>OZ023138.1:24085557-24112906 GCA_963675895.2 Styela plicata
TTCAAATCAATAGTGAATCGTTCATAGAAAAAAACTTGCTAAATGAACTAGAATTTTCATTTTTAACGAAAAAATGCAATCGATTTTGGTCAAATTTGACCAAAATTGATTATATTTTGTCGTTGAAATATGAAAATTTTTGCTGTTAGGTTCTGGGTGTGAATTGAAATTGTGCAATGACCTACAAATTATTTGATCCTCACAATGGGGGCAAGTTGTAATACTGAAAACTGAGATATTTTTTATTTACATGGAATTAGTGATTCGATCCGATTCGAAAAAATTATTCGAATCAGATTCGAATTACAAATGATTCGGTTTTGCCTAGTCCTAACCACAACCAATAATATTTTTAATTGATTGAAGTTTGGTTTGAGCAAAGAAGTCGCGATGCGAGTTGCGAACAAAAACACATACACACACAGACCAGACCATTATCGCTAGCCGAAAGCGCACGAGAAATTTTTAGATTTTTGTTTTTGCGAAAATTCACTTTCGATATCAGGTAAATTCCGTGAAAAGCAACTAGAAAAATATTTGCGCGCCGCAGGGTCGCAAAATGACACGCGCACCCAATTCCCACCTCCCGGTTGTGGCACTGTTAACCATCATATTTTGATATATTATTTCCATTCTTTCACAGGTAAAGCAGTCATGTGTGAGAAGCCTCTAGCGTTGTCCCTGGAATCGATCGTAAACTGTTACAAAACGTCTGAAGAAACGAAGAAACCTCTGTTTTGTGCTTTTAATAAGAGGTATAATGGCAAGATCCTCAATTAAAACATACATGTACCCCACAAACACAAACCCCTCTCCACTCTATGCAGAAAGAAAAATTTTTTTTGCGCCACTTTCGATAACCGGTCAAGTTATTCTTTCCCAAACACGAAATACTTCAAGTAAGAGGTACTGATGGATCGCGCCGTATGGTAGGTGAAATATTCTGAAAGAAAGACAATTCCAGAGAGGTTCAAAGTCTTGCTTCACACTTACACAAATTTATTTCTGTAACGTCTCGTCTGAACAAAGTCAGGCTTATTCAGACTGACATTTTTATAATGCTTGTCTGAAGAAGTCTGACTTTGGTAGGACGAAACGCTACAGGAATAAATTGGTGTAGTTCTGAACAAGACTTTGAACCTCCCTAGTTAGTCATAGTTGCTCTTGCTACTGTATCCTTGCATGTACAGCATACGGATCTGACAAAGGCACAGATGAAAGATAAGTACTTAGTCCACGTCCCCAAAAAAATATCCGAATCAGATTCGAATTTTAAATGCTTCAGTTTTACCAAGCCCTATTCCCAACGAGTACGCTGAATGCAACAGAGAAGCATCTTTTACGTCATTCACTGTGGCATCTTGAATATTTTCGTATAATTTAATATCGTCTTCACGTCGACGATCGATTATCAATCAGATTCGTAATCTTCTTTCACGATTGGAATCCGAATACAGAACGATTGTTCCGATCACTGAAAATCAGTATTTTTTTCTGCGGGTTCGACCCACAATCGGCGTCAATTTGCTCACAGATCCCGGAAGTTGTAGGAAGGGTAAAGGTCATCAAGACAGTATCACGTGACCATCCAAGGAACTCCATCGAATATTTAAAAATCTCTGGAGGAATCGCATTAGACATGGCCATACATGATGTAGACATGTTATTATGGTTGTCAGGACAGATTCCTGAAACCATTCATGCGATAGGTATAGAATTAGGGCTGGGCAAAACCGAATCATTTGAAATTCGAATCTGATATGAATAATTATTTCGAACCGGATCGAATCATAAATCTCATGTAAATAACAAATATCTCATTTTATTATTACAACTTGTCTCCATTGTGAAATGCATTCATAGTTTAAGAAATTGAATTTTGTATATATAGCATTTCAATTCACACTCCATGTCTAAGAAGAACAATTTTTATATTTTAACGACAAAATATAATCGATTTTGGTCAAACTTGACCAAACTTGACCAAAATCGATTATATTTTGTCGTTGAAAATAAAAATTCTAGTTCATTGAGCAAGTTTTTGTTCCTATGAACGATTCACGATTGAGTCGAATAATTTGTGCTTCGAATCGATTCGAATCACCGAACCGAACACGCAGGAAATACGTTAGAACTGTTCCAAAGCCTGCATCTACTTTGTGCGTTGTAAGACACACCCAAAAGTAAACAAAAAAGTGAATATTTCGCCTAGTTTTACTTTGTTAATCGCATACTGTGGAATTAAATTCATTTAATTGCTCACACCTAACCTACCACCGCCCATTTTTTAGGCCACGCCCACTTTGACGACATCCGTGACATTGGAGATATTGACCAGCTATTTATAACGATGAAATTTCCTGATGGGACTCTTGCTCATAGCGATATTAACAGAGAAGCTACATATGGACACGATCAGAGGTTAGAGGTACTGTGAAATTTATCATTTCTTTTACTGACATTCACAGTGGCTAACCATCTTCCCAAAGGCCATATAAAAAATTTAAGATCTGTGCCTATGCGTCTAATTAAATATAGGACAGGATATCATTTTTATCTTGGGGAGAGGGAAGCCGAGAATAAAGCTTAACCATATGGCGAACCACGACCTTTCTTGCAGATACCAATTCCGAATCGGGGTGGAGGTTTTTGGATTATCATATTTTTCATTTTTCCTGTGCATTGGCCTGGTTGGTGGAGGAAGCCGTAAGCACTGCTTACGTCAACCACCGTGCAGCGGCGAGGCGTCCAGCACACCTCTCGCCAACAATCATTATCCCTCACAGGATTCAAACCTGCGTCATGATGATCAGAGATGCGTAGTTCGAAGCGTATTCCCAGCGCTTTACCGATTGAGCTAACCGGGCAACCCTTATATCAGTTGGCAATATTACTTTACCAACCCCAAAACAGAAATAGACTTATGAACAGCGAAAAATCATTATTCGCTTTTTATAAGTCATATCTTGTTTTGTCTGAAGAAATTACGCTATGACTTGACGAAGGCTTACAAATATACTTGTAACTTCGGATCCGTATGGGCTGTTGCCACACAGACGCTTGAATGAGATAGAACAGATAATCACTATTCGCTGTTCCTAAGTCATATCTTGTTTTGAAGCATTTTTAATGCAATGCACAAAATATGAATCTCAACGAAATCACTTCCTAGACATTCTTAATAATTTCGGTATTCGACCAGATAGAGCAAATATTTAAACAGACAGAAGAGGTATTCCCTACGTGATCGAATATGTACTTTTAACAGACAAAATCCTTTGAACTGTAGTCGTTTCTTTCTATTTTTATAGTGAAAACGTTTATACAGAATTGCCTTTTTGAATTTTTATATAGGCCTACAAATTTTCCGTTTGTTTTAAATCGCTTTTGAATTTAATATATAAAATGCAATGCTCACTGTTACCTCATTTTCAACTTTCATTCCCTTCCCGCGTTGCCTTGCTGTGCGCGGGCCGTGGGTGGGATGTGACATTTGTTGCTTCCATCCTCGGACCAGATTTGGGGGGGGGGGCTCACGGTGGAGTTTGGTGGTGGAGTGAACTGGTGCAAAAGACCTTAGCTGTCGCATACACCGTTAAAATATTATCCATACGTCTCATTTTGTCTGAAAAAGTTAAGCTATGACCTGACGAAAGCTTACAAATATACTTTTGTGGTGAAAGAGATCATGTTATTTCTGTTCTTGATTTTGATACCATTTCATTCAAGCATCCTTGTGTCAACAGCCACATGCGGATCTGAAATCGCAATAAACAAGGAAGGTTTTACAGTTCACTAAACGATACCTCAGAATCTCATTACCTATTTTACATAATTTTTTTTTTACTTTATATTCAAGCATTTATTTGCCAAAAAATCGGCCGTTAGTCGCTTTCTATTTAGCGCTTCTTCGGGCCTTGCTCAGAGTGAATTTCATTAAATACGTAGTACCAGCATCTACAGCTAAAATGTTACAAAAACTGCTGGAATAATACAGTGCAGTAAGTGGTATCTTCCCATGGCGATGTTGAAATCAGTGTCAGGGGAGAATCGAGTCAATGACTCGACTCGTGTCGCATTCGAATCACATTTTAAATTACTTGAGTTGACTCGAGTCGTCTGCGATTTGATAAAAATTTATCCCCATTTATCACATGTTGAAAAATCAGGTTGACTGCCGTTGCGTGACTTATCAGAGAAGAAAACGCACTTAAAATCCTTCAAGAAGGATATAAAAACACGCAATGTAATCTTCTGTGTTCGTCTACTCAACAATAATCAGGGGAGGGGTTAAAGTAGATTAAAAGTAGAAATCGACTCCTGACTCGACTTGCGACTCGTAACTGTATGACTCGACTCGACTTACTACTCGGAAGTACAGTGACTTGAGACTCTAAATTTAAATTTTGGAAAGACTTAGATCGACCCGCATGTTTTTTGACTCTTAATTAACTTGGGACTCGAATTCCAATGACTCGTTGGCTACCGTTGCGTGACATATCAGAGAAAAAACGTGACTTCCACAAGGATATAAAACACGCAATGTAACCTTCTGTGTTCGCCTACTAAACAATGATCAGGGGAGGGTGATTCTTAGTGGGGGGCTTATAAAGTAAGAAGTGACAAATTAATCTGTTATTGCCGTAGATTGAATCGAGAAATCGACTCGTGGCTAGTAAATGTGTGACTCGACTTGACTTGCTACTCGGAAGTACAGTAACTCGAATTGACTCGAAACTCTAAATTTTGATAAGACTTACCTCGACTCGCAACTCGTGTTTTTTGACTCGACTTGATCTACGGGACTCGAAATACAGTGACTCGCTCCCAACACTGGTTAAAATCATCATTTTTTGAGGGAGTTACACCTAAAATAATGTTATATTTCTATTAATATTTTTCAGGTTTTTGGCAGCAAAGGCATGCTATCTGGCAACAATATTCGCCCTGTATGTCACGAGATTCATTCCCAGTCTGGTGCTACGTCGGCTCCTATTTATGATAGTTGTATGACGAGATATAATGAATCGTACAGACACGAGGTTATGCATTTCATGGATGTTGTAAGGGGTGAGTTTAAATAGGTCGCAAAAATTTTTTTACATACATATTTTATATAGTATGGCTTGCTGATCACGCCGTCTGAAAGCGGTCCTTCTATGGAAAATACTTTCATCAAAAAAGATTTAAAAAAAAGGAGGGGGGGGGGGTCGACTCTGTGGCTTAGTCGGTTAAGGGCGATTGCATTATCCGAAAGGCCGATGGTTCAATGCTTGACCGTTTCACAACCGAGCGTGCTCTCCAGCAATGCACTTCGCGGGTAGCTGTAACATAGAACAGACACACACTCAGTATAAAGGTCCGTGCCTAATATAAGCCTCCCGGTAGGTTCACGGTCAGTTCATGGCAAATAATTCGAAAACACTAAAAAAAATTTGTTATCAATATTATTATTATCAACTTCCTGACGCTGTTACTCAGTCAGCAATTAATTTTTGGCCACAGGTTTTTGTTAAGAATGAGTGAATGATGAAATAGCACACCACTGAGGAGTGGTCCATCTGTGGCTCATACTTGACAAGAAGAATATGCTTGATTGGGACCTTAGCACGCCTGTTGAGAGTTGCCTCTGTAGAGTGCAGTTGCTGGTACTACATTTTGTAGCTCGACGCGTTGAGATACGTACATACGAGCTACGTATCTCTAGCGTACGTTCTGGGTTCGAATCCCGTGAGAGATGATTATGATGCGAGAGGTCGGTACACGGGGGTTCACGTAACCGACGGTCACCGTTTTCTCCACCAACCATGTCCATTCACAGGAAAAATGAATTAATGTTGAACAAAAACCTTCACACTGATTCGGAACTGGTATCTGCACAAGAGGTTGTGGTTCGACATATGGTCAAGCCGTGTTCTTGGCTTTCCTCTCACGCAGGATAACAATGAAATCTTATTCTTTCTGCGTTTCGTGGAAGCTTTCTGAATGGTCGTCAGTCGGCGTTGCTTTCGGCTTTGCTTAGAGCGAACTTCTACGTGATAACTCATAATTTATCGACGCTATGGTGTGTCACCACGTCTGTAGCCTTTCAATAAATATTTACCTCATTTCAATAAATATTTACCTCATTTTCAATATATCCTTCCACACACAGGTAAAACCAAATTGAAGGTGATCGGAAGAGAAACGATATGGACGACTCTCTGCTGCCATGCCGTGAATGAATCATTATCAACCGGAAATCCTGTCAACGTACATGAGTTTGTGCAGAAGAAGTTCCCGCGTATTTTGTCAGAAATCGAACCTTGGACTAACTCTACAAATGGAGTAAAAATAGAGAACTCGTTGTCCAAATAGCACTTCCTACTAGCGGACTATCACTCAGCATTGCCTAATGTTCGGCGGGTTTGCGGTCTGCGGCTCTACTCACTTTAATAAACAAAAATTAAGACAAAGTCAGAAAAAGGGCCAAATTTTGATTGATTCCGCCGCGATCTTTATTTTTTTATCGTTTTTAGACTATCTCATGTGTTTTATCTAAATTTCAAGGTTTTTGCCAAATCACGCAAAAGTTGTTCGGCGCCTCCTACACGAATGTGTGTTTCTATTCGGGTTCGGATACAGGGGTTATTATCGCCCAGAGCAGATAGCTATCACTGCAATTTTTTATAGCGATTCATTCGGTTGAAGAATTATTAGCGCTTACGATTAAGGCCGGACAAAACCGAATCATTCGGGATTCGAATCTGATTTGGATAATTATTTCGCATCGGATCTAATCACTGATTCCATAGAAATAACAAATATCCAATTTATGCGCAACAACCGTTGAACCATGTGCCTTGCTGAAGGGCACGCTCGGTGGTGAAACGGTCAAGCATCGGCCTCACGGACAACACGATCCCGCTTGACCGACTGAGTAACCGAGCCGGGCGAGCAACAAATGAATCGCGACTTGCTGTGAAAAGTTTTGAAAATTACTGCGATTTGTTTTAAATCAATGTTAATTTATTATTTTGAAATTTGCTTTGAGCAATCTCATCTTTATTTTGACAAGTATGCGTCACTGAAGGACCGCGAATAATTAGGGAATGGTATGATTCCATTTTTATCTTCTGGGAAAGAAAAGCCGAGAACACAGCTTAATCAAATGGCGAACCACGGCCTCTCGTGCAGATTCCAGTTCCGAACCGGGGTGAAGGTTTTAGCCTGTCATATTTCTTATTTTCTTGTGCGTGGACCTAGTCGGTGGAGGAAGCTGTAGGCAGCGCTTACGTGAACCACCGTGCACCGGCGAGGCGTACGGCGTCCCTCTCGCACATCACAATTATCAGCCCCGATGGGGTTCGAACTTGCGTTCCCAATGCTTTACCGACCGAGCTAACCGGTCAACCTATCCCTGCGCGATCCACCAGTGTCTTATATTTAAAAAAGTATGCTTTGTGTAAAAATTGAATATTTACTGAATAAAAACAAAACGGATTTGTGTGTTTCTATTTGGCAAGGGGTGCAATCACCCAGAATAGTTACCTCTCACTGCACTCTCTTATAGCAAAGACTATCATCTTGGCTTCCATCGAACTTTTTGACTTACTGATATGAATGACTTGGTAAGGGAGTAAAACAAGCAGGCAAGTTTGATAAGGCATACAGGTAGGGCTGGGCAATTCGATTCGGTTCTGCGAATCGATTCGAAGCACAGATTAATCGAATCAATCGTGAATCACTCATTGGAACAAAATTACTAAAGGATTTATAATTTTCATTTTTAACAACAAAATGCAATCGATTTTGGTCAAATTTGACCAAAATCGATTTTATTTTGTCGTTAAAATATGAAAATTGTTGGTCTTAAACATGGAGTATAAATTGACTTGAAATGAATTGAAAATACACGAAAATCTATAAATTTCGTGATTTTAACGATTTGTAATATAAAAAATGGTATTTCGTTATTTATATGAAATTAGTGATTCGATCCGATTTGAAAAAATTATTCGAATCAGATTCGAATTTCCAATGATTCGGCTTTGCTCAGCCCTACAAACAGGGCATTGTGTGTATTATTACATCTCGCTACACTCTTCTATAGCTTTCTATCATCTTGGTTGCCATAGAAGTTTGAGACTTGAGGATATGAAGGGAAGGAAGTAAAAGCTTATTAGGGCCATGGGATATTAGGTTAATTTTTTAAAAATGGGATTTCAGGCCCGTAAAATTAAATGCCAAAAAATTTGGAAGATTTCCTAAGCGTCAAATAGGGACTGGATGCACGCACAGGATATATATATATATTACTGGGCTATCTGTAATAGATCGTCTTGCCAAACACATTCAAACTTTTATGAAATGTCTATCTCGATTTCGTTTACCTCTCCAAAACGATCCGGTTGGGATTGACATATTTTTTTAGAATTCTTCTTTAACTAGTGGGTAGGCACTACGTAGACATCCCAGAGACCACGGGGATCACTAGTATCATGAAGGTATAAAGGATAAAACTAGGGTTGGGCAATCCGATTCGGTGATTCGAATCGATTCGAAGCACTGATTATTCGAATCAATGGTGAATCGGTCATTGAAAGAAAACATGCTGAATGAAGTTAATTTTTAACGACAAAATGCGATCGATTTTGGTCAAGTCTGTATCAAATCGTATCGTACGTTAAAAAGAAAACATCTCTTTCAAGTCAGTTCATGCTGATGTTTGTAATTCGTAACTGTATGTTTCCCACTTATCATAATAGAGGCTATATTGGTAATAGTGAAAATGGAATATTTGTTATTTTCATGAAATCAACGATTCGAAGAAAATATTCGAATCAGATTAGAATTTATTTTTTATTTTTATCTGATTAATTCAGAGCATGGTTTTAAGAGCCTTTCAATAATAAGAGTCACCCAAACCACTCTTATGCCAAGAGCTACATGTGGGCAGAAACGAAGGCTGAAGAACCCTTCATTCCCAGAAGACACTTATTAACTCGAGTTTTGAAAGCTTGCAAATCCACACGATGGGGAAAGCAGAGTGGGGAAAGGCAATGAATTTCAAATCACAGAACTTGGTCCGCTTTACATAATCAGAAATAATATTTTGTCAAGCATAAGCCACATATGGACCGCGCCTCGACGACGCGATCCATTTGTGACCCATACTCGGAAAAACATGTTTTGACGGAAATTTTCCGGTTGAGATAGGCTATCGGTCCAGCAGACCTTAAATTTAACAACACTTTTTTATCTGAATTCGCTCAGAGCAATGTTTCAAGAGCCTTTCAATAATAAGAGTCACCCAAACCACTCTTATGCCAAGAGCTACATGTGGGCAGAAACGAAGGCTGAAGAACCCTTCATTCCCAGAAGACACTTATTAACTCGAGTTTTGAAACCTTGCAAATCCACACAAGCGGGAAAGCAGTGTGAAGGCAATGAATTACAAATCACAAAAGTTCGTGGAAAAAACTTCCAGCATAAAATTGTCTGTGAGTGGAACTTCCACAGTGAATGGATGTGAGTGGGAAGCTAATCGAGTTGAAATCGGTTAAAAATTTTGTTCGGAGGAACGAGAGCGGAAAGCTCTTTCGAACAAAGGCCGTTATAACATCGAGACCAGAAGAAAGTTTTGGACCGAACATGTACATCACACATCGCTGAACACGATCAAGCATGTTCAGGACTGTAGCAAAAAAAGTACATCTAATCCAGTGATCCATTTTACCTGTATGTTTTACATAAACCAATATTGGTGATGATAATGTGTGTGATGTCCGCGAATGTGAATATAGTATTTTTCTTTCGAAGGAAGATAAATTTTATTAATCAATATATTTCTCTCTCTCATCCGAATCGACTCAGCATTTTTTTCCTGTGCAGGTTTGCAGAGGTTGAGTGAGCGAGGCACGTCCCACATTTTAAGCCAATCACATGTGTATAAAGATACAGAGCTCAAACCAAACTCATTTTCTACATCAGTTGTCTGTATTGCTCAATCTCTCGCGTTTGCGAAACTTTTTTTCACGCGTGTTGTTTGTCACGCTCTTTCTGGCTTTCGATTTAGTGTTATTGGTTCTCTTGAACGGTTGGTGCAAAGATAATTAAGCCTTGGGCGATTTAGTTGGCTAATAAATTGTTCTTATATTCAGCCTACATCATGAACAGTGAAGGAATGTAGCTTATGGCTACTGAACGGGCGAGTCGCACTGTTTGATAGCTGTTTCGGATTTTTTTGCTGCCTTTAGACGCACAATTACTTTCTCATTACTAGTTTGTATATTTCGTAATGTGTAAAAATTTGCTTACCAGTATTATAGTGAGATTTTGGCATACTATTTTGTATGGCTGGGGGGGGGGGACTGTTCCCCTTTTCTAATATAAAATTTAGTTTTGCCGTCCACAGTCCATGCTTATTATAAGTCGAACTGGGATTCTGATGAACCGCTTAATCGAAGTTCATAAGGTAGCTTATTGTGGTCTCATGAAGTTTAGTACCATATATCCGATTATCATAAAAATTTCCCATGTTGGAAGCGACTCATCCTAACCCGGGAGACAATGCCAGATACTTGCAGCATTGGCGCCCCCTAGTTAGGATGAGAATATTCTGCCAGTTTTTATTTTATTGGCATTCGGGAATATGGTACTAAACTTCACTAGAGCCGTTTATTGTATATATTTTTACAGAATTAAATAATCCAATAATCTGTTACTCTCTTGTGATTACCGCACCAATTTTTAATTAATACTAAGAATCAGCAACAACTGAACATGGCAGAAAACGGAAATACAAATGGATCGGTAAGAATAGTTATATCAATTTATAATTTCCCTTTTTGTGTGTTTGTGAATATTTTATTCTGGGGTGATATGGTGCACAAACTTTTTAGTTTGCATTTTAAATCGTATTTTCGATTTTTTGCCTGTTTCCTGATTTTCCTGTCTTATTTGTTTGTTTGTTGCATGTGTTTGTTTGTGTTGACGGAAATTTCGAAAGCTGTATATGTCTTTACCAATTCTGAAAACCTAAAATTCCTAAATGCTCAATTTATCAGCAAAGTATTTTTTTCTCACCCCAAAATGGGTAGAAATACCATGTTTTGGATCTGAAATTGTGGTGAATGCGTCCAGCGTTGACATGCTCATATATTATGTCATATAATTTTATGGTATATTTTTTTGTTATCTGTTGGTAAATTTGGAAAGATTGCTTTCTTACGAAAAATAAATAAGAATAAAAAACAGTGAAAGAAAAAACGACTGACGCGAGTCCAGAACTATCTAGCTATCTTACGAAAAATAAATAAGAATAAAAAACGGTGAAAGAACGACTGAGGCAAGTCTAGAACTATCTAGCTATCTTACAAAAAATAGAAGAGAATAAAAAACGGTGGAAGAAGAATCGCATGACGAGAGTCCAGAGCGATGAATTAATCCAGTTGAAAAAATTCATCGTTTGAAGTCAAAATATCTCGAGTTCAAGACTCGTGTCAGTCGATTTTTGTTCCACCGTTTTTTATTCTCTCATATTTTTGTAAGATAGCTATCTTTCTAAATAAGTGAAATTTTCAGTCTACTGGATGGCGTAGTGGATAAGTTCATCACTGGAAGTCAAAATACCTCGGGTTCAAGACTCGCGTCAATCAATTTTTTTTCCTCCGTTTTTTTCTCTCATATTTTTGTAAGATGGCTATCTTTTTAAATACCTGAAATTTTCAGTCTACTGGATGGCGCAGTGGAGAATGTTCATCGCTCAAAATAAAGATATCTTGAATTCTAAACTTGGGGAAAGTCGATTTTTCTTTCACAGTTTTTTATTCTCATATATTATTCGTAAGATGCTTATCTTTCTAACCACCAAATTTTCAGTCAACTGGATGGCTCGGATAAATCTTTTTAAACAAACTTCTGCATTATTAAATCTTAGCTAGTATCTAAAATAAAACAACATTCAATATGTTACTTTCCAGGGAGACGCTGCATGGATTCGACCTGATCGCCCACCCAGGTGTACCTGGCATCTCGGAACGACTGAGAAATCTCCTCATGAACATTATAAAAAGTGAGTACGAATGAAAGAAATAGAGCAAAGCAGTGGCCCTCAACCTTTTTTTGAGTTGCAAATTTGTAAATTTTTTTAATTTATTTATAACCACTTCTTGGAGTGGATCACCCTGCCTAAGGTCCTGTACTAGCGGCCACTTGAAGACAGACAGGGTTACAATTACTGGAGAGATATGATTCTTTCCTGTTCGGCTTACCCTACCCAAGTTATTACACCCTGGGTTGAGTGGTGGGTTCATGAGATCTCGCAAAACTTATGGAAGTGGCTATGACAAAATTTAGATAAGGTTCCTTTTGCTAATTTCCTTTGAAACCCATCATTGACTTAGAGCCGACCGATATAGCTTTTTTGCCACTCTAATTGATATTTTGTCTTACGTCGTTGAATATCGTTGAAATATCTCTCCAAGAAAAGCAGTAAAGCGAAAAACATAATGAAAGAACTTGTCTACTGCATAAGAAATGCGTTGAGATGCAATTTTTGCGGAAGGAGGGTGGATTAAAATTTCATCTCACTCAAATAACTTATGCTGAGGATTTCTCCGGAAGTGTGAAATATTGTGTAAGTTAAGAATGTGTCTGAGCCCGTATGTGTATTTTGGTTGGCCGATATCATCGGCCGCTTTTATAGTCTGCCAATTTACCAGTAAACAATATTAGACCGATATATCGGTTGGGCTTTATTTAACTCCTTTTAATCTACAGCAGTACGCCTTTTATAAGAGGGGAAAACATTTGAATTTCACAAATTTCAACGAATTTGCAAGCATGGTGATAAGTCGTGACCCGGGGCTCAGCTTTGTTACCATTCTTCTCTGCTTAATGTTTTTGTCAATTAATATCACATGTTATAATAATCCTTCTCATGCACTATGCCTCTTGGGTGTTTCGGGTCATAGGTTATTGGGATTGGGTGCCCCGTTAGCTCGATCGGTAAGGGTGGCCCGTTAGCTCGATCAGTAAAGTGTGAATACACTCTGAGCTACGCATCTCTGATCGACATGGCGTAGGTTCCGAATCCTGTGAAGGATGATGATTATATGCGAGATTTCTGCTTGGACGCCTTGTTGGTGCAAGGTGGTTTATGTGTAAGCACTGCTGGCGGCTTCCTCCGCTAACCAGAGAGGCAGCTTGAGAAATATCATATGATTAAGCTGTATTCTCAGGTTTCCTTTCCCGCAGGATAAAATGGAAATCCTATCCTATGGTTGAGAACCTCTGTTCTAAAAACCTCTGTTCATTACCATCCGTAAAAAGTTTTATCAAATATATGATATTACAAGATTATTTCTTGCATGAAGACAAATCGACAGAATGTCAGCTACTAACTACTCGAGTACCTAAAAAGAAAATTGCTTCTGTCAGAAGAAAAATTATCAAATGGGCATAGTCCATGACTTATCTCTTGTTATTCTAAAATGCATTTTTGAGTATCTTGTAGCAATCAAACTGTACAGAAAAATTCAAACCAGCAGGTTTTAAACCAGCAGGTGTAATTGGTGTCTGCACAAGAGGTCGTAGTTCACCGTGTGGTTTTCTCGATTTTCCTTTCCCGTTGGATAAAATGAAATCCTATCATATCCTTTGTCATCAATAAGATACCTGTGTCCTTAGCTCACAGGTCACTATTTCTATTTCTGTGTGAATTTGAGTAGTTTTCCACTCGACATACTTTAGGGATGTCACGTCACCTTAAGTAAACGGCATTGTTTGAGCATCATCAATTCAACAAGGTTTCCCACTCGAAGTGTGTTTGCTTTCGCGTGTAAGGTCACAGAAGCCAAGATAGTAATGCCATTTTAATACACACACGTGCGAGGCTGCACACGCACACGCACGTCACATTTTTTCTAGTGTGATTTAATTGTTAGTTTTTTCTTTGTGTTTCCTGCTTTGTGTGCATTTGCTGCCTTTCTGTCTTAAGTAGCCTTCTACAGATTAGCAGAATGCCAGCTAACTTGAACACCCGAATAAATAGGTCCCATCAGAAGAAAATTTAGCAAATGGGCAATATTTTTTGAGCCCGTATCTCTCGATGGAGAAAAGAAAATGTCTCTTTTTGACGACATGGTGATGGTAAAACCATCTACCACATAAATATATAGCAAAGAGATATCGGTACATATGCATGTACATGCTGTAGAACCAGCATTTGTTCGTTGTACCCTAATCTGAAAACATTCCATGCTTAATTTCATGGCTAAGATAAAGTGCAGTGAGTGGTATCTGCTCCAGGTGCAGAACATGATGCTATTTTTTAGTTTGTTTGCGCCCATCATTTGTATTTCATATTCATGGATGTTCAAAGACTCTAGTAAATAAGTTCCTCAGAATTGCCCAAACATGAGTTTGCCTATGCTGTAAGAGGCGACAACGAAATTATTACCGTTGTCCAGGGTAGATACTACACACTGCACTCATCCATTTCACATGGAATGTTCAACCATAGTACTAGAGGGCATATATGTTACCGCTGCCCAGGGTAGATACTACACACTGCACTCATCCATTTCACATGGAATGTTCAACCATAATACTAAAGGCCATATATGTTACCGCTGCCCAGGGTAGATACTACACACTGCACTCATCTATTTCACATGGAATGTTCAACCATAGTACTAGAGGTCATATACGTGAAAATATAGTTTAATGTACGATTCGTTTTATCATAGTTATATTTGCTTTATGCAAACTAAGCCTGTTATCATGGTTTCTACGTATTTTAACTATTTCTACATCCTCCCGTTATGTTTGCTATGTTACTCTGGGTCGCGTTTCTCATGCATCTTGAAATGGACCAATCAAAATGGATCCTTGTTAAGTGGGACCAGAATTGAATATTTTTTCTCGGAATCCATTTGTATAGATTTTCTGAGTATGAAATCATAATCTTGTTTTCCTTCGGGTATCCAATATAATCGTTTCATTTTCTTCAGGTGACCTAAAAACTTCAAAATCATCAACACTGCTATTTCATAGCAGTATTGATGATTTTGAAGCTTTTTCTACAGTTTGGTTGCTACAAGACACTCAGAAGATGTTCTAAGCCAACTAAGATATCAAGGACGATAGCAGGCTTCCTAATTTGACTTGTTCGATTGAAATTCCAATTTTTTTTCTAAACATGAGCACACGATTGATGGACAATACGCAAGGGGATTTTTTGATATGTTTTATACGAATTTATTGGGCGAATATAATATATGAAATATATTTCTGTGGAATGAGAGCATGATTTTTTGTATATATGCTTGATATTATCTCGTATCGCATCACAAAAATATCGCAACGATAAAAATGGGTCTTTAGCCCACTCACACCTGCTGATATGCCTCAATTGAACTTTTGCAATGCCAGGAAACAACCATCCTCCCGGTATGCATCTGATTTTTTTAGTTGGGTCGTGTCTCACGGGGCTCTTTAAAACAACACAATAGCATGGTTTTTTGATAGCTAAAAATGACTTGGCATACTGGTAATACCGGCATTTTGGCGGTACCGCGGGTTTGAACTCCAATGAAGTATGTTCAAGACCCACGAACGGAAAGGGTGAGGCATTGTAACCCACAGCCTTAGGACTATGCTCGATAACCTCAGCGCTTCCTCATGTGTTCCACACGGGGTGAAATGGCAAGACGCAAGAAAAATATCCTAACCAGATATAGTTGTAAACATTGTTAATTGCATACTGTGAAATAAAGTTCATTAATGACCATATCTTGCTAGAAGATTTAAAATACCTTTTTTACCTTGTAGCTGCAAACCCGTGCAAAAAACTTCAAAATCATCAATACTGCTATGAAATAGCAGTGTTGATGATTTTGAAGTTTTTAGGTCACCTAAAGTAAACGATATGATTATTTTGAATACCTGAAGTCAAACAAGCTTATGCCACTCCGTATCACGCTCAAAAAATTGATTCAACACGATTCCGACGAAAAAATATTCAAATCTGGTCTCACTTAACAACGATCCATTCTGATTGGTCCATTTCAAGATGCGAGAGAAACACGACCCAGAGTAACATAGCAAACAAAATGGAAGGATGTACAAATAGTTAAAATACGTAGAGACCATGATAAAACTGTGGCTTTGTGTCAGATAGGGTCAAATGCCAACAGCTCCATTTATTTTAAATGTTGAAGCATTGTTCTATTTTTACAGTGAGTTTTGTAAATAGTTTAAACAGACTATGACCCGAATGTGACATTGACATTTTCGATAATTAAATTAATTGCTTGTTGGTTTACTGCTCGGCCAATCATTAATTAAATTTTACTATGATATTTAAGGTGTAATTAGTTGAAAAGGTTGCATTTTATTGCTGACCTCATTATATAGTAAATTTATTGATGTTAGATTTTTAACGAGCTTATCATTGCACAGGGCAGATAACACTCACTGCACTTCGCCATGGCGGCCTACTTCCATCTGGGATGTTTTCCACTTTGGATCAACGTATCTTTTTGTATCGTAAATGGTCTCTGGATATTTTTTTAGGCACTGCTCCCGGCTTTGCTTTAAAAAAAAATTCAATGAAAAAGCGGCATTCTGCCGTTACTGCTATTTTATGCATTACAAAATTTTTTTTTATTGAAATTCACTTAGAGCAAGGCCACAGGAGACTAATCAGACTTGAAAATTCTCCTGAAGCCACTAAAGTGTAAAGAGCTACCGGTACATGAAATGCAGGAATAGGAACTAAGGAACCCCCATCCCTGATAGATGTCTATTAACGCGAGTTTTAAAGCCTTGTAGATCAACAAACAATAACGTTATCAATTTTCAAAACATTTTTAATAAATTTCCCTTTCAAAGCTTTCTATAACTCAATTATCTTTATTTCTTTAGGTCTCAAGACAGAACGAAAGCATTTTCATCTGTTCTTGAAGCAATTGGCGATACTCCTCTTGTTCGAATGTCCAGGATTGAAAAAGCAGAAGGAATAAAATGCGAACTGTGTAAGTCTCAGAGTTTTTAGGGGTAATCTAGTGAGCCATTGAAACCAGAACTGTAGCCCTGGAGTGTTGAGAGTTTTCTAAGGTTTTTGGATGTCCCGGTGTTGTTAAAAGGGTTTAAACTATGAATTATAAGTAAAAAAGATACCTGCCATAGATATCTCTCATAAAATATTGACCATATGCTAAATTTTCTTCTTTATGAACCCCATTTTTTAGGGCTTAGCAGCTGACTCTGCTAGTCTGCTCTGAGTTACTACAAAATTTCAAGGTTTTACTAATTTTACATAATTTTTTAGATGCAAAATGCGAGTTCCTGAACGCTGGTGGTTCAGTGAAAGATCGAATCGCGCTTAGAATGATAGAAACGGCTGAGAAGACTGGGCTGATCAAACCTGGTTATACGTTGATTGAGCCTACATCTGGGAATACAGGTATTGCGGATCAAGTATCAATAATATATATTTTTCTGTGATTATCACCAGATGCTATTGGTCTGGTGACGTGGACTAACTACTTATCCTTCCTTTGTGTCTTTGTGTTTGCGGATCGTGTGCAGTAAATGAAAGAATACAGTAGCAAGAGTAACTATGACTAACTAGAGAGGTTCAAAGTCTTGCTTCACACTTACACAAATTCAATCAATCAATATTTTATTTCGTCATTCGGTAAATAATACAACACATGAGGAAAAAAAATGTTCAATAAAAATAGAAAAAATGGAACAGTTGTGTTAAACTATCACTGAAATAGATGGGTGGCGCGAAAGACTAATCAAGTCATCGAGCAGCGTCACTAATTGCTGTTCAAGTTTTCGAAATCGGCTAATGAATTTGCCGCAAAGGATGGATCGGAATAAATAACATGAAATTAATGTCGATATCGTAAATCATATATTAATCGTGTGGTGCTTAAAATTTGTAAAACATTATTGGCAAATTTCTGTAATTATCGTCTGACCAAAGTCAGACTTCTTCAGAGAAGCATTTGAAAAAGTTATTACCAGAGTTGCATAATGGGAGCTTCTTCACAACTTAAATAACTGAAAAACACTCCCCTTTTCGCACTCATGAATTCGTGAGGCAGGAGTTGAATGTTTTATACAGCACAGCGGCCATTAGTTAGTTACTACTAGATGCTGCTATCAACTCAAAGTGAACTTAGCTTACAAACATATTTGATTTTATTTTTTTTTCCAGGAATTGGTCTAGCCCTTGCAGCTGCAGTGAAAGGTTACAGATGTATCATTGTGATGCCGGAAAAAATGAGTGCTGAAAAGGTAGATGCAAGTTTGGCAAACACTTGGTTAGGGTTACATTTTGATCCTGTGGGAGAGGAAAGCTGAGAATACAGCCAAACCATATTGCGAGCCACAACCTCGCGTGCGGATACCAGTTTTATGTTGGGGTCTGAGAGTTTTGCTTAACTGTTCAAAGATTTTTTCTGTGCATGGACATGGTTGGTGGAGGAAGACGTAACCATCGGTTACGTTAACCATTATTCGGCGACGAGGTATTCAGCATTTCCTCGCATATAATCTACTATTTCATAGGATTAATGATGATTTTGCTTCTTTTTTCTTCAGTTTGATCACCGCCAGACATCCAAAAACAGCATCTCAGCATCGAGCATCTTAATGAGATTTTAATAATAATATTAATCTTCCGATAAGATAATTTGAAATATTTCCTATTCACTATTGCTCGGAGTGTCTTGAGTAGCATTCTTTCATTCTGAAGTAAAGAAGACATGGTTTTAACATCGCCCGGGGCAGATACCTCTCACTGCACTTCATCGATATGTATATTAATTTTTGCTCCAGGTCAACGTTCTCAGAGCGCTCGGAGCAGAGATCGTTCGAACGCCAACATCAGCGTCATTCGAAATGCCGGAATCTCACATCAGAGTCGCACAAAAGTTGCAGCATGAAATCGAGAACGCTGTGATCTTGGATCAGGTAATAGAATATTATTATTTATTTTTTATTATTTTGAAGCCACTTTTTGAAGTGGATCAATCACCCTGTCCAAGTCCCTGTATCCGGAGCCACTTATAGACGAGCAGGGTTAGAATTGCTGGAAAGATATGATATTTTCGTGTTCGGCTTAGCCTACCTGAGTTATTACACTATGCCATCGCGCCCACATATCGGAACCTAATAGGAAACACTAACACTTAACTAGGGACACTTTTAGAATATAGCAGATGACAGAATCTTGGTTTTCTCTGGATGTACGGAATATTCATGTCATTTTCTTTGGATGGACACAAAAGACTTCGAAATCATCAACACTGCTATTTTATATCCTTTTTAACAGTTTGGTTGATCCCAAAGACGCTCGAAAGAAATATATTTTAATCCTCAAAGATATATATCATGGAATATTTGTTAAATTTCCTTCTGATGGAATCCATTTTCTTCGGGTGTCTGAGCAGCAGAGTAGAGGGATTTATTGCTCCTTATCTGAAAGTGGCAAACCATAATTATTTATGGTGATTGATAGTACATCTTTATTATTTTTTACAGTGAACCTCTCGCAAATCCTCAATTATACGTTTCTCATTTCCTTTTAGTTTCCTGTTTCCTCTGCTATGTGTTGATCAATATTCTGACAGTTGCATACCGTTTGTGTTTTTTTTGGCCACTTCTTAAGACTGGATCATCCTGTCCGAGGCCCTGTAACTGTGGCCACTTATGTACGAACAGGGTTACAATTACTGGAAAGATATTATCTTTTCCTGTCCGGCTTAAATTACCCAAGTTATTACACCCTGGGTTGAGCGGTGGGCATGGATTAACGAGACGGACTCGAACCCGAGATCTCCAACCTGTGATGCCAACATGTTTAACCACTATGTCATCGTGCCTGTACTGTACTTAGGGATAGCAATCGAACCTAATTTATGTTAAGCAAAAATTGGGGTTATCCACTAGGCCATTGGTCCCTCTAGAATAATCGAAAAACGAAATTGCTTTTATCAGAATCCAGCCCGGCTTAGTGGCTAAGTCGTTCGGCGATCGCATTGTCCGGAGGGTCGGCGGTTCTATCCTTGATCGTTTCACAACATAGTGTCCCCTTCCGTGGGGCACTTTGCGGGTAGGTGTAACATAGAACAGATACACATCCACTACAAAGGTCCTTGCCTCAAGGTTGTCGAGCATAAGCTTCCCTGGTAGGTTCACGGGCAGTCCATAGCAAATAATTCGAAAACCTTGAAAAAAATAGTTCTCTAATATCTGCTTATTTAAATAACACCTTTTTTTGACCGAAAAATCTTTTATATTTCCAGTACATCAACTCAGGAAATCCAGTAGCTCACTACGATACAACGGCTGAAGAAATTATTGAGCAATGTGGAGGTTTGATAACTTTTTAATATTTTTTTACCAATTTAATATTATTAGATTTATGCTACTACTGCATTTACTTGATTGTAAGCCGCCCTTGATTGTAAGCAGCATGTGATAGTGTTAAAAATTTAATGTAAGCCGCATATACTGTGCCGGTGCCTATATGGGTTTTAGCATATCTGGGTGGGCACGGAAGTAGGCAGAGTATCGGCATCGCAAAGAAAAAATGTAAGCCGCCCTTGAATTTGAGCCGCAAACATGATGAAAAAAAAAACTTCATAAGCCACGGCTTACAATCGAGTAAATACGGTACGTTTTTATTGAAATTCACTCCGAGCAAGCTCCGAAAAAGCGCTTAACAGGAGCCGACTAACGACTGATTTGGGCAAACAAGTAATAGGTAATCAGATACCGAGGTATTGTTTAGTGAACTGTTAAACATTCTTCCTTATTTACTTGTAACTTCGGATCCCTATGGGCTGTTGATACATGGACGCTTGAATGAGATAGAATAGCTTATCATTATTCGCTGTTCATTAAGTCGTGTTTCGTCTGAAGAAGTTAGGATATGACCTTACCATTCAGTGAACTGTAAAACCTTCTTCCTTGTTTACTTGTGATTTCGGATTCGAATTTAAAGATTGATGGCTAAATTCATAAGTCATATCGTGTTTCGTCTGAAGAAGTTAGGATATGATCTTACCATTCAGTGAACTGTAAAACCTTCCTTATTTGCTTGCGATTTCGGATTCGAATTTAAAGATTGATTGCTAAATTCATAAGTCATATCTTGTTTTGTCTGAAGAAGTTAGACTACGACCCAACGAAAGTTTACGAATATACTTGTAATTTTGTGGAAAGATATCATGCTATTTCTGAATTTACTATTGATCATTTGATTTCCTGCTTTATTGTAATTATTTTGCCAATAATATTGAGGTATAATTCATTTTGTGCTTCCTGAGTTTCAAGATAATTTTTATTTAAATTCACACTCAGCTAGCCTGGAGCTCCTCAGGTTCATGCACAAGAAAAATGAGAAATACGATAATCCAAAAAAAAACCTCCATCTCGATTCGGAACTGGTATCTGAGCAAGAGGTCATGGTTTGCCGTATGGTTAAGCTGTATTCTCGGCTTTCCTCTCCCGCAGGATAAAAATGATATCCTATCTGGCAACCGCATTCTATCCAGAAAACATTCCAAGCATAACTAGAGTGACAGCTATGCTAAAATGCAATGCTTTGTATCTACCCTGGGCGATGGTAAAACCGTCCACAACTTAACACTCTATGACCTGACTTTTACCATATCAGGTTTAAAATTTGTCAAGAATTTTTTTTTATTTCAAAATGAGACAATTCAATGCATAAACAGTGGTGAAATTCCTGACTTGAATCAAATATTATGAGAATCATAGTTCGGTATTTTTTATAGCCACTTCCTTAGAGTGGATCACACTGTCCAAGGCCCTGTAACAGCGGCCACTTATACGCGGACATGGTTACAATTACTGGAAAGATATGATCTTTTCCTGTTCGGTTTAGCCGTCCCAAGTTATTACACCCTGGGTTGAGTGGTGGGTATGGATAAACGAGCCGGACTCTCCAGGGCTCGAATCCGAGATCTTCAACCTGCGATGCCAACATGTTTAACCACTAGGCCATCGCGCCCAGAAAAGATTATTAAACAAAGACTTCCAGAAAAAGCGAAATATTTAAGCGTTTTCTGAGAATTTACGCATTTTTGATTCGGTTGAATATCGAATCACTGGAAAAATATATTGTAGACAGTCCGACCTGACGTGCATTAGTGAGACAACTTCATATGTTTTGCAGCACTGATTAAAGTTATTTAATAACTTTCCTAGGTCATCTTGACATGGTGGTTGTGGGGGCAGGAACAGGAGGTACGGTTTGTGGCATTGGAAGAAAAATGAAAGAAAAGCTACCAAACTGCAAGGTATTCGATTTTATATCTTTTATTTGAAATTTGAGCTAAACAAGGCTGAAAGCTGCGCTTAAAAGAAACCTTCTAAAACATTCGAGTGATGGCTGATATTTTTTTTTATTTTATTTGAATTCACTCTGGGCAAGGCCGGGAGCAAAGCCTAAAAGGAACCCACTAACGGCCACTTAATAGCAAAGAGCTATTGAAAGATGTAGTACCAGCAACTGCACAATGAGCGGAAAGCATCCCAAATGGAACCGAACCACCATGGTAAAATTAAGGAGACAATTTTTATTAACAGGAGGGGAAGGGGAATAAGGAAGCCAACTTGCTAAATTTTTTTCTGGTGGAACTCATTTTCTTTGGGTGTCTGAGTAGTACATAGCTGGCATTCTGCCGGTCTGCCCTGGGCTAAATAAAATCGCCTGACTGCTTTTTTGTTTCCTTTTTACTTAGCTAGGGCAACTCTTAGAGGTTCCAAAACGAATTGAATATTCGAATATATTTGCAAATCAACATATTCGATAAAGTGGAAATTTTAAATTTAGATTTCAGAACAGTGGCAAATTTTCTGCTCTTATTGTATAAATCGGTTCAAATTGGACAGAAAAGTCCATTTGTGCTCAACAGAACAACAGAAATTGTGACCTAAACTGATGGTTTTGTGGAATTTGTAAATAACATTTTTGATCGAAATCGTTTTAACTTTTCATCAAAAACATGGTTGAATTCAGAATATATTTCATATTCGAAATAATTTTTCAGAATGTATTGAAAATAGTAAAATAGTCCGTTTTGGCCACTCTCTTTCTAGAGCCCACCAGACCGAGTGGAAAAGGATTTTCATATAAATAGGATAGGATATCATTTTTATCCTGCAGGAGAGGAAAGCCGAGAATACAGCTTAACCATATGGCGAACCACGACCTCTCGCGCAGATAACAGTTCCGAATCGGGGTGGAGGTTTTTTTGCATTCTCATATTTCCTATTTTTCCTGTGCGTGAACCTGGTTGGTAGAGGAAGCCGTAAGCAGCGCTTATGTGAACAACCATGCATCGGCGAGGCGTCCAGCAGACCTCTCACATATAATCATCATCCCCCACAAGATTCGGACCTGCGTCACGACGATCAGAGGTGCATAGCTCGAAGCGTATTCCCAAGGCTTTACCGATTGGGCTGACCGGGCACCTCAAATATTATTACTCAGTCTCTTTTTCCCAGGTTGTTGGAGCAGATCCACTCGGCTCGATTCTTGCTCAACCAGGAGAATTGAACAAAACAGACGTCTCGTTTTATGAAGTAGAGGGAACTGGATACGACTTTATACCTACTGTGTTAGACAGGTGAGGGAAAGCAGACAGATGAAATGTTACCAGCCGGGGTGTCCGGTTAGCTCAATCGGTAAAGCGTTGGGAATACGCATCTCTGATCGTCATGACGCAGGTTAGAGTCCTCTGCTGAACGCCTCGCCGGTGCATGGTGGCTCGCGTAAGCACTGCTTACGGCTTCGTCCAATCACTAGGTCCATGCATAGGAAAAATGAGAAATACGATAATCTGAAAAACTTCACCCCGAATGGAACTGGTATCTGCATGAGAGGTCGTGGTTCGCCATATGGTTGGTTAAGTTGTATTCTATGCTTTCCTCTCCCGCACGATAAAAATGATATCCTATCGGGAGACTGGTTAA
Organism: Styela plicata; assembly: GCA_963675895.2. Lineage (NCBI taxonomy): Eukaryota > Metazoa > Chordata > Ascidiacea > Stolidobranchia > Styelidae > Styela > Styela plicata. The sequence continues at coordinate 24,109,567 of OZ023138.1, forward strand.
AATTTACCTGCCTTGTTTCTCGGACACCCGAAGAACATGGGTTTCTTGTGTTAATGGTTGTAGTTAATTAGGGAAAAAGTTTAAAAATCATCAATACTGCTATGAAATAGCAGTGTTGATGGTTTTTAAGCTTTTTTTGCACTTTCGAAGAAAATGACGTGAACATTTAAAAATAAGAATAAGATCCTGTCACCCTGGCAACAAGGTGGTAGATGGTTTATCGCCACCCAGGGCAAATACCATCACCCTGTTCATGGTGGCTGTGGTAAAGTGCAGTGAGTGGGTATCTGCTACTGGTGAATTTTCAACAAAATTGTTTATCTCTAATTCAGATCAGTCGTAGATAAATGGTACAAAACAGGAGATAAGGATTCGTTTATCATGGCAAGAAGATTGATAAGAGAGGAAGGATTCCTGTGTGGTGAGTGGGAGGAATGATTTAATTATATTTAAATGAAACAGGTGCTTTATCAAATTATGATTCATTTCGAAAGTTGATTGTTAAAAAATGCTTGTCTGAGGAAATCTGACTTTGGTCAGACGCAATGTTACAGAAATGTGGAACTTTTTTAACTTCGCAAATTTATCATACTAGGTGGCAGCAGTGGGGCGAATATGCATGTTGCATTACAAGCCTGCAGAGAGTTGAAGGAAGGACAGAAATGTGTGGTAGTGTTGCCAGATTCTGTCAGGAATTACATGTAAGTATCATTTTTTCTGTGTACCTATACTCTCTCTACATTTTTAATTCATCTGTTCGGTAGGAGCTGTTAATATTGATAATATTCTGTTTATTGACATTAGTAATTATCTCATTATTATCAAGTATACAACAACACTTTCTTTCCATTGTTAAACTTCTCTGTTTCATTCTTATTTATGGCTCCAATAATTATGACCTTTGACCTTACAAAAACCTGTTCTGGAAATGGGTCTTCTGAAACTGTGATCCTGGAGCATGGGTCTATTGTTAGTATGTGGTTTTTATCTGTTGTAATCGACCTATATTAAATAATATTGAGAATTTTCCAGAAACAAATTTTTCTGCACTTTTTTGAGCAATATTGGTGGGGTTGTCTGCATTTATTTTCAAATTATATTATTTTGGATCAATTTTTCAGAATCTCATTCTATATTCGAAATCGTTTTTAGGTGTAATTATGATTTCTTCAAATTTTTGATTTATCTATTTAGACAAATCTTTTCTGCGAATTATTTTGATCACTGAGGGAAGGAATGGTTTTCAAGATAAATTCATATTTCAGTCCAATCTTGAATATTATTATTTTGCATCCAATCTTTCAGTGCCTCATTCTATTCTATTCCATTTTTCTCTGTTTTTGAATCTAAAAACTCAATATACAGGTAGTGTAATGGATCTTTCCTGACCTTTGACCCCTACAATTTTCAGCTTATGCCTTGCATGGGGAAAAGTTTGACGAGATAGGTTGAAAATATTACCATGTTTTGCTGTGTAAGATGAACCGAAAAAACAACTAAGCATCAGACAGTTAATGTAATGGAAATTTCCCTGACCGTTGACCCCTACGATTTTTGGCCAATACCTTACAATGGGAAAAATTTGTATTGTTTCGTCATTATAAACAATTCAGTGATAGGCTTCCAGCCCGGAAGTAAACAGAAAAATCAATGCTCGGGGAAAGGCCCATTCCGATATAACACTTTCAAAATATTACACTTCAGACTTGATTGGAAAAAAATTTTATAGTTCGGGCTAAAAGATCGAGATACCTCTGAAGTCGTACTTTCCTTTTTACTCTCCTGTAAGCATATTTTTATTTCTTCTCTTCAGGACCAAATTTCTTAAAGAAGAATGGATGATCGAAAGAAATTTCCTTCCAGAGAAGAATTTAGAGAGGAAATGGTAGGTCTTTGTTGTTTTCTGCATTTTTGAGCTCCTGGTCATTTTTAGGTCAAATTAAATCACCAGACTATGTGTCACGGTAGAGCTGGGCGGCATACGGTAGAGCTGGGCGGCACACGGTAAAACTGGGTGGCATATGAGTAAACACTGGTATCGAGTTATCCAAAATGTCGTAACGGTTAATCTCGCACCGTCCGTTTGTCGTGCCTGCTGGTGTGTCTCAATTCAACTTTTGCAATGTCATGAAACTACAACCCGCCCCTATTTACAGGTATGCATCGGTGAACCACTCCAAGAAATAACTTCATAAAAAACTAAAAAAAAATTCTTAGGTAAAATTCAAAATTTACAAAATGTTTGCGCCTAGGTGGTGGGACGTTCCGGTATCAAAAATGAAACTCCACACCCCGGTATCTGTTCTACCAACGACAACATGCGGGGCAACTTTACAAATCATGGAGGAACAAGGATTTGACCAAATCCCTGTTGTAGATGTGAACGGGTGAGAACTTTGTTCACTGTTTTTATTTGACTTGTTAAATTTTCATAATTTTGATTGAAAGTAGATCCCGACCGATATTGCTTTTTGCAACCGATAGCTGATATTTTGACCACCGATAAGAATAGGATATCATTTTATCCTGCGGGAGAGGAAAGCCGAGAATACAGCTTAACCATATGGCAAACCACGACCTCTCGTGCAGATACCAGTTCCGAATCGGGGTGAAGGTTTTTGGATTATCGTTTTTTCCTGTGCATGGACCTGGTTAACCGATATTTCATCTCACGCAAAACCTATTGAAAAACCTTCCAGAGTAAAGCAATAAATAAAAAAACATAATTAAAGAACATGTTATTTCAAAAGCATAATATTCAGATCGCCCGACTGGCTACTCAACCAAATCGCTGTTACCTCTTCACTCCCTCTTCAAAACATACTTCTAACGTTTTGATGTGTTACCAAGAAATTTTTGCAGGGGAAGGATGGAATAAAATTTCAACTCGCGCACATAAAATCTTCTGGGGATTTTCCTAGATGGAAGCGAAAAATATTATGCAATTTTTGTCATTTGAAAAAAGCGCGTTATTTTAAAAGAAATACGCCCATAGATGCCCACAGGTGTGTTTCGGTTGATCGGCCACTGTTGTGATCTGCCGATATATCCGATTATTATTATATGCACGAGAGGCTGTAGCTCGCCATAATGGTTAAGCTGTCCGTATTCATGGCTTACTCCCGCGGGATAAGAATGAAATCCTGTCCTATACTTCCATCTTTACAGGTTGAGCCAACCTAACTGTTTGGTAAAATAATTCTGTTCTTATTCCCTTACTTCAGAGCTGTGCTCGGCACAGTAACGATGGGTAACATGATGAACAACCTATCATCCGGAAAGATCGATTCAAACGATGCTGTTTCCAAGACTTTGTATAAAGGTTTTAAAGAGGTAAGGT
>OZ023138.1:24113006-24140339 GCA_963675895.2 Styela plicata
AAAAAATCCAGATTTATTGAAGAATTTAGTTTCGTTTGTGCAACTATACTTAATTTTACAGGAATAATGGTTTGGGGAGGATTGAGATTTTTTTATTTGATTGAAACATAGTGTTAATCCTGGTGCACCAGGCTTGCGAATGCGACTAGTTGAATAAATAATCTGTTTTGAAATGTGTTTTGCTGTTTTTGTTCTAAACCTACTTTGTAGGTTCTTGCTTTCATAAAAATTTATTGGGCCACAGAATTTTTGTGCAATGAAAACGGCCACGAAAGGAAAAAGGTCGAGAACCAGTGCACTGGGACCTTACCTCTTTAAAACCTTATACAAAGTCTTGGAAACAGCATCGTTTGAATCGATCTTTCCAATGATAGGTTGTTCATCATGTTACCCATCGTTACTGTGCCGAGCACAGCTCTGAAATGAGGGAATAAGGACAGAATTATTTTACCAAACAGTTAGGTTGGCTCAACCTGTAAAGATGGAAGTATAGGACAGGGTTTCATTCTTATCCTGCCGGAGTAAGCCATGAATACGGACAGCTTAATCATTATGGCGAGCTACAGCCTCTCGTGCATATAATAATAATCGGATATATCGGCAGATCACAACAGTGGCCGATCAACCGAAACACACCTGCAGGCATCTATGGGCGTATTTCTTTTAAAATAAGGCGCTTTTTTCAAATGACAAAAATTGCATAATATTTTTCGCTTCCATCTAGGAAAATCCCAGCAGATTTTATGTGTGCGAGTTGAAATTTTATTCCACCCTTCCTCTGCAAAAATTGCTTGGTAACACCTCAAAACATTAGAAGTATGTTTTGAAGAGGGAGTGAAGCGGTAACAGCAATTTGATGAGTAGTAGGCAGTCGGGCGATCTGAATATTATGCTTTTGAAATAACATGTCTTTTAATTATGTTTTTCGATTTCGATTTTATTGCTTCACTTTGGAAGGTTTTTCCATAATATTTTGCGTGAGATGAAATATCGGTTTAACCAGATCCATGCACAAGAAAAATGAGAAATACGATAATCAAAAATCTTCACCGATTCGGAACTGGTATCTGCACGAGAGGCCGTGGTTTGCCATACGATTAACCTGTATTCTCGGCTTTCCTCTCCCGCAGGATAAAATGATATCCTATTCTTATCGGTGGTCAAAATATCAGCTATCGGTTGCAAAAACGCAATATCGGTCGGGCTCTACTTTCAATCAAAATTATGAAAATTTAACAAGGCGAATAAAAACAGTGAACTCACCCGATCACATCTACAACAGGGATCTGGTCAAATCCTTGTTCCTCCATGATTTGTAACGTTGCACCGCATGTTGTCGTTGGTAGAACAGATACCGGGGTGTGGAGTTTCATTTTTGATACCGGAACGTCCCACCACCTAGGCGCAAACATTGTATAAATTTTGGATTCACTTGAGAATTTTTTTTAGTTTTTTATAAAGTTATTTCTTGGAGTGTTTCACCGATGCATACCTCTAAATACGGGTGGGTTGTAGTTTCATGACATTACAAAAGTTGAATTGAGACACACCAGCAGGCACGACAAACGGACAGTGCGAGATTAACCGTTACGACGTTTTGGACAACTCGATTCCAGTGTTTACTGATATGCCGCCCAGCTTTACCGTGTGCCGCCCAGCTCTACCGTGACTTAAAGTCTAGTGATTTAATTTGACCTAGAAATGACCAGGAGCTCAAAAATACAGAAAACAACAAAGACCTACCATTTCCTCTCTAAATTCTTCTCTGGAAGGAAATTTCTTTCGATCATCCATTCTTCTTTCAGAAATTTGGTCCTGAAGATAAGAAATAGGGTGCAATAACTTGGGTAGGCTAAGCCGAACGGGAAAAGATCATAGCTTTCCAGCAATTATAACCCTGTCCATCTCTCAGTGGCCTTGGACAGGGTGATCCACTCTTAAGAAGTGGCTATAGAAAAAATAAATAAAGACTGAGGAATGCTTAGTTGTTTTTTTCAGTTCATTTATTTTTGCTTGAAACCTAATTCGTCTAGACTTACACAGAAAAACACAGTAATATTCATAAAATATCTCGTCAAACTTTTCCCATTGTAAGGTATAGGCCAAAAATTGTAGGGTTCAAAGGTCAAGGAAGATACATTAGATTACCTAAATATTGAGTTTTTAGATTTAAAAAAAGAAAAAATTGAATAGAATAGAATGAGACACTGAAAGATTGGATACAAAATAATTAATATTCAAGATTTGACTGAAATATAAATCTATCTTGAAAAGCCATTCTTCCTCAGTGATAAGAATAATGTGCAGAAAAGATTTTACTAAATAGATAAATCAAAAATTTGAAGAAATCATAATTCATACACCCAACAACGATTTCGAATATAGGATGAGATTCTAGAAAATTTGATCAAAAATAATATAATTTGAAAATAAATGCAGGCAACCCCACCAATATTGCTCAAAAAGTGCAGAAAAATATGTTTCTGGAAAATCTCAATATATTTAAATAAGTCGATTACAAAAACAAAAAAAAACCACATACGAACAATAGACCCATGCTCCAGGATCACAGTTTCAGAAAACCCATTTTCAGAACAGGTTTTTGCAAGGTCAAAGGTCATAATTATGGGAGCCATGAATAAGAATGAAACAGAGAAGTTTAACAATGGAAAGAAAGTGTTGTTGTATACTTGATAATAATGAGATAATTACTAATGTCAATAAACAGAATATTAGCAATATTAACAGTTCCTACCAAACAGATGAATTAAAAATGTAGAGAGTATAGGTACACAGAAAAAATGATACTTACATGTAATTCCTGACAGAATCTGGCAACACTACCACACATTTCTGTCCTTCCTTCAACTCTCTGCAGGCTTGTAATGCGACATGCATATTCGCTCCACTGCTGCCACCTAGTGTTAAAAGTTTGTAAAATTAACTAAGTTGGACATTTTTGTAACGTTGCATCTGACCAAAGTCAGATTTCCTCAGACAAGCATTTTTTAACAATCAACTTTCGAAATGAATAACAATTTGATCTATTTCATTTAAATATAATTAAATCATTCCTCCCACTTACCACAGAGGAATCCTTCCTCTCTTATCAATCTTCTTGCCATGATAAACGAATCCTTATCTCCTGTTTTGTACCATTTATCTACGACTGATCTGAATTAGAGATAAACAATTTATTGAAAATTCACTAGTAGCAGATACCCACTCACTGCACTTTACCACTGCCACCACGAACAGGGTGACGGTATTGCCCTGGGTGGCGATAAACCATCTACCACCTTGTTGCCAAGGTGACAGAATCGTATCCTTAAATGTTAATGTCATTTTCTTCGAAAGTGCAAAAAAAGTCTAAAAACATCAACACTGCTATTTCATAGCAGTATTGATGATTTTGAAGCTTTTTCCATAATTAATTACAACCATTAACACAAGAAACCCATGTTCTTCGGGTGTCTGAGAAGCAAGGCAGGTAACATTTAACAGTCTCTCGATAGGATATCATTTTTATCCTGCGGGAGAGGAAAGCATAGAATACAACTTAACCAACCATATGGCGAACCACGACCTCTCATGCAGATAACAGTTCCGAATCAGAGTGAAGGCTTTCAGATTATCGTATTTCTCATTTTTCCTATGCATGGACCTAGTGAGTGGAGGAAGCCGTAAGCAGCGCTTACGTGAGCCACCATGCACCGGCGAGGCGTTCAGCAAGGGACTCGAACCTGCGTCATGACGATCAGAGATGCGTATTCCCAACGCTTTACCGATTGAGCTAACCGGGCACACTGGCTGGTAACATTTCATCTGTCTGCTTTCCCTCCTCACCTGTCTAACACAGTAGGTATAAAGTCGTATCCAGTTCCCTCTACTTCATAAAACGAGACGTCTGTTTTGTTCAATTCTCCCGGTTGAGCAAGAATCGAGCCAAGTGGATCTGCTCCAACAACCTGGGAAAAGAGACGAGTATTAATATTTGAGGTGCCTGGTTAGCTCGATCTGTAAAGCGTTGGGAATACGCTTCGAGCTACGCATCTCTGATCATTTTGATGCAGGTCCGAATACTGTGGGGGATAATGATTATATGCGAGGGGCCTGCTGGGCGCCTCGTCGGTGCACGGTGGTTCATGTAAGCGCTGCTTACGGCTTCCTCCACCAACCAGGTCCATGCGCAGGAAAAGTGAGAAATACGAGAATCAAAAAAAACCTCCACCCCCATTCGGAACTGGTATCTGCACGAAAGGGGTGTTTCCCATATGGTTAAGCTGTATTCTTGGCTTTCCTCTCCCGCAGGATAAAAATGATATCCTATCCTATTTTATATGAAAATCCTTTTCCACTTGGTAAGCGCAGACTTAAAACATGGATAGCCAAAACTGAATATTTTACTACACTATTTCCAATACATTTTGAAAATTTGATTTCAAATATGAAATATCGAATGCATCGTGAAGTCAACCAAGTTTTTGATGAAAAGCAGCAATATAACTATTTCAATTGAAAATGTTATTTACGAAATCCAGAAAACCATCAGTATAGGTCACAATTTCTGTTGGTTCATGAAACAATACAACTTGGAGAACAAAAATGGACTTTTCTGTCTAATTTGAACCGATTTATACAATAGGAGCAGAATTATTTTGTATAACAAAATTCTGAAATATATCTAAATTCATAATTTTTACTACCGGTTTATCGAATATGTTGATTTCCGAATGAATTTGAATATCCGATTCGTTTTGGACATCCCTGGAACCTTTAAGAGTTGCCCTAGCTATAAAAAAGGAAACAAAGAAGTGGCATGTGATTTTATCACAGCCTAGCTATCTACTACTCAGACACCCGAAGAAAATGGTTCTCTCAGAAGAAAATTTAGCAGATGGGCATTACTTCTCATTATATATCCTGACTGAAAGGAAGCAAACAAGTGATAGATGGTTGCACCACCACTCACTGCATTTTACCATGGTGGTTCCATTTGGGATGTTTCCCACTTAAGTGTAGTTGTTGGTACTACATCTTTTAGTAGCTTTCGCTATTAAGTGGCCGTTAGTTGGTTCCTTTGGGCACTGCTTCAATGAAAAAAATGAAAATATCAGCCATCACTCATTTTTTCTACATAAAATACAGTTTATGTCACTAATAAAATATACTAATAGCTCCATGTCACATAAATCGTGGTCAGTAGGTTTCTAGGCACTGCTTTCAGCCTTGTTTAGCTCAAATTTCGTATAAAAGATATAGAACCAATACCTTGCAGTTTGGTAGCTTTTCTTTCATTTTTCTTCCAATCCCACAAACTGTACCTCCTGTTCCAGCCCCTACAACCACCATGTCAAGATGACCTAGGAAAGTTATTAAACAACATTAATTAGTGCCGCAAAACATGTGAAGTTGTCTCACTAATGCACGGCAGGTCGGCTGTCTAGAATATTCTGTTTAAATTCTCTAGCGATTCGAGTCAACAGAATCAAAAATGCATAAATTCTCAGAAAATGCTCAAATACTTTGCATTTTCTTGCAGTCTTTGTTTAACATCAAACTATGATTCTCAAAATATCCGATTCATGTCATTAAATTTATTACTGTTTGTGCATTGAATTGTCTCATTTTAAAATAAAAATAAAATTCTTGACAAATTTTAAACCTGATATGGCAGTAGTCAGCTCATAGAGTGATAAGTTGTGGATAGTTTTAACATCGCCCAGGAAAGACACCAAGCATTGCATTTTATCATAACTCTGCCTATCTAGTTATACTTGGGATTTTTCTAGATAGAATGTAGTTGCCAGAACATTTTCTAGTAATTCTTTGCCATACGTAAGGCCGTTCAACGGTTCATTTTATGAGTCAACTCAAGCTTAGATGAGTGTGGAATAGAGCTGGGCGGCATACCAGTAGGATGGTAAATACCGGTATTAAGTTTTCTAAAATATCGTATCGCGTTAATTTTCGCAATGTCGGTTTGCCGTGATACCAGCATTCCGTGACTTACCGCCTAAAATGATTGCAAGTTGATGCATTATCGTGTCAAGTAACGACAAAACTGGTCTTTAGACCACTTACAACCGCCCGCATTTAGAGTTACCCACCTGTTTTTTTAACTAGGTTGCGCATCACATGAATTTTTGAACTGACACAATAGCATGTTTTTGTTAGCAGAAAATAGTAATAGTAACGGTAATACCGACATTTTGGCGGCGGTATGCCGGTACAAAATATACCTGATGTTGCCCAGCTCTAGTGTGAATCTAATCGAAAAATTATTTTGAAACTTAAAAGCACAAAATGGAATATACCTCTATACTATTGGTAAAATAATTACAATAAAGCAGGAAATCAAATGACCAATAGTAAATTCAGAAATAGCATGATATCTTTCCACAAAATCACAAGTATATTTGGTAAGCTTTCGTTATATTATAGCCTAACTTCTTCACATAAAACAAGATATGACTTTTGAATTTAGCAATCAATCTTTAAATTCGAATCCGAAATCACAAGTAAACAAGGAAGAAGGTTTTACAGTTCACTGAACGATAAGGTCATATCCTGACTTTTTTAGACGAAACACAATATGACTTAATGAATAATGATAATCTATTCTATTTCATTCAAGAGTCCGTGTATCAACAGCCCATACGGATCCAATGTTACAAGTAAACAAGGAAGAATGTTTTACAGTTCACTGAACAATACCTTGGTATCTGATTACCTATTCCACATAAGTTCTTTACTTTATATTCAAGCACATATTTGCCCAAAATCGGTCGTTAGTCGGCTCCTGTTAAGCGCTTTTTCGGGTCTTGCTCGGAGTGAATTTCAATAAAAACGTACCGTATTTACTCGATTGAGAGTCGCGGCTTATAAAGTTTTTTTTTCATCATGTTTGCGGCTTAAATTCAAGGGCGGCTTTCTTTGCGATGCCGATACTCTGTCTACTTCCGTGCCCACCCAGATATGCTAAAACCCATATAGGCACCGGCACAGTATATGCGGCTTACATTAAATTTTTAAAACTATCACATCCGGCTTACAATCAAGGGCGGCTTACAATCAAGTAAATGCAGTAGTAGCATAAATCTAATAATATTAAATTGGTAATAAAATCATTAAAAAAGTTATCAAACCTCCACATTGCTCAATAATTTCTTCAGCCGTTGTATCGTAGTGAGCTACTGGATTTCCTGAGTTGATATACTGGAAATATAAAAGATTTTTCAGTCAAAAAAAGGTGTTATTTAAATAAGCAGATATTAGAGAACTATTTTTTTTTCAAGGTTTTCGAATTATTTGCTATGGACTGCCCGTGAACCTACCAGGGAAGCTTATGCTCGACAACCTTGAGGCAAGGACCTTTGTAGTGGATGTGTATCTGTTCTATTTTACAGCTACCCGCAAAGAGCCCAACGGAAGAGGACACTACATTGTGAAACGATCAAGGATAGAACCGCCGACCTTCCGGACAATGCGATCGCCGAACGACTTAGCCACTGAGCCGGGCTGGATTCTGATAGAAGCAATCTCGTTTTTGGATTATTCTAGATGGACCAATGGCCTAGTGGATAACCCCAATTTTTGCTTAACATAAATTAGGTTCGATTGCTATCTTTAAGTACAGTACAGGCGCGATGGCCTAGTGGTTAAACATGTTGGCATCGCAGATTGAAGATCTCGGGTTCGAGTCCGTCTCGTTAATCCATGCCCACCACTAAACCCAGGGTGTAATAACTTGGGTAATCTAAGCCGGACAGGAAAAATAATATCTTTTCAGTAATTGTAACCTGTTTGTACATAAGTGGCCACAGTTACAGGGCCTCGGACAGGGTGATCCACTCTTAAAAAGTGGCCAAAAAAAAACACAAACTGTATGCAACTGTCAGAATATTGATCAACACATAGCAGAGGAAACAGGAAACTAAAAGGAAATGAGAAACGTATAATTGAGGATATGCGAGAGGTTCACTGTAAAAAATAAATATAGATGAACTATCAATAACCATAAATAATGATGTTTGCCACTTACAGATAAGGAGCAATAAATCATCAGCCTAGCAGAGCACCAGCCACTCTGCTGCTCAGACACCCGAAGAAATGGATTCCATCAAAAGGAAATTTAAACAAATATTTCATGACATATCTCTTTGAGGATTAAATATATTTCTTTCGAGCGTCTTGGGATCAACCAAACTGTTAAAAAGATCACAAAATAGCAGTGTTGATGATTTCGAAGTCTTTTTTTTCGAAGTCTACCCAAAGAAAATAAAATGACCATTTCGTACTTCCGGAGAAAAACAAGATTCTGTCATTCTGCTATATTCTAAAAGTGCCCCTAGTTAGGTGTTAGTGTTTCCTATTAGGTTCCGATATGTGGGCGCAATGGTATAGTGTAATAACTTGGGTAGGCTAAGCCGAAAACGAAAATATCATATCTTTCCAGCAATTGTAACCCTGCTCGTCTATAAGTGGTCGCGGATACGGCGCCTTGGACAGGGTGATCCACTCCGAAAAGTGGCTTCAAAAATAAAATAAAAATAAATTACAATAATCTGTAACCTGATCCAAGATCACAGCGTTCTCGATTTCATGCTGCAACTTTTGTGCGACTCTGATGTGAGATTCCGGCATTTCGAATGACGCTGATGTTGGTGTTCGAACGATCTCTGCTCCGAGCGCTCTGAGAACGTTGACCTGGAGTAAAAATTAATATACATATCGATGAAGTGCAGTGAGAGGTATCTGCCCCGGCGATGTTAAAACCACGTCCTCTTTACTTCAGAATGAAAGAATGCTACTCAAGACACTCGGAGCAATAGTGATATTAGGAAATATTTCAAATTATTGTAAGATTAAATTATTATTAAAATCTCATTAAGATGCTCGATGCTGAGATGCTGTTTTTGTGGTGTCTGGCGGTGATCAAACTGTAGAAAAAGAAGCAAAACCATCAAAAATGCTATGAAATAGTAGATTATATGCGAGGAAAATGCTGAATACCTCGTCGCCGAACAGTGGTCAACGTAACGATGGTTACGTCTTTCCTCCACCAACCATATCCATGCAGAGGAAAAATCCTTGAACAGTTAAGCAAAACTCTCAGACCCCAACTTAAAACTGGTATCTGCACGCGAGGTTGTGGCTTGCAATATGGTTTGGCTGTATTCTCAGCTTTCCTCTCCAACAGGATCAAAATGCAACCCCAACCAAAAGTACGTCAAACTTGCATCTACCTACCTCTCAGCACTCATTTTCTCCGGCATTACAATGATACATCTGTAACCTTTCACTGCAGCTGCAAGGGCTAGACCAATACCTGAAAAAAAAGTCAAATATGTTTTAAGCTAAGTTCACTTTGAGTTGATAGCAGCATCTAATAGTAATTAACTAATGGCCACTGTGCTGCATAAAACATTCAATTTCTGTCTCACGAATTCATGAATACAAAAGGGGAATGTTTTGTGATTATTTAACTTGTGAAGCAACCCCAATTATGCAACTCTGGTAATAACTTTTTCAAATGCTTCTCTGAAGAAGTCTGACTTGGTCAGACGATAGTTACAGAAATAAATTTGTCAATGATGTATAGAGCCGATTCTGAAAAGATGAACGAGCAATTGGTGACGTACTCTCTCCGGATGGGGGGGACCGTTTAATTATTTTAGGTCCCTGTTCCTCCTCGCTCTCTCTCATGCTCTAGCGTTCCCTTCCCTCCCTCGCCACCCGATCTATTTCCATGATAGTTCAACACAATTTCCGTTCCAATTTTTTATTTTATTGAACATGATTATTCCTCATGTGTGAATTTATTTACCGAAATTAACTAAATATAGAATATAGATATGGATAGAATTTGTGTAAGTGTGAAGCAAGACCTATGAAACCTACATCCTAGATTAGTGTTAGCTACCCTTCTTCTACTGTATTTCTATCATTTACTGCACACGGATCCGCACACACAACGGCAAACGATCCGAGGGATGAGTAGGTTACGTCAATCGTCTCCATACCAAAAGCATCTGGTTATAATCACAGAACAATATATAGTTCTAGAATACTTGGATCCGCCCTACCTGTAACTTCCATAAGTCTGTCTCCATTAACGAAATAACTCAAGGTTTGATCAGCCCAGTCTTTTTCATCTTGTTTATCTATCCATTCTAACGCGGCGAGTTCGATCCTTTCACAGAACCATCCAGCGTTCAGGAACTCGGCCTTATGCATCTAAAAATTAATGTAAAATTAGTAAAGAACCGTGAAATTTTGTAGTAACTCAGAGCAGACTAGCAGAGTCATAGCTTGCTCAAGTCCTAAAAATGAGATTTCATCAACTGGAATATTTTAGCAAACTGGTCAATATATTTATGAAGAGATTATCTAGTGCAGAAAACTTATATGTATCTTTTTTAACTATAAAATTCATAGTTTAACAACACTCTTAACAACACCGGGACATCGCAAAAACCTTAGAAAAACTCTCAAATACTCCAGGGCTACAGTCCTGGTTTTTCAATGGCTCACTAGATTACCCCTAAAAACTCAGAGACTTACACAGTTTCGCATTTTATTCCTGTCTGCTTTTTCAATCCTGGAACATCAAACATGAGGAGTAATCGCCAATAGGCTTCAAGACAGATGAACAATGCCATTCTTCTGTCTTGAGGACCCTAAAGAAATAAAGATAATCAAGTTATAGAAAGCTTTTGAAAGGGAAATTTATTAAAACCATTTTTGAAATTTGATAACGTTATTATTTGTTGATCCTACAAGGCTTTAAACTCTTCGCGTTTAATAGACATCTATCAGGGATGGGGGTTCCTATTTCCTAGCATTATTCATGTACCGTAGCCCTGTTACACTTTAGTGGCTTCAGAGAGAAAGTTTTCACAAGTCTGATTCAGTCTCCTGTGGCCCTGCTCTGAAGCGAATTTCAATAAAAAAGAAATTTTGTTCAATGCATAAAAAAGAGCAGTAACGGCAGAATGTCACTTTTTCATGTGAAATTTTTCTTTAATAGCAAAGCTGGTTGCAGGGACTAAAAAAATATCTAACTAGAGGACATTCATAGTACAAAAGTGATACACAGATCCAAAGTGGGAAGAAAACATCCCAAATGGGATGGAGAACCACCAATGTCTAAGTGTGGTGTTTTGTTTCTGCCCTGGGCAATGATAAGCTCGTATAAAAATCTAAGCATCAATAAATTTAAAACTTTTTTCATAATGAAAAAAAAGGTCAGCAATAAAGATGCGACCTTTTCATCTAATTACAACCTTAAATATCATAGTAAAATTCTTAATTAATGATAGGCCAAGCAGTAAAGCAACAAGCAATTAATTTAATTATCGAAATGTCAATGTCACATTCTGGTCATAGTTCTGTTTTCTTAAATGATTTACAAAATTCACTGTGAAACAATGCTTCAAACATTTAAAATAAATGGAGCCTGCTGGCATTTGACCCTATTTGACACAAAGCCATAGTTATTCAGATGGTTTCTACGTATTTTAACTATTTGTACATGCCTTCCCTTTTGTTTGCTATGTTAATCTGGGTCGTGTTTTCTCTCCGGCATTCTTGAATATGAACCCAAATCAAAATGGATCGCTGTTAAGAGAGACCAGAATTGAATATTTTTTTATCAGTCGGAATCGTGTTGAATCAATTTTTGCGAGAGTGGATAACGAGGTGGCATAAGCTTGTTTTACTTCGGGTATCCAAAATATTTCAATTCCTCTCTCTTTAGATGGACCGTAAAAACTCCAAAGATCATCAGCACAAGCTATTTCATAGCAGGGTTTGCAGCTACAAGGAAAAAAGGTATTTTAAATCTTGTAGCAAGATATGAATCATTAATGAACTTTAATTTCATAGTAAGCAATTTAACAATGTTTACAACTATATCTGGTTATGGATATTTTTTCTTGCGGTCCTTGCCATTTCACCCCCGTGTGGAACACATGAGGAAGCGCTGAGGTTATCGAGCATACAGCGTCCTACAAGGCTGTGGGTTACAATGCTAGCTAAATTCGTATAAAACCATATCAAAAAATTCCCTTGCGTATTGTCCAGTCAAATCGTTGTGCCGCGATGTTTAGAAAAAAAATGGAATTATCAATCGAACAAGATCAAATTAGGAAGCCTGCTAATCGTCCCTTGATATCTTAGTAATAGGCTTAGAACATTTTTCAGAGTGACTTTGTAGGCAACCAAAACTGTAGAAAAAGCATCAAAAGTCATCAATACTGCTATGAAAAAGCAGTGTTGATGAATTTGGAGTTTTTATGGGTCAACCTGAAGCAAATACACGATTATATTGGCTTACCCGAAGGCACCCACAAGATATATGATTTCCTAACCGTCGCAGAACATCTAATAGCCTACCTGGATTTCCGAGAACAAATATTACATGTCTGGTCCCACTTAACAAGGCTGCAAATTGTTTGGTCCATTTCCAAGAATGCGCTTGAGCACCGCGACCCCAGCTTAGTCACCTAGCAACCCAAAACGGGAAGGTGTAGACATAGTTCACCAAGTTAGAACCTATGCTACCAGGATTTAGTTATGGCTCACCGCCCAAATGCACCCTCTGATACAACGCTTGTCAAGCTGACATTAAACTAAATATATTTTCACGTAAATGACCTCTAGTAACATACATGGATGAAACATTCATGTGACATCGTGTGTGTGTGTGTAGAGTGTTGTTATAATAAACCTGGGGCATGCGGTGATAACCTATCAGGCTATATCGTATTCATGGGTTTGAACATTCCAAGTGGAAAAGGATATGATTGCAGTAGTGTCGTAATCATACCCTGGCCCGCGAGTAACATCTCAGCCCCGCTAGTACTATGGTTGAACATTCCCAGAGACTGGTGAGATGAGTGCAGTGTGTAATTATCTAACCTGGAACAAGTGGTCATAGATATATTCTTTCCGCCACCTTCCGCCATAGGCAAACTCATGAGTTTGAGGACAATTCTGAGGAACTTCTTAACTAGAGTCTTTGATACATCCATGAAAAAGAAACACAAATGATGGGCGCAAACACAGAACTAAAAAATACGCATCATGTTCTGCACCTGGAGCAGATACCACTCACTGCCTCACTTATTTAAAGACCATGAATCATTAAGCATGGAATGTTTTCAGATTCGGTTCACAAACGAACCACATGGCTAGGTTCTAACAGCAGTGTACAAGCATATGTACCTATATCTCTTTGTATATAATTAACTGTGGAGAAATGGATTTTTTCCCAACACATATGTCGTCACAAAGAGACATCATCTTTTTACCATCGCGAGCTGCTGGGCTCACAAACTCTTGCCCATTTTGCTAAATTTTCTTCTGAAGGGGACCTATTCTTTCGCGCGATGTGCGAGCTGGCATTCTCGTCAATCTGTCGAATGGCTCCAATCAGAAAGAAACGCGAGCAAAATCCACACGAAGCAGCGATCTCTCACACCCAAGAAAAAACTAAACAATACAAATCACACTAGGAACCAATGAGCCATGATGCAGTGCCTCACAAGTGTGGTGTAATTCACAATGACATTACTTATCTTGCTCTGTGACCTTACTCCGCGAAAAGCAAACAAAACTTTCAAGTGGGCAACCTTGGTTGTAATTGATTAAGCTCCAATTACACTGGCCTTTAACTTTACGGGTTACGATCGAAACATCTACATAGGTAATGACGCGTGGAACACTACTCAAATTCACACAGACATAAAAATAGAGACCTCGAGAGCTACGGGACACAGGTATTCTTATATGAAAAAGGATAAGCTAAGGATTACAACCTCATTTTCTCCAACGGGGCAGGGAATATCGAGGGCCTACAACCCACAACACGGTGAACCACGACCATCTATGTACAGACAACCCGATACACCAGCTTTAATATAAATTTCTTGATTAGCATATTTTCACCATGTTTTCCTGTGCAATGAAACCATGTTGGAGGAAGGAAGCAGTAAGCAGTGACATATTTGAACCCTGGAGCATCAATTAAGCGCCACAAGTCATTATTATCATGCATCCCTCACCGAAGTCGCACCTAAATGTGCTTGACCCCTCATAGATAGCAAAAAAGCCAACACGGCATTACCGATTGCGCTCACTGGACACCCCACCACAAAATAAATTAACCTGATACTCATATTGAACTCAATGACAATGTTACCTCAACACACTTGCACAGGTATTATAACCTCACCACGGGCAGATACCACATCTCTACATTATTTAGGATTAGCTTCTTGGGATGTTTTCCCTAACAAGATACGCCGATGCTGCTAAAACCAATTTCCAAACAGATTACACTTATTTCCTAGCAAAGTTCTTGCTGATGTTGAACCTTTTTGAACAAGTTGTGATTGCTACAAGAAACTCAAAAATGCATTTTAGAATACACAAGCGATAGACTAAGTCATGATGGACTAAGCCCAGTTGATAGATTTTTCCTTCTGCCGGAACGCAAATTTTTTTTTAGGTACTCGCGTAGTTTAGTAGCTGATGTTCCGTCGATTTGTCTTCCATTGCACGAAAAAAATCATGTACTAACATCTATTTGATCCCACATATTCGGGATGGTAAATGAACAGCGGATTATTGCAAACCAGAGTGTTCTCAACCATAGAATAGGAATTTCCATTTAATCCTGCTGGAGGGGAAAGCTGAGAATACATCAGAGCTCATAATGATATTTCTCAACTGCCCCTCCGTTTAGCGATGACAAGTCGCCAACCGTGCTTACACAAATGAACCACCATGCACCGACAATGGCGTCCAGCTCAACCTCTCGCATATAATCATCATCAACACAAAGGAAATTCAGAACCTGCGCCATTGACAATCCGCGGATTGCATAGCTCAAGAGCGTCTTCACAAACTATTACTGATCGCGCTCACGGCCACCCAACACCAATCAACCAATTCCCAAACGCCCAAGTCATAGTGCTTGGGGCTTATTATATCATTGACTACTTATTTGCCCCCCCACCCTGTCCGGTAAACAAAGGTGTGGGTCAAATTCCTCGGTCGCCAGTCGGAAACCACTTATCAGAAAATTCGCATTGTCCTTAAACTGCCTGTGAAATTCACAAATGCTTTCCCGTCTTATAAAAAGGCAGGTACTAACTGCTGTAGATTAAACAAGGAAGTCAAATTACAAGACCCACGCACTATATCAGTTCTAATCCTTGTTTATCTGGTAAATTTGGAGGACTGATAAACAGCGGACGATGATATCGGCCAACCAAAAGACACTTAGGGCCTCACACATTTTTTAACTTGCACTCACAGTCTTTAAGCTCCCATCAGAAGAAATCTTGGGCATATGTTATTTGAATGAGTAGAAATTTTTAATTCCATCACTCTCCCTCCCACAAAAATTGACCATATCAACGCATTATCTTATGCCAGAAGACAAGTTTCTTTTTCATTATGTTTTTTCTGTTTTTTATTTTTTTTCTTGGAGAGATATTTCAACGAGATTCGAGCAGCATATAGAGTATCGATGAGATCTGGGTTGCCAAAAAGCCTTATATCGGTCGGGCTCTAAGTCTATGATAGGTTTCAAAGGAAAATTAGCAAAAGGAACGCACAAGTAAATTTTAATCAATAACGACTTTTCCATTAAGTTTTAACGAGATATCATGAACTCCACCACTCAACCCAGGGTGTAATAACTTGGGTTGGGGTAAGCCGAACAGGAAAGAATCATATCTCTCCATGTAATTATGTAAACCCCTGCCCGTATACTTAAAAGTGGCCTGTTAGTTCAGGACCTAAGGACAGTGGTAATCCACACCAAAGAAGTGTTCTACAAATAAAAATATAAAAAATATTTAATACATTGCAACTCAAAACAATGTTCGAGAGACCATTGCTTTTGCTCTCTCGTCGCCATCGTCACATTCGCTCCTCAGCACACCTTTTTATAATGTTCATTGAGGAGATTTCCTCGAGTCCGTATTCCGATATGGCCAGGTACGAACTGTGAGGGCGATCATGTCGAAATCCATGTAGCTGTCTCTCCTGGGCCAATTAATATAGTTGACAGTATGTGATATATTAGAGTATCCTAGCTAAGATTTTATAATGGCAGACTTTTTGTTTAAAACAGATATTATCCGGAGCCCATCCGTTGACAGGAAATGTGGTGATTAGAAAAAAGATAAGCATCGTACGAATCAATAAATGAGAATAAAAAAACTGTTAAGAGCTAAAATAGACTTACCCCAAGTTTAGGAATTCAAGATATCATTAATTTCGATCGATGTGAACTTATCCACAGACGCCATCCAGAAGGACCTGAAAATTTCAGGTTATTCTAAAAAGATAGCTAGACTTACAAAAATATGAGAGAATAAAAAACGCAAGGGGAAGCAACATCCGACTGACGCAAGTCTTGAATCCGAGATTATTAAAACCTTCGAGTGATGAATTTATCACCTGTGGCCATCTAATTCACAGTTCAACTGGGTAAATTCCGTCGCTCGAAATTAAGGTGTCACAACCCTTCTAGACTCAACGCAGTCGTTTGGCGGCGCCATTTTACAACACCCAGGATGAAAAAAATATTCAAGAGCACAAACACAAAAAGGCAAAATTATAAATTGATAAAAATTTATATATACAGTACAGCTTGCTCTTACCGATCCATTTTGTATTTTTTTTTTCTTCCCCCGTTTTTTTTCTGCCATGTTCAGTTGTGATTGGCTCTGATTCACTTAGTATTAAGTTAAAAATTGAGGGTGCGGTAATCACAAGAGATTAACAAGATTATTTGGAAATTATTATAATTCTGTAAAAAATATATACAAAAATTAAGGCGGGGTCTAAGTGGAAGTAAATACCATATTCCCCCCGAAACGTACATCGAAAATAAAAACTGGCCAGAATATTTTCCCCTCATCCCTAAACCTTAAGGGCGGCCTAATCCCCACCCCTTGCTCAAGTATCTGGGCATTGTCTCCCGGGTTTAGGAATGAGTTCCCGTTTTCCAACATGGAAAAAAAATGTTTTAATGATAACCGGATAAGATACGGTACTAAAACTTCATGAGACCCCCCACCTTATGAACTTCAATTTAAGCGGAGTTCCATCAACAATCCCCCCAGTTCGAACTTGGACCACCTGGAGGGACGGCCATGGACCAGGGTGGACGGCAAAAACTCCTCATTTTTATATTAGGGCAAAAGGGAAAAACAGCCCCCCCCTCCCCCCCCCAGCCCCATACAGAATAGTATGCCCAAAATCTCAACTCTAATACAGGTAAGCAAAATTTTTACACATTACGAAAATTATAACAAACTAGTAATGAAGAAAAAAGTAATTGTTGCCGTCTAAAGGCAGCAAAAAATCCGAAAAACAGCTATCCAACCAAGTGCCGACCTTTCGACAGATATTTTTCAGTAGCCCATAAGCCTTACAAATTTTTTTCCCCTACACTGTTTCACAGCTGTTAAGGCCCCCCCGCGAATTATATACCGAACCAAATTTAATTGGCCAACTAAACATCCGGCCCAAGGCTTTTTAATTTAATCTTATTGCCCTCAACCAAAACACCCCGGTTTCAGGTAAAAGCAACAATAAACAAACTTAAAAATCGAAAGCCCAGAAAAAAGAGGCGTTGACAACGAAACAACACGCCACCCGTGATATAAAAAATGTTTTCCGCAAAACGCGAGGATGCTTTGAAAGCAAATACAGAATAACAGATTGTTAGAAAAAATAGATTTTGGTTTTGGAAGCTTCTGTAAATCTTATAATAAAGATATGGTTAATTGGGGCCTTTAAAACTAGTGGACGTGCGCCCACCGCTGCCTCCAACTCAATGCAAAAGTTTGCAATATAACAGGCAATAAACTATGGCCAGGAAGTCCGAATTCGGAAGATGAGAGATGAGTGGGGGACAACTGAACAGTGGGAATCACTGTAAGGGCCGCTTACGACTTAAACCTCCACCCAACCAGGTCCCATGCACACAGGAAAAAAAATAAAGAAAATGCTGATAATCAATAAAAAAAACCTTCACACCCCACGATTCCGGAAAACCCTACTGGTCGAAACTCAGCACGAAAGGTTCGAGGGTTACCCGCCATAATGGGGTTTTTTTTAAAGCCTTGTAATTTTCTTTGGCTGTCCTCTCCCAGCAAGGAAATAAAATATTGAATGTAAATCCTTTTATCCCTATTCTTAAAACGATTCACGGAAGAGGAAGAAGGGAAAAATTTTTTAATAAGTTTTTTTTTTATCCATCCAAACCAAAAAAAAAACCTTTATATTTAAAACATGACCACACAAAAAAAAAAAAATAATATAAATATTAATTTTTTTCGGTTATAGGACCCCTGGAGTGCGGCGAATATCAGGTAGTGCAAATCCTGGTCCCCCCATTTTGGAAATTCCAGTCACCATTGCCATCTTTTGATTGCTCTCAAATCGATCAAATTTTTGGTTTCCCTGAGGAATGGGCCATTTTAAAAAAATAAAACATAACATAATTCATTATTTTAACTGGATAAATTGATAGTTTTTTAAACGGTGTATGTATTCTCCTGAATGAATTGATTAATAAAAATTAATCTCTTCTTTGAAAAAATTCCTCATCTCTTTTTTTTTTTATGGAAAATTATTCCCACCACATGTGTTGGACCATACCGGCCACGCCGTAGGAAAATCGCCAATTCCCATTATTGTTTTGTGTAAAACATTACCAGATTCAAAAAAAATTGAAAAAACGCCTTCCCAATCTATATTGCCGAAGCCACTAGGCCCCAACTGGGTTGGGGTTAAAGGATACCATAGATTCCCGAAAAATTGGGGTGAACGGTTAATTGTTAATTGGTCCTTAATCCCTTAATATATCTAAATTTCCAAATTTTATATGAAGTTGTTTAATATAAATTACTATTCAATTTTAATTTTCTGCCAAATTTAAAATAAAAGAGAGTTAATGAAATTTTTTTTTACAACAGAAAGTTGGGTCCCCCGAAATTAGTGCCTCAGTCCCCCCGTATAATAGCCGTATTTATGGGGGGAAATGCGCCTGCTGAGCTTACGGCATCTCCTGTAAAACTGGGGTTTTTTCGTAATCCCCCGTGAGGGGATGATTTATATGTCGAAATGGTCCCCCTGCTGGGCCCGCCCCCTCGCCGGTGCATGGTGGTTTCACGGTAAAAGCGCCTGCCTATTACACCCCTACCTCCTCCAACATACCCAAATGGATTTATCCCCCCCCCCCCCCCACAGGGACCCAGAAAAAATTTGAGTAAATATATTTAAGCCCCAAAACGTGTTACAAACCCCCCCGAAATTCCAATCAAACCTGGTTATCATGCACAAGAAGGTTCGGTGGTTCCGCCCCATAAATGGTGTATTATAACCCGAATTCTCTCGGGCCCCCCTTTTTCCCACATCTACCCCTAACCGAGGGGAAATTAAAAATGAAATGCACCCGGTCAACCCCTTAATTTTCAAAACTAACTTCCATGTCCCCTAAACACACAACACAAAAGTACGAAAATAAAAAATGGAAATTGATTATATGAATGTGGTGGGGGGTGTTGTTATATTTGGTGTGCCCAATTCATTAAATTTTCTCTATTTTTTATTCACCCCATTCTATTTTTAAATATAAGAAACGAAAAAGATTCGATTCCAAAATTGAATGTTGGAAAAAAAAAAATTTGAAAAAATAGATTAAATCTGGAAAAATACGGGGCTATAAAATCCGAACCGAAGTTATCCACCATTTTTAATTAAAAAGTTTATTTTTGCGCACCTGCCCGGACCCGCAGAATTTTGAAATACATGTCCCCCCCCACCCCCCTTAACCCCTGACACCCGTTTAAAAAACACCAAGTTATTTAAACAAAAAAAAATGTTTTTCCTCCCGCGAAGGGGTGTCCCCCCCCCCTATTGAAATGTCAAAATAATAATTTCAACACAAAAAATAACCAAATTTTTGGCCCACCATTTTTTTTTTTTTTTTTGTTTCCTTTTTTTTCCCAGCTTCAGCATCCCTAGAATGGTGGCCTTCTTTCCCATTCCTGTCTCACTACGTTAATGGGTTTTTTTTAAAGGAAGAAGATTCCTAAAAAATTAATGTCCCAGCAATTGGATCCGTAAAAGATTTTTTTTTGGAAGAGGGTAAAATGATTGAAAAATGGGAGGGAAAATAGTACATTCCCCGTAATCAAATTCGTGCGGGGCCCAAGCCTGAAAATCTATTACCAGAAAAAACCCCTGTTTAGTACATATAAAATCCCTGTGGGTGTGGCGCATTCCCCCAGTACAACTAAATTGGACGCTTTTATGGAAAATCCCTCCTAAAATTTTTTTTTGGCCATAAGGATTATATGCCTGTGTTTTTATCCTAAAAATTTTTTTGTTACGGACCCTGGAAAAAAGGCCTTAAATAAAGCCTTATCCAGGCTCGTTAAAAAACCTTCCTTCTTTCGTAAATCAATTTAAGTCCTAAAAAAACATTCTAAGGAAAAAACCAAGGGGTTGTAAATTAAAGAAATAGCTATATCGAGGAAGAGGCCAGTGGAGATGTCAATCAAGATTCTACCATATTGCCCCCTGTTTTTTTGCCCTTATTTAAAAAGCCCCAGGCTGTCCGCCCACCCCCCCCCCTGTGCAAATTGATTCACTCCCATTTAAACCAAGTGCCCCCATTCCACATCAGGTAAAGTCCAAAAAAGTTGTTCCGATGGAAACCCCAAGATTGGATTAGTACCTTTGGCTATAAGAAGAAGGTGTGCAATGAGAGGTAACTCATTTCCTGGGTGATTTGTGCAGACCCCTTTTGGCCCAAATATAGAAATCACCACCAAATCCGTTAGATGATTGTTTTAATTCAGAAAAAATAATACAAATTTCCCATATTTTTTACACAAAGCCATACCGTTTTTTTTTTAAAATATAAGGACACCACTGTAGTCCACTAATCCGCACCAGGTGGGATAGGTTTTGATGACCCGGGTAGGCTTAGCTCAAATCTCGGTAAAGCCCAAGGGAATACGCCCCCCCGTTGGTTTCAAATTCCTTTACGCCAACCTCTATTGATTTCCGCAGAACAAACGCAAAAGTATGGAAAATCCCCGTGAAGTTTGAAAATGTGAATAAAAGTTGCGAGAAGGTTTTTGGCCCCCCGGAACGCCCCCTCGGGCCGTGTGGCCAACGGTGGGGTGTGGTTTTACAACGTAAAGGTTTATCACCAGCCATACGGCTTCCCACCCTTCCCCTCCACCGACGGGGGTCCCAATGGCAACCACAAGGGAAAAATAATAAGTACAATATGAACCAGGCCCCCTCAAAACCTTTCAACCCCCCCGATTCGGAAAAAAGAAAAACTTAGTGAAATTCTGCTGACGAGGAGGCCCGTTGGGTTTTTGCCCTTTTTGGATTAAGCCCCCTTGAGGGTATCTCGGACATTTTTATTCCTTTTACCCAGAAAGATAAAAAAAAGAAAAACCACCAATAATCAAATTCCCTAAAATTATGCCGCCGGTGTCCCCTTTAGATGGACATAACTTAAAGGATCTTTTTAAGTGCATACCTTACTATGGTCAAATAATAAATAGATTTGAGAAAATTGTCCTTCTCAAAATGCAAATATTTTTCCCAAAAAAATACATAAAAATAAACAATTTGAAATTTAAAACCAAAAATCGCAGTAAAACCCCTATTATTCAAGACTTTTTATTCACCAAGCCAAGTTTCCGACGATTCCCATATTTGGTTTGCATCAGCCCGGCTCGGTCGGTGGACCCAGTTCCCCCGGTTTCCCCACCCAAAGCGTGGACCCACGAGTTTGTCCTGGGATGCCCCGGTATCTTTGACCCCGTTTATTCTCACAACATACCCACCGAGAGCGGTGCCCCTTATCAAGCAAGCAAGGCACCAATCTACCGTGGGGTAAAAAACTTGTACCATTAGAACAAGAATAAAACACAGTCAACAACAAAGCATAAATGGTTTCAACGGTATTTTTGTTTGCGTAAAATAAATTGATTTTTTTTTATTTCAAATGAAAATCAGTGAGTTTAAGAATCCCGAATGCGAAATAATATATCCAGAAATCAAGATCCAAATCCAAATGAAATTTCGGTTTTTGCCCGGCCCCTTAATCCTTAAACCGCCCAATTTAATTTTCTTCCAACCGAAAATGAATCCGCTATAAAGAATACAGAAGACCCCTAGCCTATCTGCCCCCTGGGCGATTAATATACCATGAACCCTCTCCCCCGAAATCGAAAACCACACATTTTGGGAATGGAAGGCCGCGGGAAATAACTTTTGCGTAATTTGGCAAAAAACCTTAAATTTAGATAAAAAACATGAGATAGTCTTAAAAACGATAAAAAAATAAAGATCGCGGCGGAATTATTCAAAATTTTGGTTTTTTTTTCTGACTTTGTCTTAATTTTTGTTTATTCAAGTGAGTAGAGCCCGCAGACCGCAACCCCGCCGAACATTAGGCAATGCTGAGTGATAGTCCGCTAGTAAGAAGTGCTATTCGTACAATGAGTTCTCTATTTTTACTCCATTTGTAGAGTTAGTCCAAGATTCAATTTCTGACAAAATACGCGGGAACTTCTTTTGCACAAAACTCATGTACGTTTGACAGGATTTCCGGTGATAATGATTCATTCACGGCATGGCAGCAGAGAGTCGTCCATATCGTTTCTCTTCCGATCACCTCAATTTGGTTTTAACCTGTGTGTAGAAGGATATATTGTAAATGAGGTCAATATTTATTGAAATGAGGTAAATATTTATTGAAAGGCTACAGACGTGGTGACACACCGTAGCGTCGATAAAATTATGAGTTACCACGTAGAAGTTCGCTCTAAGCAAAGCCGAAAGCAACGCCGACTGACGACCATTCAGAAAGCTTCTACGAAACGCAGAAACAAAAGATTTTCATTGTTATCCAGGGTGAGAGGAAAGCCAAGAATGCGACTTGACCATATGTCGAACCACAACCTCTTGTGCAGATACCAGTTCCGAATCAGGGTGAAAGTTTCGGTTCAACATTAATTCATTTTTCCTGTGAATGGACGTGGTTGGTGGAGAAAGCGGTGACCGTCGGTTACGTGAACCCCCATGTACCGACGGGGCGTCCGGCAGACCTCTCGCATATAATCATCTCTCACGGGATTCGAACCCAGAACTTACGAGATGATCGTATGTACGTATCTCAACGCGTCGAGCTACAAAATGTAGTACCAGCAACTGCACTCTACAGAGGCAACTCTCAACAGGCTTGCTAAGGTCCCAATCAAGCATTTTCTCCTTGTCAAGTATGAGCCACAGATGAACCCAGCCTCAGCGGGCGTGCTATTTCATCATTCACTCATTCTTCACAAAAACCTGTGGCCACAAATTTATTGCTGACCGAGTAACAGCGTCAGGAAGTTGATAATAATAATATTGATAACAAATTTTTTTTAGTGTTTTCGAATTATTTGCCATGAACTGACCGTGAACCTACCGGGAGGCTTATATCCACCAACCGTTAGGCACGGACCTTTATACTGAGTGTGTGTCTGTTCTATGTTACAGCTACCCGCGAAGTGCATTGCTGGAGAGCACGCTCGGTTGTGAAACGGTCAAGCATTGAACCATCGGCCTTTCGGATAATGCAATCGCCCTTAACCGACTAAGCCACAGAGTCGACCCCCCCCCTCCTTTTTTTTAAATCTTTTTTGATGAAAGTATTTTCCATAGAAGGACCGCTTTCAGACGGCGTGATCAGCAAGCCATACTATATAAAATATGTATGTAAAAAAATTTTTGCGACCTATTTAAACTCACCCCTTACAACATCCATGAAATGCATAACCTCGTGTCTGTACGACTCATTATATCTCGTCATACAACTATCATAAATAGGAGGCCGACGTAGCACCAGACTGGGAATGAATCTCGTGACATACAGGGCGAATATTGTTGCCAGATAGCATGCCTTGCTGCCAAAACCTGAAAAATATTAAAAAAAAGATAAAATTAATTTTTGTGTAACTTCCCAGAAAATGATGATTTTAACCAGTTTTGGGAACGAGTCACTGTATTTCGAGTTCCAAAGATCAAGTCGAGTCAAAAAACACGAGTTGCGAGTCGAGTCTAAGTCTAACCAAAATTTAAATTTAGAGTCTCGAGTCAAGTCGAGTCACTCTACTTCGAGTAGCAAGTCGAGTCGAATCTACATTTACGAGTCGCAAGTTGAGTCACTAGTCGATTTCACTTTTAATCTACTTTAACCCCTCCCCTGATCATTGTTGAGTAGACGAACACTGAAGGTTACATTGCGTGTATTTATATCCTTCGGGAAGGCGCGTTTTTTCTCTGATAAGTCACGCAACGGCTGCCAACCTGATTTTTCAAAATGTGATTGCAGACTCGAGATATTTTTTTATCAAATCGCATCTGCATTTTAACAAGCCGAGTACGAATCGAGTCATTTAGCCAGAACGAGTCATTTAAAAATGTGATTCGAATGCGAATCGGTCATTGAATCGATTGTCCCGGGGAACATTCATTTTAAAATCGTCCTGGGAGGATACCACTTACTTCACTTTATTATTTCAGCAGTTTTTGTAAAATATTGTCTGTAGTTTCTGGTGTTACGTTTTTATTGAAATTCACTCTGACAAAGGCACAAAGAAGCGTTTAACAAGAACGACTAACGGCCGATTATGGGCAAAAAGTGCTTGATTATGCGGAACTTATTTAGAAAAGTAGAATGGGATTCTCAAGGTATCTTTTAGAGAACTGTTAAAACCTTCTTCCTTGTCTACTCACGATTTTTTTTTCAGAGAGGGGAGAGGGGTTTGTGGGGTGCATGTATGTTTTGATTAAGGCTCTTTCCCATTGTACCTTTTATTAAAAGCACAAATCGTTGCCGCAACGATGCTTGAATGAGGTGGTATCAATGTTAGGGACAGAAATTACGTGATCTCTTTCCAATAAAATTAAAATTCAATAATCATAATTTTTGTTTATTGAGTCATATCTTGTTTTATTTGAAGTTACAATAATAAGGTCGGTTACAATATTACTCGTAAATTTGTGGAAAGAGATCGCGTTTTTTTCTGTTCTGGGATTGGTAAAGTAATATTGCCAATTGTTACAGGTGTGCCCGTGTTAGCTCAATCGGTAAAGCGTTGGGAACACGCTTTGAGCTACGCACCTCGTCACGACGCAGGTTTCGAACCCTGTGAGGGATGGTGATTATAAGCGGAAGCTCTGCCGGCCGGTGCACGGTGGTTCACGTAAGCGCCGCTTACGGCTTCTTCGCCAACCATGTCCATGCGCAGGAAAAATGAGAAATACGGTAATTCCTACCTTCACCCTCATTCGGAACGGTAGCTGCACGAGCACGAGAGGTCGGGGTTTGCCATATGGTTAAGCTTTATCCCTCGCCTTTCCTCTCCCGCAGGATAAAAATGATATCCTATCTTATATTTATATAGACGTATAGGCACAAATCTTAATTTTTTATATGTCCCTTACGAAGTTGGTTAAACCACTGTGAATGTCAGTAAAAGAAATGTTAAATTTCACTATACCTCCAATCTCTGATCGTGACCATAACTGGCTTCTCTGTTAATATCGCTATGAGCAAGAGTTCCATCAGGGAATTCAATTGTTATAAATAGCTGGTCAATATCTCCAATATCACGATGTCATCAAAGTGGGCGTGGCCTAAAAAATGGGCGTTGGTAGGTTAGGTTGAGCAATAAAAACGAATTTCATTTCCACAGTATGCAATTAACAATGTAAAACTAGGCGAAATATTCGTAGGAAACCTAGATTCACTTTTCCAACTTTACTTTGATTGAAAACTGGGTAAATTAGGCAATCATTTTTTGGACACAATTTATACATTCTCATTGATTTAAAGTTTGACCAAAATCGAATATTCTTGTCGTTAAATATAAAAAATTGTTCCTCTTAGACATGGAGTGTGAATTGAAATGCTATTTATACAAAATTCAATTTCTTAAACTATGAATGCATTTCACGATGGAGACAAGTTGTAATAATAAAATGAGATATTTGTTATTTACATGAGATTTATGATTCGATCCGGTTCGAAATAATTATTCATATCAGATTCGATTTTCAAATGATTCGGTTTTGCCCAGCCCTAATTCTATACCTATCGCATGGATGGTTTCAGGTATCTGTCCTGACAACCATAATAACATGTCTACATCATGTATGGCCATGTCTAATTGCGATTCCTCCAGAGATTTTTAAATATTCGATGGGAGTTCCTTGGATGGTCACGTGATACTGTCTTGATGACCTTTACCCTTCCGACTACTTCCGGGATCTGTGAGCAAATCGACGCCGATTGTGGGTCGAACCTGCAGAATAAAAATACTGATTTTCAGTGATCGGAACAATCGTTCTGTGTTCGGATTCCAATCGTGAAAGGAGATGACGAATCTGGTTGATAATCGATCGTCGACGTGAAGACGATATTAAATTATACGAAAATATTCAAGATGCCACAGTGAATGACGTAAAAGATGCTTTTCTGTTGCAGTACAAGGTGTTTAGCGTACTCGTTGGGAATAGGGCTTGGTAAAACCGAAGCATTTAAAATTCGAATCTGATTCGGATATTTTTTGGGGATGTGGACTAACTACTTATATTTCATCTGTGCCGTTGTCAGATCCGTATGCTGTACATGCAAGGATACAGTAGCAAGAGTAACTATGACTAACTAGAGAGGTTCAAAGTCTTGCTTCACACTTACACAAATTTATTTCTGTAACGTTTCATCTGACCAAAGTCAGACTTCTTCAGACAAGCACTTTAAAAATGTCAGTCTGAATAAGCCTGACTTTGGTCAGACCAGACGTCACAGAAATAAATTTGTGTAAGTTGTGAAGCAAGACTTTGAACCTCTCTGGAATTGTCTTTCTTTCAGAATATTTCCTACCATACGGCGCGATCCATCAGTACCTCTTACTTGAAGTATTTCGTGTTTGGGAAAGAATAACTTGACCGGTTATCGAAAGTGGCGCAAAAAAAAATTTTTTTTCTGCATAGGTGGAGAGGGGTTTGTGTTTGTGGGTACATGTATGTTTTTAATTGAGTTTCTTGTCATTCTACCTTTTTGTTAAAAGCACAAAACAGCGGTTTCTTCGTTTCTTCAGACGTTTTGTAACAGTTTACGATCGATTCCAGGGACAACGCTAGAGGCTTCTCACACATGACTGCTTTACTGTGAAAGAATGGCATTATTTGATTCGAATCTCCAAATCGAATTGCCCAGGC
>OZ023138.1:24144709-24162246 GCA_963675895.2 Styela plicata
AATTTGATCCAAAATCCAAAATGGATTGGATTTTGTCGTTAAAAATAAAAACTCGAAGCTGGTCTGGGCAATTACGATCATTGGAATTCGAATCTGATTCTAATAATTTTTCCGAATCAGATAGAATTACTAATTCTATATAAATAAATGTGTTATTTCAAATCACAACCCACGTATAAGATAAACAATTTTCATATTATTTTAACGACAAAATATAATCGATTTTGGTCCAATTTGACTTAGCTTATTTAGCAACTTTCGTTCCTATGATCGATTCGAACACATAAACGAATGGCCCAGCCCTAATTTTTACCCGACACCGGTGGGCACAACATACGTAGCGGCTGTGTGGCCATATTGCGTGTCAGAGCTGCACGCAAAAGTCGGTAGTGAAGCGGTCAAGCACCGAACCACCGAACTGATAGGTAACGGCAACGTCCAACAAGGGGACATCACATCTTGTGGCGATTGTAACAAAAAAATAGTGTAGACACATGATCGTTCCCTTTATAAGCATTCAATTAACCATTTAACGACCCCAGGTGTCGCCCGTACAGCAACGAAGGGGGTTTAGACGTGTGAACGAATTCTGTGAGCAGGATCAAATAAGTGTTTTTTAAATATCCCATGAGTCAGACCTCTTCCTCCCAAATCCCCGCTTTTGGGATCTAGGTACCGCAGGCCAACAATTTTTTGCTAATATAGCGCTTCATTGTATGCTGTGATAAAATATTGCTGTCACATTTGGGCAGTGCCACTGTCACTGTTCTTAGCATGCTCGACCGTATTCAACGGCGTGTGATTAATATGATTGGCCCTAAAACTTCTTCCGGTCTGCAAAGTTTGACACACCGCCGCAACGTTGCCTCACTATGTTTATTTTACAGATATTATAATGGTCTTTGTTCAAGGGAGCTTTCTGCTCTCGTTCCTCCGAACAATATTTTTAATCGGTCAACACGATTGGCTACCAATTCGCACCTATTCACTGTGGAGGTTCCACAATGTCAAAAACATGTTTTATGCAAGAAGCTTTTTTCCAAGAATCTCTAAACTTTGGAATTCCTTCTCGCTGCTTTCCTGATCGTGTTGATCTACAAGGCTCGCGTTGATAGAAATCTATCAGGGATGGGGGTTCCTTAGTTCCTATTCCTGCATTTCATGTAGCTCTTTGCACTTTAGTAGCTTCAGGAGAATTTTCAAGTTTGATTCTTCTTCTGTGGCCTTGCTCTGAGCGAATTTCAATAAAAAAAAATGGCTGAAAAATTGAGCCAAAGGCTCGAAATTATTTTGTATAAATAAGATCTCAGGGTCTCAAAATGGCCAAAATAGTGAAAAACTACTACGCGCCGAAGGCGCGCGAAAAAATTTGGGGATTTCCTACGTTTTGAACCCACCTACAAATCCATGTTTGTTTGGTTTGCGGGGGCGGGGGACTTTTTGGTCTTGCCCCCCCCGCGCTAGTGATGACAGTCGTTTATTTTTTTAAGATTGGGGTTTTTTTTTTTTTTTTATTTTTTAAAATTTATTTGTGGTAACGTAAATCGAGGGAATCCCTTTTAAAATATTTTAGTAAACAATAGATCGGTCGATTGTTTTGTCTTCTCGTTATTGTGAAATGGGGTAACTTTATACTTTATTACCTATTGAGACGCTTTGTTTTATTGAAGTACGTTTTGTTAAGTATGGGTCACTGATGGATCGTGCCGTCGGGGAGCGGTCCATGTGTGAGCCATGCTTAATAAATTATGGTAGGAAGTTGACCACATAGCACGGTAGTCAGAGATACGCTTAATAGTAACCTTTTTGAAAATCTTGTATTAAAGACTTCAGGCAAAATATTTCATTTTACTGGAATATAATGTTGACTATGGGTCAGTGATGGATCGCGCCGTCGAGGAGCGATCCATCAGTGACCCAGACTTAACATAATGATGAAGACAGTTTACTATGTGGCACGATAGTCAGAGGCACGTTTATTGGTAAAGTTTTTGGATAATTTTGTATCAAGGATTTAAGGCGAGAGCAATTTGCTTTTATTGATTTATATTATGTTGAGTGTGGGCCACTGATTGATCGCTTCAAGCGAGGTTATTTCCCTTCATTCGAATATATTTTGTTGAGCATGGGTCACTGATGGATCGCGCCGTCGAGAAGCCGTTCATGTGTTAGCCATGCTTAATAAATTAGGGTAGAAAGTTGATTATGTAGTACGGTAGTCAGAGATACGCTTAATAGTAACGTTTTTGACAAATTTGTATTAAGTTTTAAGGCGAGAGCAATTCGTTTTTATTGATTTATATTATGATGAAGGTGGGTCATTCATTGATCGCTTCAGGCGAGGTTATCTCCTTTCATTCAAATATATTTTTTAATTATGGGTAACCGATGGATTGCGCCGTCGAGAAGCCGTGCATCTGGGACTTAACAAAATGATGTGGACAGTTGACTATATGGCACGGTAATCAGAATACGCAGTAAGACGTTCGACTTAGTCGTAGACAGGATAACGTGTTGTGAAACTTACATCATCTCATGGCGTTCTGGATTATATAAAAAAATCCGAGGCTTCCAGTACCTTTGTATCAGAAAGATTTGGGATTTCATTTTTGAAAAACATTTTGTCATTTAGAGCCAGATCAGTCCTAATCACGCTTAAACACGCAAAAGTATCTTTGTTTCAAGTCGTTTTTTACTTAATACAATGCCAGCAACATATCATGGATTTGGGCTGGATAATTCGATTCGGAGATTCGAATCGATTCGAAGCACAATTTATTCGAATCAATAGTGAACCGTTCGTAGGAACGAAGACTTGCTAAATGAACTAGAATTCTTATTTTTGACGAAAAAATATAATCGATTTTGGTTAAATTTGACTAAATTGCGGTTGAAAATTGTTGCTCTTAGACATGGAGTGTAAATTGAAAATACACAATAAACTGTAAATTTAATGATTATCACAATGAAGACAATTTGTACTACAAGAAATGGGAAAATTTTTTATTCACATAGAATTAGTGATTTGATCCGATTTAAAAAAAATATATTCAAATCAGATTCGAAGTCCAAATAATTCGGTTTTGCCCAGCTCTACATGGGATGATATAAATACATGGAATGATATAAAATAGGTTGAAATTTGAATACCTTCGTCATGCACGAGCCAAGGCAGGGAAGGCCGAGATTCAATATCTTGTGATTTTGAAATCGAATCGAAAGTTTATCGAATCATAGACCTAAAATAATCGAAGGCTTTAAAAAAAATTGTAGATTACATCAAAATTTGTAAATATCTTAGAAAATGCTATTGGTCTGGGGGACTTGGACTAGCTACATATCCATCCTCTGTGCCTTTGTATTTGCGGATCCGTATGTAGTACATGCAAGGATACAGTAGCAAGAGTAACTATGACTAACTAGAGAAGTTTAAAGTCTTGCTTCACACTTACACAAATTTATTTCTGTAACGTTTCGTCTGACCAAAGTCGGACTTCTTCAGACAAGCACTTTAAAAACGAAAGATGAAAACGTTACAGAAATAAATTTGTGCAAGTGTGAAGCAAGACTTTGAACCTCTCTATCTTAGAGGAGTTATACGTTTTTCATTCTGTTCATCTCAAATTCACTGAAAAAAATCGAATCGAAAAATTTATGAATTCGCAATTCACGAATCGCATATTTTAAACGAACCTATCCACGAGCGGACCTCATAAACACGCAAAAATATTTTCGTTTTAAGATGTTTTTCTAATTTCATGCGATTCTGCCAGACAGCCAGACGTTTGCTCATGCATAATTAATCGCTCGATGATCATAATCCTGTAACTAACGATTTTTTAATGTCAGGGAGTGGATATTTTAGATAATTTTGAGGAAGAGCATGAAATAACAAAACCGATTTAGTACATTAGGAGAAGATCAGCAAAGGGGGGCGGAACCGAGGGGGACACGTATCTCTCAAAATTTTTGGAAGTGAAACAGTCAACCTAGGATTTTTTGAATTTTATACAAGCTTTTTTTTAAAAAGGAGGAGTTTTCGCGCGCCTTAAGCGCGCTGTAGCATATTCGACATATATATATTGTATTTCTATTGCTTTTACCCCAAAATCGTAAATCTTTTATACTACGAGCTTAAAAAAATCGGTTAAAAATAGTTTATTTTATGTCCCTACCGACAGTTGACACCAAAAATAGTTTCCAAGTAAAGGTCGCACTGCACGTTTGCGTAGGCTGCATTTTTTCTTGGTTTGTTTCATTCTAACCTCGCGTTTTACGCAAGCAAAATGCTCTGCATGCATTTCCTTACGTTTTCCAATGAAACAGAACGGTTTGCTATGAAAGCTAACGCAGAGTGCTCGTTTCTCGTGACGTCTTCCTCGCGCTTTCACCGAAAGAACGAAAGTGGGGGAGTGCAGTTGTAGTTCCCTTGGCGATGGCGAAATGTCCCCTTACACCGCATCTTACGATGGAGAATGAAAAGTGAAAAAACAGGAGAAAGCAATATCCCCACCCGGACAAAAATCTCCCTTTCCAAGAATAAAAAAAAATAGAAGACGAAATCCTCTTCCCTTCGATTTTTAACGTCAGTGGGCAGATAACGTTTATCGGAACGATCAGACGTTTTTTTCTCAAAAAAAGGACTGGGGATAACTAACCGTACGTCTCTAAATTACTCAAACGGAAAAATTTAACAAAATGCTTTTTTGTTCATCCTGTGGCATGCTTGACAAAATAAAATTTCTGATTCGCTGTATCGCTGTCGAAATACTCACATTTTCACGCCACGTGTCCAAATCTTTAGCGACAGAAAATTGAATTATTTATGTAGGAATAATTTTTCTCGCACCTTCGAACTGACATGGACCATAATTAATTAATGACATTCGCTCGAAGAAAAGTTCGAGCAAACGACTGAAATGGACTAACTATTACATAGTTAGTCCTTTTCAGTTGTTTGTTCGAAACCTAATAATTTATTATGGCCCATGTCAGCCCAACCAGATCCACGCACAGGAAAATGAGAAATACGATAATCAAAAACCTTCATCCGGATTCGGAACTGGTATCTGCACGAGGGGTCGTGTTCGCCATATGGTTACGTTGCATTCTCGGCTTTCCTCTCCCGCAGGATTAAAAATGATGTCCTATCCTAGTTTTAAGTAGGAGCTTTGTTGGTTTTCATTTCGTGGAGTGGGAAATTTTTAGAAATGTGAACAGTAATCTTGTCTGGCTTGGAATTTTTGCTCGTACATAACTATCTTTGTTATGAGCATTTTTTCTCGAAATTTGGCCAGCAATCATGTCAATCATTCTATTTATATGCTATGGCCTGGCCGTGAACGAATCAGAAGGGCGGAAGGCGTTTTAGGCATTTCAACGACAGATAGGACTTAGTTAGAAATGCTACGTATCTAGCAATGTTACATCTTAGGCTGGGCAATTCGATTAGTTGATTCGAATCGATTCGAAGCACAAATTATTCGAATCAATCGCGAATCGTTCATAGGAACAAAAACTTGCCAAATATAGTGAAATTTTCGTTTTTAACGATAAAATGCAATCGATTTTGGTCAAGTTTGACCAAAATCGATTGTATTTTGTCGTTAAAATATGAAAATTGTTGTTCTCAGATGGAGTGTGAATTGAAAATATACACTATAAACTATAAATGTATTGATTTTCACAATGGAGACAAATTGTAACACTAAAAATGAAATATTTGTTATTTACACGAAATTGGTGATTCGATCCGATTCGAAAAAAATATTCGCATCAGATTCGAATTCAAATGGTTCGTTTTGTCCAGCCCTCCTTGCATAGCAAACCACTCGTTCGCGCTGGAAAACGTAAACATACATCACAGCACTGCGCTAGCGTGAAACGAAGGATTAAAATAAAACAAACCTAAAAAAACGCAAGCTACGCCAGCATTTACTGCGGTTTTTAGATTAAGCCTCCTCATTGAGTCCTATCTTCCTATTTTCTCTTTTTTTTAATAAAACAATATGGATGAATAAGATCCTACGTCAGATTCAATACTCACATTCCCGTCTTCTATTTACAGTGTTGATTACGCCGAAATGTCTGTGCGTTACGGATCTATAAAACTACAGGTCCCTCGCGGATTTAAAAGCTTGTTGGAGCATCTTGCAAGGGAAATATTACGGGAACAACCAAAAAACATACCTGAATTTGCTGCGGCTTATTTCAAGCATCTGTTGCAGAAACGAGACGGTAAGTTCTGGTTATAGTATCTTTTTCACCTTATCTAGAACAAATTACAAAATTAACGAGTGGTAGTTGAGCAAATACACCATTTTTGGCTGAAAAACTATGCATAGGTACCGGAAATATGTAAGAAGGGGGGGGGGGGATTTTGCTCATTTCCATAATATATTCGCTAAAATTTCAAAATTTTGAGGGACATTTTCCAGGTTCAGCCATCAGTGACTATCGACCACTCCTTCTCAACTACCTCAAAATGTGGCACCAATAGTTGCACTTTAAGAGGTGAATTCCCCAAACAAAACTGAGATGCCATGGTAAAGTGCAATGAGTGGTCTCTGCCCTGGGTGGCGTGTTCACTACCCAGTATCCCAATCGGGTATTTGTTTTGGGTGCCCGGTTAACTCAATCGATTAAGCGTCAGAATACGCTTCGAGCTCACGTCTCTGGTCGTCCAGACGTAAGTTCGAATCAAGCGAGAGAAAATCATGTGCAGGAGGTCTGATGGACGACTCGCCCGTGCATGGTGGTTCACGTAAGCACTGCTTACGGCGCCCTCCATCAACTAGGTCCATGCACAGAAAAATGGAAACTACGATAAGCCAAACGCCTTTGCCCTGATTCTGAACTGGTGTCTGCACGAGAGGACGTGATTCGCCATCCCGATCGATCAGTGACTTAGGATAGGGCCGGACAAGTTTGCATTTATATCCTGCGGGAGAGGAAAGCCGAGAATACAGCTTAATCAAATACTTGGTACTCTCAAGCAGATACAAGGGTTTCGAACCCGAGATCTTTAACGTGCGAAGCCAACATGTTTAACCATTAGGCCATCATTCGATATGTTGAATATTTAATCCGTGGTCTCATCCTGCCCGATGGACAATATTTATGGTATTGGCGGAAGATATTCAACCCATTCTACGTTTCGTGGGCGCGATGGCCTAGTGGTTAAACATGTTGGCATCGCAGGTTGAAGATCTCGGGTTCGAGTTCCGGCGAGTCCGGCTCGCTTATCCATGCCCACCACTCAACCCAGGGTGGAATAACTTGGGTAGGCTAAGCCGAACAGGAAAAGATCATATCTTTCCAGTAATTGTAACCCTGTCCGCCTATAAGTGGCCGCTGTTACAGGGCCTTGTACAGGGTGACCCACTCAAAGAAGTGGCTATAAAAAAAATATATATATAAAACCACTTCTTCGATTCCTTTTAGTGTTTCTCACAGTGCATATGAAATGAACTATTCCAAAGTTTGTTTGAGCTCACCCCTTGCTTATCAGATACTGCGTTTTGTAAAGCATAAGCCACAGATTGACCGCGTCTCGTCGACGCGAGCCTGAGTCCCGGCGATTCCGGCGAGTTAATCCCTTCCCACCACTCAACCCAGGGTATAAATAACTTGGGTTGTCTAAGCCGAAAGGGGAAAG
The DNA here is from genome assembly GCA_963675895.2 of Styela plicata. NCBI lineage: Eukaryota > Metazoa > Chordata > Ascidiacea > Stolidobranchia > Styelidae > Styela > Styela plicata. Next base: position 24,152,367 of record OZ023138.1, read on the forward strand.
ATCATATCTTTTCAGCAATTTTAACCCTGCCTGTCTATAAGTGGCCGCTTGTACAGGGCCTTGGGCAGGGTGATCCAGTCCAAGAAGTGGCTATAAAAAGTATATATATATATATACTCTAAATATATTCTGATTGGGAGGGATAAATTGAGAACTTTCATTCAATTTTCATGTTTAGTCAGATTTGCAAAGATTCGATTTGAAATATTTCAATTTGATAAATCTGGATACTTGGTTAGTTAGCTCAATCGGTAAAGCGTTGGGAATACTTTTCGAGCTACGCCACACTAACGTGCCACGTTCGAATCGTGTGAAGGATGAATATATGCGAGAGGTGTGTTGGACGCCTCGCCGGTACACGGTGTTTCACGTAAGCACCGCTCACGGCTTCCTACACCAACCATGTCCAAGTCAAAATCTTCACCCAAGATTCAAAACTGGTCTCTGCTCGCGAGGTCGTGGTTCGCCATATTGTTAAGCTGTATTGTCGACTTTCCTTTCCCGGAGGGTAAAAATGATGTCCTATCCCCCATTCCTATAATGATATTTAATAATTTAAAAATAGATGCGTCTGAAACTGTAACAACCCTTGTATGCTTCGGTAGTCGAATACCGCGGTCGATAATATAGAACAAGCCCCGTAGGACCCTGGCTTTAAAAAATATCCGAACGCGGTTTCCTACGTGTTGTAGGAGGCGACCTAAACAGAAGCAAAGGAGTGGTACCGGTAGGTGCTTTTACCATCGCCCAGAGAAGACACCACTTGCTGCACTTTACCATGGCGGTCGAGTTCTGTTTGGGATGTTTTCCGTTTAGAGTGCAGTTGCTTGTACTACATCTTGAGTGACCGTTAGTTGGTGCCTTTTCGGCACTGCTTCGGCCTTGCTTAGAGTGAATTTTGAATAAAAAAATCAAGGCCATCCACTAGTAGGAGATGCTACAGATAAAACATTTTTTTCATTTCCCAGAGGGTCATGCAGATGAATACCTGGTCAATGAAAGAATTGTGGAATCAGAAGTTGCCATAGAAACAGCTGCTGAAACTGAGGCAGGACCTGCTCCACAACAGACACAAGATGTCACTGAAGAGCCTGTTAGGGCTCCTGCTGAGGAGGAACAAATTACACAGCAAGAGGAAGAAGAAGAAATGCCAGATTTGGGTATGTGAATGGTTTCATTATTTGTGAATTTGTAAATTATTCGACTGGATTTTTTGAGAAAATATGTGTAAATCTTCACGATTTTGACAATTTCCTGAAAAGAATGGGATAGGATAGCATTTTATCCTGCGGGAGAGGAAAGCCGAGAATACAGCTTAACCATATGGCAAACCAGAATTCTCGGGCAGATACCAATTCCGAATCGGGGTGAAGTTTTTTATTGTCGTATTTCTCATTTTTTTCTGTGCATGGACCTCGTTGGTGGAGGAAGCCGTGAGCAGCGCTTACGCGAACCACCGTGCACCGGCGAGGTGTCCATTAGACCTCTTGCATAGAATCATCAACTCTCATAGGATTCGAACCTGCGTCATCACAATCAGGGATGCGTAGCTCGAAGCGTATTCCTAACGTTTTTACCGACTGAGCTAACCGGGTAACAGGTACTTCACGGGTGGCTGTAACATAGAACAGATACACAGTCAATACAAATGTCCGTGCGTGTCTATCAATTACTGAGTATCTATGAATTACTGAGTCCCCCTGGTAGGTTCACAGACCAGCCATAGTAATTATTTACAAAACCCAACAAAAAAAAGCTTCTTCATCTTATTACAGAGGATCCAGAAGTGCAGAAAGCAGCCACAATGATCCAGGCCTCATTCAGGGGATTCCAAACGAGAAAATCCTTATCACCAGCAAAAGCTCCTGTGAGTAATGAACTTGGTTCTTGTTGCTCGATTTTTTCAAATTGAGCAAAAGTTGTCACATCAGTAGGGTTGTCTTAATACTTTAGCTTGAATATTATTTAAAATTTTTTGATAAATAGAATGTTTCAATATTCTAGATAAACTAAATTGTTGATATTTGGTGTTATTTTGCCACATGTGCAGCAGAATCATGATTTATTGCAAAATGAATCAATTTAAAAAAAAAAAACGACATTATTTCTAATTATAATTATCCGATACCTGACCATTCATATAAGGCTACTCCAATAAAACAGATAATCAGACTGGAAAGGATTGACTATTCAAAATAAGCCTAGTTTTACAAATGCTGAAAGTACAATAATTTTTGCAGGGGTTTAGTCCGCCCTATAAGTGATTTGTCAATGCGAATTCTTTTTAGGTCTGCACATATTAGTAGCTTAGAATGGACAGTGTAGTAGTAGTGGTCAGGGCTGGGTAAAACCGAAGCGTTTGGAATTAGAATCTGATTCGAAAGATTTGTGCGAATCAATAATGTAAATAAAAAATATCCCATTTTTAATATTATAACTTGTCTTGTTGTGAAATTGGGAAATTTATAGTTTGTAGTATATTTTTAAGTCACACTTGGAGCTACAATTTTCATATTTTAACGAAGAAATATAATCGATTTTGGTCAAATTTGGCCAAAATCGATTGCATTTCGTCGTTAAATATGAAAATCTTAGTACAAAATCCTAGTTTCCGTTCCTATGAATGGTTCACTATTGATTCGAATAAATCTTGCTTCAAATCACCGAATCGAATTGCCCAGCCCTAGTAGTGGTGCTTGTTAGTAAAAAAAAATATTGATCAAGGAATCATAATACTGTTTTCCTATTTCTAACTGATTTTGTGATCAAGGACTAACATTACCTCTGAGGAGGTGTCAACAACATTACAGGCTAAACAAGGTGAAGAGAAAATTAAGGTGTAATTAATTGGCAACAAATTCATAATTTATGTTAAATTGAACAGTGTATAATTTGGCATATGTCATGATTTTACTGCATAAACAAAATTTGTTCAAGAATCAAAAAACTATACCACTCACTGCACTTTGCTATTGCGGTTCAGTTCCGTTTGGGATGTTTTCCATTTAGAGTGCATTTGCTGGTACTATGTCTCTTAGTAGCTCTTTACTATTAGGTGGCCGTTAGTTAGCTCCTTTTAGGCTTTTCTTCCGGCCTCGCTCAGAGTGAATTTCAATTTCAAAAAATATATGAGTTTTAATCAGAATGCAAGAACACTAGCAATTTGGGTAAACATGTTTCTTTTAGTCACTGATACCTTATAAAACACATTATTTCTAATTTAGGTATTCATGCTAACATTCTTCTTCTTGTTTTTCTCTTGTGTGGCAACTATCGTGTGGATTGATACTAACATCACTTCTCTAACATCCAATGACATCATCGTTGGAAAATATGATGAAATCGAATTATATATCGGTGCTGTTATCTATTATGACATCACCACTGAATGCATTATGACATCACCATTTGTTGCCTCATGACATAACCACAAAATGATTCTGATGTCATTACTATGATGATATCCTTATGCGCACTGTTATTGCATTGTGACGCAATCAAAAAATGGCTGTGACATCATCAACGGGATGACATCATCAGACTGAAAAAGATATAGCACATTTGCAAGATCAAGCTTGCAGTAGCTCGTCTTACGGCAGAAAAGAAAGTTCGGCTGATAAATCGTCACTCATCGAAGCTCTCGTGCAATCTGGACAAGAATTAGAAAGCGCCGCACCCACGAGCGAGTTATGCATTGTTGAAAGCGAGATTCAAGCTGCGGATGCATTGATCACGGAGTCTTCTGCACCACCGAGCGAATCTTCTATCATTGTCAAAGAGACATTAGACGTTGCTACAGAGGCAGAGAGCCCTCGCACGCTCTCAGATTTGGGCCCTCTTGTTGTAGTCGGTCGACAAGCCCAGGTCAAGCCGCAAATAATCTCAGCCCCTGCTGTTTCTGAGCCACCGACACAAGTCATAGAAGAGCAAATTGAAGCTGTTTGCGCACAACAAGAAGAATATGAAATAGATCATGCTGATGTGTGCGAATCGCTGGTTTGTACTAGGACAGGCTTAGCCACTGAATCAGCAGTAGAGTCTGCTGGTGAACAAGTTGCTGAAGAGGCCGTTAAAGATACGGATGTTCCGCTAGGAGAATCTGCGCTCGAGCCACCTGCACCACAAGAGGAACATGCAATAGATCAAGCTGATGTGTGCGAATCTCTGGTTTGTACTGAGACAGGGCTAGCCGCTGAATCAGCAGTAGAGCCTGAACTGGAGTCTGAACTGGAGCCACCAACACAAGTCATAGAAGAGCAAATTGACGTCGTTAACGCACCACAAGAGGAACACGAAATGGCAGGCTTAGCTGCTGAATCAGCAGTAGAGCCTGCTGAGAAACAAGTTGTTGAAGAGGCCGTTGAAGGTAGGGATGCTCCTCTAGAGGAATCGGCACTCGAGACGCCTGCCCAGGAAACTCGTGAATCTAGGAAACTTAGCACTACTATATCGTTAGCAGAGGAACTAGAGCCACCAACACAAGGCGTAGAAGAGCAAATTGATTCCATTACCGCACCCCAAGAAGAAATTGAAATAGCAGGCTTGGCCGCTGAATCAGAAGTAGAGCCTGCTGGCGAACAAGCTGTTGAAGAGGTCGTTGAAGTTACGGATGCTCCTCTAGAAGAATCGACACAAGAATCGGAACTCGAGACGCCTGCTTCACAAGAGGAACATGAAATAGCAGGCTTAGCCACTGAATCAGCAGTAGAGCCTGCTGGGGAACAAGTTGTCGAAGAGGCCGTTGAAGTTACGGATGCTCCGTTAGAAGAATCGACACTCGAGCCGCCTGCACCACAAGAGGAACAGGAAATAGCAGGCTTAGCTGCTGAATCAGCAGTAGAGCCTGCTGGGAAACAAGTTGTCGAAGAGGCCGTTGAAGTTGCGGATGCTCCGTTAGAAGAATCGGCACTCGAGATGCCTGCACCACAAGACGAACAGGAAATAGCAGGCTTAGCCGCTGAATCAGCAGTAGAGCCTGCTGGGGAACAAGTTGTTGAAGAGGCCGTTAAAGTTACAGAAGCTCAGCTGGAAGAATCGGCACTCGAGATGCCTACCCAGGAAACTCATGAATCTAGGAAACTTAGTGCTACTATATCACCACAAGAGAAACAGGAAATAGCAGGCTTAGCCGCTGAATCAACAGTAGAGCCTGCTGGGGAACAAGTAGTTGAAGAGGCCGTTGAGGTTACGGACGCTCCGCTAGATGAATCACCTGCACCACAAGTGGTACAGGAAATAGCAGGCTTAGCCGCTGAATCAGCAGTAGAGCCTGCTGGGGAACAAGTAGTTGAAGAGGCCATTGAGGTTACGGACGCTCCGCTAGAAGAATCACCTGCACCACAAGAGGTAAAGGAAATAGCAGGCTTAGCCACTGAATCAGCAGTAGAGCCTGCTGGTGAACAAGTAGTTGAAGAGGCCGTTGAGGTTACGAACGCTCCGCTAGAAGAATCACCTGCACCACAAGAGGTACAGGAAATAGCAGGCTTAGCCGCTGAATCAGCAGTAGAGCCTGCGGGGGAACAAGTTCTTGAAGACGCCGTTGAAGTTACGGATGCTCTAGTAGAAGAATCGGCACTCGAGACGCCTGCACCACAAGAGGAGCATGAAATAGCAGGCTTAGCCACTGAATCAGCAGTAGAGCCTGCCGGGGAACAGGTTTTTGAGGAGGCCGTTGAAGTTACGGACGCTCCGCTGGAAGAAACGGCGCTCGAGACGCCTGCCCAGGAAACTCGGGAATCTAGGAAACTCAGCGCTACTATATCATTGGCAGAGGAACTGGAGCCACCAACACAAACTATAGAAGATCAAATTGATGCCGTTAACGCACCACCAGAGGAACATGAAATAGCAGGCTTAGCCGCTGAATCAGCAGTCGACCCTGCTGGGGAACAGGTTACGGATGCTCTAGTAGAAGAATCGGCGCCAGAGCCACTTGCACCACAAAAGGAACATGAAATAGCAGGCTTAGCTGCTGAATCAGCAGTAGAGCCTGCTGGGGAGAAGGTTCTGGAAGAGGCCGTTGAGGTTACGGATGCTCTAGTAGAAGAACCGGAACTCAAGTCGTCTGCACAGGAGACTCGCGAATCTAGGAAACGTAGCGCTACTATATCGTTAGCAGAGGAACTTGCTTCTGATCTTGAGAAAGAGCCTGCCGCTGATTTCGTTGAAACGGACCCTGCTGCTGAAATTGTGGAGGAGGAGCCGCAGATAATGGTCGTTCTACTTGTGGCTCAAGTTGGACAAGAGCATGCTGAAGACAAAACAGAGTTGCCCGCTGCTGAACAAGTTGTAGAAGAGCCTGCTGCTGAGTCAGGCAGTGGAGCAGAGCAGCAGCCTGAAACGGTATTTTAGCGTTTTTCTATTAGTAAGCGTTTTCAAACTTTAGCACAGCGGATGAGAGTGGAGCAACAGATTTAAGTTTATGATCATTTGCTCGAGGACCAATGATTCTAATTTTCTTTATATTGTATTTGGTCCCAGAATGATGAATTCACGATCCCTTCTTGAACCTGCTCAGGATAGGATATCATTTTTATCCTGCGGGAGAGAGGAAAGCCATTCAGCTTAATCATATGGTGAACCACGACCTCTCATGCAGAAACCAGTTCCGAATCGGGGTGAAGGTTTTTCGATTTTCATATATTTCATTTTTCCTGTGCATGGACCTGGTTGGTGGAGGAAGCTGTTACGTGAACCACCGTGCACTGGTGAGGCTTCCAACAGACCTCTCGCATATAATCATCATCCCCACGAGATCCGAACCTGCGACATGATGATCAGAGATGAGTAGATCGAAGCGTATTCCCAAGACTCACCGATTGAGCTAACCGGGCACCAACCACCATTTACTTGAATCACATGTTAAATTAGGTCGTGTGAGATTTGATTGCTTGGAGTAGTTCAACTTAGTAGTAGTAACAACTTTATTAATTCTAACTGTAATTGTGCTCTAGAGAAGTTTTTTTAGAGTTGCTTTTTGTCGAATTTCCAAAGCTTTACCGATTGAGCTAACCGGGCACCCCTATCATATTACCAGATTGGAATCAGGAGATTGTGACTTTCCCTGTGTTAACTTGTCTTTTCTGCTTTCCTCTCTCGCAGTATAGAAACCAAATCTATCCTTAATTTGCCATTTGTTATTACAGTCTCCCCTACTTGCCTTAAAAAGTAAATATAAGTGAATTTTCCTTGACACATAGGAAGAAGAATCTACAGAGGAGGCCCCGGTAAAAGCTGCAGAAGAGGCTCCAGCGGAAGTTGCACAAGAAGAAACCACAGCTGCTCCGACTCAAGAGGAGGAAGGCGAAGCCCCCACCGCAGTTGAGGTAGTTGAAACTACTGAAGAACCAGCACCACAGGCAACTGAAGGTACGTGGACTAAAACCTAACTGTGATTCTAAATGACAGTATCGCATATTTGGGATTGAAACAAGAACGACATGTTCTCTTTCCTCGAAAATACAAGACTATTTGTATGCTTTCATTAGGGGTTGGGCTAACTTCATCAGACTAAAACAAGATATAACTGCAGAAGATAAAATAAGGGTGCCGATTATAAAATCCGAAAATGTTGTCCCTGGGCAAAACTGAATCATTTGTAAGTCGAATCTGATTTGAATAATCTTTCAAATCGGATCGAATCACTATTTCCATGTAAATAACAAATATCCCTTTTTTAGTATTGCAAATTGTGAGAGTCAAAAAATTATAGTTTATTATACATTTTCAATTCATACCCATTGTCTGAGGGCAACAGTTTTCATATTTTAACAACAAATTTTGTCGTTGAAAATGGAAAATTCTACTTCATTTAGCGCGTTCTTGCTCCTATGACCGATTCACGATTGATTCGAATAATCCGTACTTCAAGTCGATACGAATTACCGAATCGAATTGCCCAGCCCTGATGGCATGCTATCACCCAGGTTGTTAATAATGAAAGGGCGACCAATACCACGCCGTGCATTTTACCATGGTGGTTCAATTAAGTGGTTCAGCTACTGCACTCTAAGTGGTAAACACCCCCAAACTAGAGTAAAGTATAATGATTGGGGATTGTAAAACCATATACTACCTTTCCTTTAAGTCACTTCTTACTTCACTCAGTAAATATGTGGGAAATATCCTAAAAATCCACAATACACGTGAAGTTGTCTTACCGATGAGTTGCATTACGTTTCGGGTAACAAAATAAAAACGGCAATACACGCCTGAATTGATTTGCTTTTATCGTGTTAACATGACTACAAAGCACAAACGCGCACAACCCTGCGAGCACTCGGAACTAAAACTTCCTAATCGAACTAGAATTTTCATTTTCAACGACAAAATGCAATCGATTTTGGTCAAGTTTGATGTGTTAGCTTTCATAGCAAACCGTTCTGTTTCATTGGGAAACATAAGTAAATGCATGCAGAGCATTGCGCTAGCATAAAACGCGAGGGTAAAATAAAACAAACCTAGAAAAAACGCAACCTACGCAGACATGTAGTACGGCCTTAACCTCTCACCTCACGCATGACTTCTCACTAACACTTTGTTGGATGCTTCTTGAATAGGAAAGCCCAAATGAGTGAATAAGCAAAACTCAGCCAAGATTTTCAAACTCAAAGCAATCCAATGCTTTCTGACGTAAGGTCCCCAAAACTCTCATTCATACAAACTCCTCAACTTAATCAATTTTATAATCCTTCTACTCCTACCCACAGAAAAGCCAGCAGAAGAAGATAAACAAGAAACAACAGAGGAGCCGACATCCGAGACAGCCCCTGCAGCGGAAGTTGAACCTGACGCTGAACCGATAGTTGAGAAGAAACAGACGGAGGTTTGTCAAAGCTACTAGGATAGGATAGGATATCATTTTTATTCTGTGGGAAAGGAAAGCCGATAATCCAGCTTAACCATATGGCAAACCACGACCTCTCGTGCAGATACCAGTTCAGAATCAAGGTGGAGTTTTTTTTTTTTGGTTTTATCGTATTCCTCATTTTTCCTGTGCATGGACCTTGTTGATGGAGAAAGCCGTAACCGGCGCTTACGTGAACCACCGTGCACCGGCGAGGAGTCCAGTAGCCCTCTCGCATGTGATCATCATCTCTTACGGGATTCGAACCTGTGTCATGACCATGCACAGGAAAAATGAGAAATACGATAAGCCAAAACCTTCACCCCGATTCGGAACCGGTTTCTGCGTATTCTCGGCTTTCCTCTCTTTCAGGACAAAAGTGAAATCCTGTCCCTATCTTCGGTAGCTATTTGCCATATGAATGATTGCTTGATTTCTCTTAAGCACTGCTTCCGACCTTGCCGAAGCAGTGCCTAAAAGTCAACTAACGGCCACTTGATAGCAAAAAGCTACTAACAAATGGAGTACCAGCAACGGCAAACTAAACATCCTAAACAGGACTGAACCGCCATGGTGAAGTGCAGCGAGTGGTATCTGCCCTGGCAATGGTAAAACCATCTACCACGTCTTTGTTTCCTTATAGTCGCCTTTTAGGACACACAGAAAATATGTTAGAACTATTCTAAAGCCCGTACCCACTTGGCTGGATTCTGTAATCACATGCATTCTTCTTTCGTAATAGTCTCATAAATCAAATTCCTGGAGATTAGATATTTTGGCTCAATGTGCGTTTTACAATTTCAGCTGTTTCAGAGGTTTCAAAAACACTACGTCAATGTCTATTTTAAGTTTTACTCACCGTTTTCTTTTCTCCGTTTTCAATTTTTGTGTTATGATTTCCATGAAGAAATCAAAATAAATCGTTTGGTGGTGATTTCTATTTACTAATATCCATGTATTTCACTCTGGGTTTTGTCACCATATGGTTGAGCCGTATTCTCTGCTTTCCTCTCCCACAGGATAAAATGAAAATCC
>OZ023138.1:24162346-24182463 GCA_963675895.2 Styela plicata
AAATTGAAAACAAAGAAAAGAAAACGATGAATAAAACGGTGATCAAACTTGAAATAACATATTACGTAGTTTCCATTTTCGACACTTTCTGACAACACAACAGTTTTTATACTAGGAATTTGCAAAGCGTGGGATTTTGCCTGGGCAGAATCATCCCCACAATATTTTTTGATATTCCGAGATTGCATTTAGTAAAATGTACAAATTCATCTTCTAGCTGTTAACGTTGCGATTACGCTTCGAGCTACGCATCGAGCGAGTGCTGATCGTCATGACGCAGGTTCAAATCCCGTCAGGGATGATGGTTATATGCGAGAAGTCTGCTGGACGCCTCCTCTCCGGTGCACGGTGGTATTCACGTTTGTGAAGCGCTGCTTTACGGCTTCCCTCCACCAACAAGGTCCATGCACAGGAAAAATGTGAGCGGTAATCCAAAGCGGTAAATCCAAAAACCTTCACCCCGACAGAACTGGTATTTGCACGAGAGTTCAAATGGTCCGCCATATGTTTTTTAAGCTGTATTATCGCTTTCCTTTCCCGTAGAGAAAAAATGAAAATCCTAACCTATCCTAGTAGCGTTGACGTACCTCAGTCTGTTTTCTTCCTCAACTATCGGTTGAGCGTCAGTTCAACTTTCCGATTGCAGGGGGCTGTCTCGGATGTTGGCTCCTCTTTTGTTTCTTGTTCATATCTTCTTCTGCTGGCTTTTTCTGTGGGTAGGAGTCGAAGAATTTTAAAACTGATGAAGTTGATGATTTTGTATGAATGAGAGTTTTGAGGACCTTACTTCAGAAAAGCATTGGATTGCTTTGAATTGCTATGAGTCTGGAAATCTTGGCAGAGTTTTGATTATTCACACCATTAGTTTGAGCTGTCCTATTCAAGAAGCAGCCAACAAAGTGTTTAGTGAGAAGTCCCCGTGTGAGGTCGCACTACACGTTTGCGCAGGTTGTGTTTTCTTAAGTTTGTTTTATTTTACCCTTACTTGCGTTTAATACGCAGGCGCAATGCTCTGCATGCATTTCCTTACGTTTTCCCAATGAAACAGAACGGGTTTTGCTATGAAAGCTAAACACATCAAACTTGACCAAAATAGTGCTTGCAATTTTGTCGTTGAAAATGAAAGAATTCTAGTTTGATTACAAGTTTAGTTCGGAAGTGCTCCCAGGGTTGTGCGCGTTTGTGCTTTGTAGGACATGTGAACACGATAAAAGCAAATCAATTCAGGCGTGTATTGCCGTTTTTATTTTGTTACCCGAAACGTAATGCAACGCACCGATACGACAACTTCACGTGTATGTGGCTTTTAGGGATAGTTCCCACATATTTACTGTGTGGTGTAGGAAGTGGACTTGAAGGAAAGGTAGTATATGGGTTTTACAATCCCCAATCACTATACTTTACTCTAGTTTGGGGGTGTTTACCACTTAGAGTGCAGTAGCTGAACCACCATGGTAAAATGCACGGCGTGGTATTGGTCGCCCTTTCATTATTAACAACCTGAGAAATAGCATGCCATTAGGGCTGGGCAATTCGATTCGGTGATTCGTATCGACTTGAAGTACGGATTATTCGAATCAATCAATCGTGAATCGGTTATAGGAATGAAACGTGCTAAAAGTATGAAATTTTCCATTTATCAACGACAAAATGCAATCGATTTTGGTCAAATTTTGACCAAAATCGATTATATTTTGTTGCTAAAATATAAAAACTGTTGCCCTCAGACAAAGGGTATGAATTGAAAATGTATAATAAACTATAAATTTTTTGACTTCCACAATGGGGACAATTTGTAATACTAAAAAAGGCATATTTGTTATTTACATGTAATTAGTGATTCGATCCGATTCGAAAAAATTATTCAAATCAGATTAGAATTACAAATGATTCGGTTTTTCGAAGCCCTACATGCCATGTTAAAAAATTAAAAAATTCAACTCAGTATCATAGAAAAAGGGACAACATTTTTGGATTTTATTATTTCATCGGCAAACACTATTTTTATCTTCTGCAGTTATATCTTGTTTTAGTCTGATGAAGTTAGGCCAACACCTAATAAAAGCATACAAATATACTTGTATTTTCGAGGTAAGAGAACATCTTGTTCTTGTTTCAATCCCAAATATGCGATACTGTCGCTTAGAATCACAGTTAGGTTTTAGTCCACGTACCTTCAGTTGCCTGTGGTGCTGGTTCTTCAGTAGTTTCAACTACCTCAGCTGCGGTAGGGGTTTTCGCCTTCCTCCCTCTTGAGTCGGAGCAGCTGGGGTTTCTTCTTGTGCAGTTTTCCGCTGGAGCCTCTTCTGCAGCTTTTTACCGGGGCCTCCTCTGTAGATTTCTTCTTTCTACGTGTCAAGGAAAATTCACTTACATATATTTTTTAAGGCAAGTTGGGAAAATTGTAATAACAAATGGCAAATTAAGGATAGATTTGGTTTCTAATAACTGCGAGAGAGGAAAGCATAAAAAAAGACGAGTTAACACAGGGAAAGTCACAATCTCCTGATTCCCAATCTGGTAATATGATAGGGGTTGCCCGTTTAGCTCAATCGGTAAAGCTTTGGAAATACGACAAAAAGCAACTCTAAAAAATACTTTCTCTAGAGCACAATTACAGTTAGAATTAATAGAGTTGTTACTATTACTAAGTTGAACTAACTCTAAGCAATCAAATCTCACACGACCTAATTTAACATGGGATTCAAGTAAATGGTGGTGGGTGCCCGTTTAGCTCAATCGGTAAGTCTTGGAAATACGCTTCGATCTACGCATCTCTGATCCTCATGACGCAGGTTCGGATCTCGTGGGGATGATGATTATATGCGAGAGGTCTGTTTGGAGGCCTCACCAGTGCACGGTGGTTCACGTAACAGCTTCCTCCACCAACCAGGTCCATGCACAGGAAAAAATGAAATATATGAAAATCGAAAAACCTTCACCCCGATTCGGAACTGGTTCTTCTGCATGAGAGGTCGTGGTTCACCATATGATTTAAGCTGAATTCTTGGCTTTCCTCTCTCCCGCAGGATAAAAATGATATCCTATCCTGAGCAGGTTTCAAGAAGGGATCGTGAATTCATCATTCTGGGACCAAATACAATATAAAGAAAATTAGAATCATTGGTCCTCGAGCAAATGATCATAAACTTAAATCTGTTGCTCCACTCTCATCCGCTGTGCTAAAGTTTGAAAAAACGCTTACTAATAGAAAAACGCTAAAATACCGTTTTAGGCTGCTGCTCTGCTCCACTGCCTGACTCAGCAGCAGGCTCTTCTACAACTTGTTCAGCAGCGGGGCAACTCTGTTTTGTCTTCAGCATGCTCTTGTCCAACTTGAGCCACAAGTAGAACGACCATTATCTGCGGCTCCTCCTCCACAATTTCAGCAGCAGGGTCCGTTTCAATGAAATCAGCGGCAGGCTCTTTCTCAAGATCAGAAGCAAGTTCCTCTGCTAACGATATAGTAGCGCTACGTTTCCTAGATTTCGCGAGTCTCCTGTGCAGACGACTTGAGTTTCCGGGTTCTTCTACTAGAGCATCCGTAACCTCAACGGCCTCTTCCAGAACCTTCTCCCCAGCAGGCTCTACTGCTGATTCACAGCAGCTAAGCCTGCTATTTCATGTTCCTTTTGTGGTGCAAGTGGCTCTGGGCGGGCCGATTCTTCTACTTAGAGCAATCCGTAACCTGTTCCCCCAGCAGGGTCGACTGCTGATTCAGCGGCTAAGCCTACTATTTCATGTTCCTCTGGTGGTGCGCTTTTAACGGCATCAATTTGATCTTCTATAGTTTGTGTGTTGGTGGCTCCAGTTCCTCTGCCAATGATATAGTAGCGCTGAGTTTCCTTGATTCCCCGAGTTTCCTGGGCAGGCGTCTCGAGTGCCCGTTTCTTCCAGCGGAGCGTCCGTAACTTCAACAGCCTCCTCAAAAACCTGTTCCCCCCCGGCAAACTCTACTGCTGATTCAGTGGCTAAGCCTGCTATTTCATGTTCCTCTTGTGGTGCAGGGGGGCGTCTCGAGTGCCGATTCTTCTACTAGAGAGCATCCGTAACTTCAACGGCGTCTTCAAGAACTTGTTCCCCAGCAGGCTCTACTGCTGAATTCAGCGGCTAAAGCCTGCTATTTCCTGTACCTCTTGTGGTGCAGGTGATTCTTCTAGCGGAGCGTCCATAACCATCAACGGCCTCTTCAACTACTTGTTCACCAGCAGGCTCTACTGCTGATTCAGCGGCTAAGCCTGCTATTTCCTGTTTCTCTTGTGGTGCAGGTGATTCTTCTTCTAGCGGAGCGTCCGTAACCTCAACGGCCTCTTCAACTACTTGTTCACCAGCAGGCTCTACTGCTGATTCAGCGGCTAAGCCTGCTAATTTCCTGTTTCTCTTGTGGTGCAGGTGATTCTTCTAGCGGAGCGTCCGTTACAAACCTCAACGGCCTCTTCAATAACTTGTTCCTTAGCAGGCTCTACTGTTGATTCAGCGGCTAAGCCTGCTTGTTCCTGTTTCTCTTGTGGTGATATAGTAGCACTAAGTTTCCTAGATTCAGGAGTTTCCTGGGTAGGCGTCTCGAGTGCCGATTCTTCCAGCTGAGCTTCTGTAACTTCAACGGCCTCTTCAACAACTTGTTCCCCAGCAGGCTCTACTGCTGATTCAGAGGCTAAGCCTGCTATTTCCTGTTCCTCTTGTGGTTCAGGCGTCTCGAGTGTTGATTCTTTCAGCGTAGCATTCGTAACTTCAACGGCCTCTTCAACAACTTGTTCCCCAGCAGGCTCTACTGCTGATTCAGTGGCCAAGCCTGCTATTTCATGTTCCTCTTGTGGTTCAGTCGTCTCGAGTGCCGATTCTTCTAGCGGAGCGTCCGTAACCTCAACAGCCTCTTCAAGAACTTGTTCCTCAGCAGGCTCTACTGCTGATTCAGCGGCTAAGCCTGCTATTTCCCGTTCCTCTTGTGGTGCAGGTGATTCTTCTAGCGGAGCGTCCGTAACCTCAACGGCCTCTTCAACTACTTGTTCACCAGCAGGCTCTACTGCTGATTCAGCGGCTAAGCCTGCTATTTCCTGTTTCTCTTGTGGTGCAGGTGATTCTTCTAGCGGAGCGTCCGTAACCTCAACGGCCTCTTCAACAACTTGTTCACCAGCAGGCTCTGCTGCTGATTCAGTGGCTAAGCCTGCTATTTCCTGTTCCTCTTGTGGTGCAGGTGATTCTTCTAGCGGAGCGTCCGTAACCTCAACGGCCTCTTCAACAACTTGTTCACCAGGAGGCTCTACTGCTGATTCAGCAGCTAAGCCTGCTATTTCATGTTCCTCTTGTGGTGCAGGCGGCGCGAGTGCCGATTCTTCTAGTGGAGCATCCGTGACTTCAACGGCCTCTTCAACAACTTGTTCCCCAGCAGGCTCTACTGCTGATTCAGTGGCTAAGCCTGTCCTAGTACAAACCAGCGATTCGCACACATCAGCATGATCTATTTCATATTCTTCTTGTTGTGCGCAAACGGCTTCAATTTGCTCTTCTATGACTTGTGTCGGTGGCTCAGAAACAGCAGGGGCTGAGATTATTTGCGGCTTGACCTGAGCTTGTCGACCGACTACAACAAGCGGGCCCAAATCTGATTGCGTGCGAGGTCTCTCTGCCTCTGTAGCAACGTCTAATGTCTCTTTGACAATGATAGAAGATTCGCTCGGTGGTGCAGAAGACTCCGTAATCAATGCATCCGCAGCTTGAATCTCGCTTTCAACAATGCATAACTCACTGGCAGGTGCAGCGCTTTCTAATTCTTGTCCAGATTGGACGAGAGCTTCGATGAGTGACGATTTATCAGCCGAACTTTCTTTTCTACCATAAGACGAACTACTGCAAGCTTGATCTTGCAAATGTGCTATATCTTTTTCAGTCTGATGATGTCATCACATTGATGATGTCACAGCCATTTTTTGATTGCGTCACAATGCAATAACAGTGCGCATAAGAATATCATCATAGTAATGACATCAGAATCATTTTGTGGTTATGTCATGAGGTAACAAATGATGATGTCATAACGCATTCAGTGGTGATGTCATTATTTGGATAACAGCACCGATATATTAAATTCATTTTTCATCATATTTTCCAACGATGATGTTCATTGGATGTTAGAGAAGTGATGTTAGTATCAATCCACACGATAGTTGCCACACAAAGAGAAAAACAAGAAGAAGAATGTTAGCATGAATAACTAAATTAGAAATAATGTGTTTTATAAGGTATCAGTGACTAAAAGAAACATGTTTACCCAAATAACTAGTGTTCTTGCATTCTGATTAAAACTCATATATTTTTTTTTTGAAATTCACTCTAAGCAAGGACGGTAAAGAGCCTAAAAGGTGCTAACTAACGGCCGCCTAATAGTAAAGAGCTACTAAGAGACATAGTACCAGCAAATGCACTCTAAACGGAAAAAATTCCAAACGGAACTGAACCGCAATAGCAAAGTGCAGTGGGTGATATAATTTTTTGATTCTTGAACAAATTTTGTTTATTGCACTAAAATCATGACATATGCCAAATTATACACTGTTCAATTTAATATAAATTACGAATTTGTTGCCAATTACACCTCAATTTTCTCTTCACCTTATTTAGCCTGTAATGTTGTTAGCACCTCCTCAGAGATAATGTTAGTCCTTGATCACAAAACCGGTTAGAAATAGGAAAACAGTATTATGATTCCTTGATGAATAATTTTTCTACTAGCAAGCACCACTACTAGGGCTGGGCAATTCGATTCGGTGATTCGAAGCAAGATTTATGCGAATCAATCGTGAATCGTTCATAGGAGCGGAAACTAAGATTTTGTACTAAGATTTTCATATTTAACGATGGAATGCAATCGATTTTGGTCAAATTTGACCAAAATCAATTGCATTTCTTCGTTAAAATATGAAAATTGTAGCTCCAAGTGTGACTTAAAAATATACTACAAACTATAAATTTCCCAATTTCACAACAAGACAAGTCATCATCGTAAAAAAGGGATATTTTTTATTTACATTAGTGATTCGAACAAATCATTCGAATCAGATTTTAATTCCAAATGCTTCGGTTTAACCCATCCCTGACCACTACTACTACACCGTTCATTCTAAGCAACTAATATGTGCAGACCTAAAATGAATTCGCATTGACAAATCACTTATAGGGTGGACTAAACCCCTGCAAAAATTATTGTACTTTCAGCATTTGTAAAACTAGGCTAAATTTGAATGGTCAATCCTTTCCAGTCTGATTATCTGTTTATTGGAGTAGCCTTATGTGAATGGTCAGGTATCGGATAATTATAATTAGAAATAATGTCGTTTTTTTCTAAGATTTTTTCAATTGATTCATTTTGCAATAAATCATGATTCTGCTGCACATGAGGCAAAATAACACCAAATATCAACAATTTAGTTTATCTAGAATATTGAAACATTCTGTTTATCAAAAAATTTTAAATAATATTCAAACCAAAGTATAAAAACAACCCTACTGATGTGACAATTTTGCTCAATTTGAAAAAAATCGAGCAACAAGAACCAAGTTCATTACTCACAGGAGCTTTTGCTGGTGATAAGGATTTTCTCGTTTGGAATCCCCTGAATGAAGCCTGGATCATTGTGGCTGCTTTCTGGACTTCTGGATCCTCTGTAATGAGAAGGAGAAGTTTTTTTTTGTTGGGTTTTGTAAATAATTACTATGGTCGGTCTGTGAACCTACCAGGGGGACTCAGTAATTCATAGATACTCAGTAATTGATAGACACGCACGGACATTTGTATTGACTGTGTAACTGTTCTATGTTACAGCCACCCGTGAAGTACCTTGCCCGTTTAGCTCAGTCGGTAAAGCGTTAGAAATACGCTCCGAGCTACGCATCCCTGATCATGATGACGCGGGTTCGAATCGTGTGAGAGTTGATGGTTATATGCGAGAGGTCTACTGGATGCCTCGCCGGTGCACGGCGATTCACGTAAGCACTGTTTTCGGCTTCCTCCACCAACGAGGTCCATGCACAGAAAAAATGAGAAATACGACAATAAAAGAATAACTTCACCCCGATTCGGAATTGGTATCTGCACTAGAGGTCGTGGTTTGCCATATGGTTAAGCTGTATTCTCGGCTTCCCTCTCCCGCAGGATAAAAATGCTATCCTATCCCATTCTTTTCAGGAAATTGTCAAAATCATGAAGATTTACACATATTTTCTCAAAAAACCCAATCGAATAATTTACAAATTCACAAATAATGAAACCATTCACATACCCAAATCTGGCATTTCTTCTTCTTCCTCTTGCTGTGTAATTTGCTCCTCCTCAGCAGGAGCCTTAACAGGCTCTTCAGTGACATCTTGTGTCTGTGGTGGAGCAGGTCCTGCCTCAGTTTCAGCAGCTGTTTCTATGGCAACTTCTGATTCCACAATTCTTTCACTGACCAGGTATTCATCTGCATGACCCTCTGGGAAATGAAAAAAATGGTTTTATCTGTAGCATCTCCTACTAGTGGATGGCCTTGGATTTTTTTATTCAAAATTCACTCTAAGCAAGGCCGGAAGCAGTGCCGAAAAGGCACCAACTAACGGTCACTCAAGATGTAGTACAAGCAACTGCACTCTAAACGGAAAACATCCAAAACAGAACCCAACCACCATGGTAAAGCGCAGCGAGTGGTGTCTGCCCTGGACGATGGTAAAAGCACCTACCGGTACCACTCCTTTGCTTCTGTTTAGTCGCCTCCCACAACAAGTAGGAAACGCGTTCGGACTATTTTAAAGCCGGGGTCCTACAGGACTTGTTCTATACTATCGACCGCGGTATTCCACTACCCAAAGCATACAAGGGTTGTTACAGTTTCAGACGCATCTGTTTTTAAATTATTAAATATCATTATAGGAATAGGGGATAGGATATCATTTTTACCCTCCGGGAAAGGAAAGCCGACAATACAGCTTAACAATATGGCGAACCACGACCTCGCGAGCAGAGACCAGTTTTGAATCTTGGGTGAAGATTTTGGTTTGAACATGGTTGGTGGAGGAAGTCGTAAGCGGTGCGTACGTGACACACCGTGTACAGGCGAGGCGTCCAACATCTCGCATATATTCATCCTTCACACGATTCGAACGTAGGACGTTAGTGTGGCGTAGCTCGAAAAGTATTCCCAACGCTTTACCGATTGAGCTAACTAACCAAGTACCCAGATTTATCAAATTGAAATATTTCAAATGGAATCTTTGTAAATCTGACTAAACATAAAAATTGAATGAAAGTTTTCAATTTATCCCTCCAAATCAGAATATATTTAGAGTATATATATATATATATATATATATATATCTTTTTATAGCCACTTCTCGGACTGGATCATCCTGCCCAAGGCCCTGTACAAGCGGCCACTTATAGACGGACAGGGTAAGAATTGCTGGAAAGATATGATCTTTGTCTGTTCGGCTTAGACCACCCAAGTTATTACACTCTGGGTTGAGTGGTGGGAAGGGACTAACTCGCCGGGACTCAGACTCGCGTCGACGAGACGCGGTCAATCTGTGGCTTATGCTTTACAAAATGCAGTATCTGAAAAAGTAAGGTGTGAGGTTAAACAAACTTTGGAATAGCTTATTTCATATGTACTGTGAGAACACTAAAAGGAATCACGGAAGTGGTTTTATATCCACTAAACGTAGAATGGGTTGAATATCTTCCGCCAACACCATGAATATTGTCCATCGGACTGGATGAGACCACGAATTAAATATTCAACATATCGGATGATGGCCTAATGGTTAAACATGTAGGCTTCGCACGTTAAAGATCTCGGGTTCGAACCCCTTGTATCTGCTTGAGAGTACCAAGTATTTGATTAAGCTGTATTCTCGGCTTTCCTCTCCCCCAGGATATAAATGCAAACCTGTCCCGCCCTATCCTAAGTCGCTGATCGATCGGGATGCCAAAGCACAGTTTATCAGTGACAAAAATAAAATTAGATAGGATAGGATTTCACTCTATACTATGACATGGGAAAGCCGAGAATGCGGCTTAATCGTATGGCGAATCACGTCCTCTCGTGCAGGCACCAGTTAAGAATCAGGGCGAAGGCGTTTGGCTTATCGTAGTTTCCATTTTTCTGTGCATGGACCTAGTTGACGGAGAGCGCCGTAAGCAGTGCTTACGTGAACCACCATGCACGGGCGAGTCGTCCATCAGACCTCCTGCACATGATCTTCTCTCGCGGGATTCGAACTTACGACTGGACGATCAGAGATGTGAGCTCGAAGCGTATTCTGACGCTTAATCGATTGAGTTAACCGGGCACCCAAAACAAATATCCGATTGGGATACTGGGTAGTCAACACGCCACCCAGGGCAGATACCACTCATTGCACTTTACCATGGCATCTCAGTTTTGTTCGGGGAATTCACCTCTTAGAGTGCAACTATTGGTGCCACATTTTGAGGTAGTTGAGAAAGAGTGGTTGATAGTCGAAATTTGACCAAAATCGATTGCATTTTATCGTTAAAAATGAAAATTTCACTACATTTGGCAAGTTTTTGTTGCTATGAACGATTCGCGATTGATTCGAATAATTTGTGCTTCGAATCGAATCACCGAATCGAATTGGCCAGCCCTAGCTGTAACACACACTAGATACGTAGCATTCCTAACCAAGTCCCTATCTGTCGTTGAAATGCCTAGTCACTGGTGGCTGAACCTGGGAAATGTCCCTCAAAATTTTGAACATTTAGTAAATATATTGTGGAAATGAGCAACCCCCCCCCCCCTCCCCCTTCTTACATATTTCCGGTACCTATGCATAGTTTGCAGTCAAAAATGGTGTATTTGCTCAACTACCACTCGTTAACTTTGTAATTTGTTCCAGATAAGGTGAAAAAGATACTATAACCAGAACTTACCGTCTCGTTTCTGCAACAGATGCTTGAAATAAGCCGCAGCAAATTCAGGAATATTTTTAGGTTGTTCTCGTAATATTTCCCTTGCAAGATGCTCCAACAAGCTTTTAAATCCGCGAGGGACCTGTAGTTTTATAGATCCGTAACGCACAGACATTTCGGCGTAATCAACACTGTAAAAAGAAGAGGGGAATGTGAGTATTGAATCTGGCAATGACGTAGAATCTTATTCATCAATATTGTTTTATTAAACAAAAAGAGAAAATAGGAAGATAGGACTCAATGAGGAGGCTTAATCTAAAAACCGCAATAAATGCTGGCGTAGCTTGCGTTTTTTTAGTTTGTTTTATTTTAATATTTCGTTTTACGCCAGCGCAATGCTGTGATGTATGTTTACGTTTTCCAGCGCGAACGAGTGGTTTACTATGCAAGGAGGACAGGGCAAAACCGAATCATTTGGAATTCGAATCTGATTCGGATAATTTTTTCGAATCGGAACGAATCACCAATTTCGTGTAAATAACAAATATTTCATTTTCAGTGTTACAATTTGTCTCCATTGTGAAAATCAATACATTTATAGTTTATAGTGTATATTTTCAATTCACACTCCATCTGAGAACAACAATTTTCATATTTTAACGACAAAATACAATCGATTTTGGTCAAACTTGACCAAAATCGATTGCATTTTATCGTTAAAAACGAAAATTTCACTACATTTGGCAAGTTTTTGTTCCTATGAACGATTCGCGATTGATTCGAATAATTTGTGCTTCGAATCGATTCGAATCAACTAATCGAATTGCCCAGCCCTAGATGTAACATTGCTAGATACGTAGCATTTCTAACTAAGTCCCTATCTGTCGTTGAAATGCCTAAACCGCCCCCTCCCGCCCTTCTGATTCGTTCACGGCCAGGCCATAGCATATAAATAGAATGATTGACATGATTGCTGGCCAAATTTCGAGAAAAAATGCTCATAACAAAGATAGTTATGTACGAGCAAAAATTCCAAACCAGACAAGATTACTATTCACATTTCTAAAAATTTCCACTCCATGGAAATGAAAACCAACAAGGCTCCTACTTAAAACTAGGATGGGACATCATTTTTAATTCTGCGGGAGAGGAAAGCCGAGAATGCAACGTAACCATATGGCGAACCACGACCCCTCGTGCAGATACCAGTTCCGAATCCGGATGAAGGTTTTTGATTATCGTATTTCTCATTTTTCCTGTGCATGGACCTGGTTGGGCTGACATGGACCATAATAAATTATTAAGTTTCGAACAAACAACTGAAAAGGACTAACTATGTAATAGTTAGTCCATTTCAGTCGTTTGCTCGAACTTTTCTTCGAGCGAATCTCATTAATTAATTATGGTCCATGTCAGTTCGAAGGTGCAAGAAAAATTATTCCTACATAAATAATTCAATTTTCTGTCGCTAAAGATTTGGACACGTGGCGTGAAAATGTGAGTATTTCGACAGCGATACAGCGAATCAGAAATTGTATTTTGTCAAGCATGCACCAAGGATGAACAAGAAAGCATTTTGTTAAAATTTTCCCGTTTGAGTAATTTAGAGACGTACGGTTAGTTATCCCCAGTCCATTTTTGAGAAAAAACGTCTGATCGTTCCGATAAACGTTATCTGCCCACTGACGTTAAAAACTGAAGGGAAGGGGATTTCGTCTTCTATTTTTTTTTTGGAAAGCGAGATTTTTGTCCGGGGGGGGGGGGGGGGGGGGGGGGGGGTATTGCTTTCTCCTGTTTTTTCACTTTTCATTCTCCATCGTAAGATGCGGTGTAAGGGGACATTTCACCATCGCCAAGGGAAAATACAACCACAACTGCACTCCCCCACTTTCGTTCTTTCGGTGAAAGCGCGAGGAAGACGTCACGAGAAACAAGCACTCTGCGTAGGCTTTCATAGCAAACCGTTCTGTTTCATTGGAAAACGTGAGGAATCGCATGTAGAGCATTGCGTTTGTGTAAAACGCGAGGTTAGAATTAAACAAACCAAGAAAAAACGCAACCTACGCAAACGTGCAGTGCGACCTTAACTTGGAAACTATTTTTGGTGTCAACTGTCGGTAGGGACATAAAATAAACTATTTTTAACCGATTTTTTTAAGCTCGTAGTATAAAAGATTTACGATTTTGGGGTAAAAGCAATAGAAATACAATATATATATGTCGAATATGCTACAGCGCACCCAAGGAGCACGAAAACTCCTCCTTTTTAAAAAAAAGCTTGTATAAAATTCAAAAAATCCTAGGTGGACTGTTTCACTTCCAAAAAATTTGAGAGAGACGTGTCTCCCTCGGTTCCGCCCCCATTGCTGATCTTCTCCTAATGTACTGAATCGGTTTTGTTATTTCATGCTCTTCCTCAAAATTATCTAAAATATCCACTCCCTGACATTAAAAAATCGTTAGTTACAGGATTATGATCATCGAGCGATTAATTATGCATGAGCAAACGTCTGGCTGTCTGGCAGAATTGCATGAAATTAGAAAAACATCTTAAAACGAAAATATTTTTGCGTGTTTATGAGGTCCGCTCGTGGAAAAGGTTGACGAAATATTCGATTCGAGTGAATTTGAAATCAACAGAATGAAAACGTACAACTTTTCTAAGATAGAGAGGTTCAGAGTCTTGCTTCACACACAAATGTGCATTTTTTTAAATGCTTGTCTGAAGAAGTCTGACTTTGGTCAGACGAAACGTTACAGAAATAAATTTGTGTAAGTGTGAAGCAAGACTTTAAACTTCTCCAGTTAGTCATAGCTACTCTTGCTACTGTATCCTTGCATGTACTGCATACGGATCCGCAAACACAAAGGCACAGAGGATGAATATGTAGTTAGTCCAAGTCCCCCAGACCAATAGCATTTTCTAAGATATTTACAAATTTTGATGTAATCTACAATTTTTTTTAAAGACTTCGATTATTTTAGGTCTATGATTCGATAAACTTTCGATTCGATTTCGAAATCACAAGATATTGGATCTTGGCCATCCATGCGTGACGAAGTAAAATTTGAAATTTCAACCCTTTTCATATCATCCCATGTAGAGCTTGACAAAACCGAATTATTTGGACTTCGAATCTGATTCGCAATTTTTTTGGAATCGGATCGAATCACTAATTCTATGTAAATAACAAATTTTCCCATTCCTTGTAGTAAAATTGTCTCCATTGTGAAAATGAATAAATTTACAGTTTATTGTGTATTTTCAATCTACACTCCATGTCTGAGAGCAACAACTTTCAATCGCAATTTCGTCAAATTTGCCCAAAATTGATTATATTTTTTCGTCAAAAATGTAAATTCTAGTTCATTTAGCAAGTCTTTGTTCCTGCGAACGATTCACTCTTGATTCGAATAAATTGTGCTTCGAACCGATTCGAATCTCCGAATCGAATTACTAGCCCTAATTCCATGATATGTTGCCTGGCATTGTATAAAGTAAAAAACGGGTCGAAACAAAGATACTTTTGCGTGTTTAAAGCGTGGTACGGACAGAAATGATGACAAATCGTATTTCAATAAATGAAATTCCCAGTGTTTCTGATATAAAGATAGGATATCATTTTTATTCCGCGGGAGAGGAAAGCCGGGAATACGGCTTAACCATATGGCGAACCACGACCACTCATGCAGACACCAGCTCCGGATCGGGGTGAAGGTTCTTGATTATCGCATTTCTCCGGTTGGACCTGGTTGGACTGTTTAGAAAAAACGAATCTGGGGGGGAAGATTTTGACTTAACATTCATACTCATTTTTCCTGCGACTGCGCATGTTTGGTGGAGGAAGCCGCAAGCAGCCTCTCGCATATAATCATCCTTCACGGGATTCGAACCCAAGAATGATGCATAGCTCGCAGTGTATTCCCAACGCTTTACCGACTGAGCTAATCGGGCACCCCTACTGCTACTTGCCTCGTATTATACCATATAATCGAAAACGCCATGAGATGGTGTAAGTTTAACAACCGCGTTATCCTGTCCTGTCAACTACGTACATAATTTAGTTAACCGTGGCTAACAGGAACAATACGACTATGCCAAACCGTCTTACTTTGATGAAGATTTGCTAATTATGTGCAATAAGTGCGTGATAGTGTCGTCAATTCTAGATAAAAGTACTGAGTCCACCTAGTTTACTTAGTTTATTCTCAAAGTACTTTTACCTACTTTAACTTCTACCGAGTTTTCTCTTTGAAATTTTATCTGTTAATTTACTAGGTCGCATTTTTTCTAGCACGACGACGCGATCCGTGCGTGACCCATACTTAACAAGATATACTTCAATAAAATAAAATTTTTTTCTATATGCCTTGTTACAAAATTATCGAAAACGCTAATGTTGTATATCGTATATCTAACTGCCGTGTGATCCAGTCATTTCGTTGAGTTGAGTATAGGTCGCGATTCAATATTGACTCGAATAAATTGTGCTTCGGATCGATTCAAATCTCTGAATCGAATTGCCCGGCCCCAATCCCATGATATGTCGCCTGGCATTGTACAAAGAAAAAAACGACTTGAAACGAAGATACTTTTGCGTGTTTAAAGTGTGATTGGGACTGATCTGGCTCTGGATGACAAAATGTGTTTCAATAAATGAAATCCCAAATCTTTCTGATATAAAGGTACTGGTAGCCTCGTATTTTTTCATATAATCGAAAACGCCATGAAATGATGTAAGTTTCACAACCACGTTATCCTGTCTACGACTAAGTCGAACGTCTTACTGCGTATCTCTGACTAACGTGCCTTATAGTCAACTGTCCACATCATTTTGTTAAGTCCCAGATGCACGGCTTCTCGACGGCGCAATCCATCGGTTACCCATACTTAAAAAAATATATTTGAATGAAAGGAGATAACCTCGCCTGAAGCGATCAATGAATTGACCCACCTTCATCATAATATAAATCAATAAAAACGAATTGCTCTCAGCCTTAAAACCTTAATACAAATTTGTCAAAAACGTTACTATTAAGCGTATCTCTGACTACCGTACTACATAATCAACTTTCTACCCTAATTTATTAAGCATGGCTAACACATGAACGGCTTCTCGACGGCGCGATCCATCAGTGACCCATGCTCAACAAAATATATTCGAATGAAGGGAAATAACCTCGCTTGAAGCGATCAATCAGTGACCCACACTCAACATAATATAAATCAATAAAAGCAAATTGCTCTCGCCTTAAATCCTTGATACAAAATTATCCAAAAACTTTACCAATAAACGTGCCTCTGACTAGCGTGCCACATAGTAAACTGTCTTCATCATTATGTTAAGTCTGGGTCACTGATGGATCGCTCCTCGACGGCGCGATCCATCACTGACCCATAGTCAACATTATATTCCAGTAAAAGGAAATATCTCGCCTTAAGTCCTTTATACGAATTATCGAAAACGCTACTACTAAGCGTATCTCTGACTACCGTACAATATAATCAACTTGCTATCCTTATGACCGCTCCTCGACGGCGCGATCCGTCAGTGATCCATACCCAACATTATATTCCAATAAAATGGAAATATCTTGCCTGAAGTCCTTAATACAAAATTATCGAAAACGTTACAATTAAGCGTATCTCTGACTACCGTGCTATGTGGTCAACTTCCTACCATAATTTATTAAGCATGGCTCACACATGGACCGCTCCCCGACGGCACGATCCATCAGTGACCCATACTTAACAAAACGTACATCAATAAAACAAAATGTCTCAATAGGTAGCCTAGTAGTATACTATAAAGTATAAAGTTACCCCATTTCACAATAACGAGAAGACAAAACAATCGACCGTTCTATTGTTTACTAAAATGTTTTTACAAAGGGATTCCCTCGATTTACGTTACCACAGCACTCGATTCAAATACCGAACAATAATACAATACACATTCTTAAAAAAATAAACGACTGTCATCACTAGCGCGGGGGGAGGGGGCAAGACCAAAAAGCCCCCCGCCCCCGCAAACCAAACAAACATCGCTTTGTAGGTGGTTCAAAACGTAGGAAATCCCAAAACATTTTTCGCGCGCCTTCGGTGCGTAGTAGTATTTCACTATTTTGGCCAATTTGAGACCCAGAGATCTTATTTATAGAAAATAATTTCGAGCCTTTGGCCCAGTCTTTCAGCCCTTTTTTAAATTAAATTCGCTCAGAGCAAGGCCTCAGAAGAAGAATCAAACATGAAAATTCTCCTGAAGCTACTAAAGTGCAAAGAGCTACATGAAATGCAGGAACTAAGGAACCCCCATCCTCGATAGATTTCTATTAACGCGAGTTTTAAAGCCTTGTAGATCAACACGATCAGGAAAGCAGCGAGAAGGAATTCCAAAGTTTAGAGATTCTTGGAAAAAAACCTTCTTGCATAAAACATGTTTGTGACATTGTGGAACCTTCATAGTGAATAGGTGCGAACTGGTAGCCAATCCTGTTGACCGATTAAAAATATTGTTCGGAGGAACGAGAGCAGAAAGTTCCCTTGAACAAAGACCATTATAATACCTGCAAAATAAACATAGTGAGGCAACGTTGCGGCGGTGTGTCAAACTTTGCAGACCGGAAGAAAGTTTAGGGCCAATCATATTAATCACACGCCGTTGAATACGGTCGAACATGCTAAGAACAATGACAGCGGCACTGCCCCAAAATGTGACAGCAATATTTTATCACAATATACAATAAAAGCGCTCTTATTAGCTGCGGTACCTAGATCCCAAAAGCGGGGATTTGGGAGGAGAGGTCTGACTCATATAAATATATCATATAAATATCTGGGATATTTAAAAAACACTTGTTTGATCCTGCTCACAGAATTCGAATTTTATGCGTTCAAACCCCACAAAAGACGTTCACACGTCTAAACCCCCTTCGTTGCTGTACGAGCGACACCTGAGGGTCGTTAAATGGTTAATTGAATGCTTATAAAGGGCACATTCATGTGTCTACACTATTTTTTTGTTACAATCGCCACAAGATGTGATGTCCCCTTGTTGGACGTTGCCGTTACCTATCAGTCCGGTGGTTCGGTGCTTGACCGCTTCACTACCGACTTTTGCGTGCAGCTCTGACACGCAATATGGCCATACAGCCGCTACGTGTGTTTGTGCCCACCGGTGTCGGGTAAAAATTAGGGCTGGGCCATTCGGTTATGCGTTCGAATCGATTCGACGCACAATTTATTCGAATCAATCGTGAATCGTTCACAGGAACGAAAGTTGCTCAAAACGATAGAATTTATATTTTTAACGACAAAATCCAATCGATTTTGGTCAAATTTGACCAAAATCGATTATATTTTGTCGTTAAAATAATATAAAGATTGTTTATCTAATACATGGGATATCAATCGTGAATCGTTCATAGGAACGAAAGTTGCTCAAAACGATAGAATTTATATTTTTAACGACAAAATCCAATCGATTCTGGTCAAATTTGACCAAAATCGATTATATTTTGTCGTTAAAATAATATGAAAATTGTTTATCTAATACACGAGGGGGGGGGGGTTGGGGGTTAATTAAAATAACACAGTAAACGTTAATATCTTGATTTTTACAGTGGAAATGAGTTGCAATAGTAAAATGGGATATTGGTTATTTACATAGAATTAGTGATTCGAAAAATTTATTCGAATCAGATTCGAATTCCAAATGATTCGGAATTGCCCAGCCCTAGTATAAGCTCTCCAATAGATTCACGGACAAGCCATAAGAATAACGAGCATTCGAAGACCAGACAAAAAAGTTGTACATCGCCAGGGCTTTAGAATCGCCCTACTGTAATTCTTGTGTGCAAAATTAAGTAAAGAGTAAAGAAATGGTAGACGGTTCCACCAGTCGCCCAGAGCAGATATCATCTACTACTCTGCACCGTTTAAAATGTTGGATGATTTCGGTTGCTGGTTTCATACGATGGCACTTGGCAATAATAGTGGCCGCAGGGTTGTCGCTTTTCGTTCTTTTTGGATACTGTCTATGTGAGGTTCATTTTAGCCCTGTAGGTACGGGCTTTTGAATAGTCTTATTAACGGTATTCCCGTGTGCCGTAAAAGAGGATTATAAGGAAACAACGAAGCGGTAGTCGGTTTTATCATCACCCAGGGCAGATACTACCTACGGCACTTTTCGATGGTGGTTTATATATGTATGGGATATTTCTGCTTGAAGTGCAACTGCTAGCAGGTAATCTTGTGGTAGCTCTTTTTTATTTGAGTGGCCACTAGTTATTAGGAACTGCTTTCGTCCCTCTATGGAAAATGGAATTTAATCGGAATTTTTTAAAAGCAAGCCCGACGAAATAGAATTGCTAATTGGGGCAGCTAGATACTTGGCGGGGAGCTAAAAGGCATAATAGCAACGAAAATTTTCGTAGGTTCTAACTGGGGCTGGGCGATTCGATTCGGTGATTTGAATCGATTCGAAGCACAATATATTCTAACCAATCGTGAATCCTTCATAGGAACAAATACTTACTAAATGGACTAGAATTTTCGTTTTTAACGACAAAATGCGATCGGCGCAATTTTGGTCAAATTTGACCAAAATCGATTATATTTTATCGTTAAAATATGAAAATTGTTGCTCTTAGTGCGAATTAAAAATACACTATAAACTATAATATATATTCTTGATTTTCACAGTGAAGACAAGTTGTAATAGTAAAAATGGGATATTTGTTATTTACAAAGAATTCTTGATTCGATCTGTTATCAAATTCGAATTCCAAATGATTCGGCTTTGCCCCGCCTTAGTTCTAACTTTACAATTTCAAAAAAAAAATGTTAGTTTGCCTCATCACCGTCCAGGGTACCGCGATATTTCACCAGGAACCGCGGAAGACATTAGCGGGAGGGGGGGTTGGGTCTGGGGGCCGATTCGCCGACGAAAAAACTATATTGACAACTTATACTAATGAATGAGCGCGCCAAAGCTGCGCGAGAAATTTTAACGACATTTTACTAAGAATAAAAAAAATTCGCTCTAAAAATAGTTATGTATTTTCTGGGGATACAATTTGGTCGTAAACTACAGAAAGGGGAAATTCGCGTTAAAGGCAGGCGAAAAAAAATGCGATTTTTTGCAACTTTTTCATAGTTTTGGCTGATTTAGGGGGTCGGATTCACCCCCTATAATTAGCATTGAGGGGGTCCGAA
>OZ023138.1:24182563-24207501 GCA_963675895.2 Styela plicata
GATGTCTATTAACGAGAGTTTTGAAGCCTTGTAGATTAACATGATAATTGACAATATTTTGCGATAAATCTTGTTGTTAGAATATTGAAATGTCTGGGAGCAACAAAACAGTGGAAAAGGTTCAAAATCATCAATACTGCTATTTCATATTGCTATTTCATATGAAATAGCAGTATTGATGATTTTGAACCTTTTTTGTCAACTCGAAGAAAAGTACATGAAATTTCAGACACCCGAAGAACATCAATATTCTGTAACCCTTCTGTGGTCCGTGCCTCGCAGAACAAAAAGTGATTAGCTCTCTGTAAAGATACAACATGCAGTTATTGATGAAGCATATTTACAATTTTGATTCCTAAAAACGGCGGAAGTAAAGTAAAAAGTCTTGCAAAAGTCCGAAGAGTTGTTGTTGAAACTCCTGAGTTACCATCTTTATTTTCATTATTTAACTGTTGACCGTATTTTTTGTTTTGGAAACTGTTGAACACTGAATAAAGAAATGGAAATCGTTATTTTTTTTAATCGGAATTCACTCAAGCGAAGCTGAAAAAATAAGTAAAAAGAGCGGCTAATGACCACACGTATGGCAAAGGATAGCTTAGTGGTTAACATGTTGGCATCCCAGGTTGAAAGTCTCGAGTTCGAGTCCCGACGAGTCTGTCTGTTATTCCATGCCCACCACTCAACCCAGGGTGTAATAACTATCTTTCAAAATAACTCTAATTCGTACGTCTATAATTGGCTACTCGTACAAGGCCTTGGTTAGGGTGATCCACTTCAAGAAGAGGTTATACAAAAAAAAAAACTATATAAAAATAGAGTAATCTACGAGTTGTTTAACAAATTGATTTTTAGTAAAATATTTTGAATGGAAGATCATTAAAAAATGCGATCAAAATCTTTTTCGAGTCATACCAAAATGATTATTCCTATTATATGAATCATTTTGTGAGTGTGACAACTGGCCATTGTTATTCGTCCTTTATTTGTTTGCGCACGCAATTTTTGTAAATTATTTTTTGTGTTTTATTTTTTGTAGGTAAAATAATTTCATGACTAACACGCATGCGCCTAGTACGTTTTTTAAACTTCATTTGAGGTTTTGTCCATTCGCCTGATCTTTCTTACTTGTAACTCTAAAATGTAAATATGATATTTCTTTTAATACTATTGTCAAGACGAGAAGGTCGATATAAATTTATCAATATATAATGAATATAAAAGCATCTCTGGTAAGGTGGATAAATATTGTGTTCCAGTATTGTGCTCCAGTTTAGAATACGATTTCATTTTCTCCTGTGTGAGAGGAAAGCTGAGAATACGGTTCAGACATACACGTTATCACAACCTTTTGGGTGAAGACCAGTTCAAAGTCAGGGGCGAGGTTTCCAAAACAGTTAACATTGATTTTCCCTTTGCATGGACATGGTCGGTAGAGGAAACCATAATCAACAGCTATGTGATCTGCCATTAGTGAGATTTATTTTTTTTTTATTGAAATTCAATCTGAAATTGAAATTCACTCAGGCCAGAAGCAATACCCAAAGGAAACCAGCCAACAGCCACTCAATAGCAAAGAGCTACTAAAAGATGTAGTACCAGCAACTGCACTCTAAATGAAAAACGTTCCAAATGAAACTGAACCGTTATGGTAAAGTGCCGTGAGTGGTATCTGCCCTGGGCGATGGTAAACCAGATGGTATACCTAACTATATAACAACAAAATCACCAACTCACCATCTTGTGGTGGCGGCCTTGTCTCTTCAGGTATTACCCCTGGAATAGAGAGAAAGTAAAATTTTACTCAAAGACATGGGTGAAATGGGGCAGATCCATTGACGCCAAGGACTTTGACACCCAGAGGAAACCACTGCCATTGAAAGAAAGAATATGATGGAAAATCTTGTGGTACAACATTTCCCGCCGCCACTGAGCCATTTAGCAACTGTGCGCCGAGAATACAGCTTTGCCATATAGCGAACCACAACCTCTCGTGCAGATACCAGTTTTGAATCGCGGTGAAGGTTTTCCGATTATCGTATTTCTCATTTTTCCTGTGCATGGATCTAGTGAGTGGAGGAAGCCGTAAGCAGCGCTTACGTGAACCACCATGCTCCGGCGAGGCGCCCAGCAGACCTCTCGCATATAATCATCATCCCTCACAGGATTCGAACCTGCATCATGACGATCAGAGATATGTAGCTCGGAGTATTCCCAATGCTTTACCGACCGAGCTAACCGGGCCCCCCCTAGACATAGTTTATTTCGACACCTCGACGAAAAAGGCGAAGATATCACATTGCAGAGTTATCAGGAAAGTAAACAAAACCTACAATAGAGTTTAAAAACGTGCCAGGGAATAATTTTCAAAGAAACATTAGAAGAAAGTAACACGTGCTTGCTTACCCCAAAAAAATTATATAAATATTACTTAATTCCGCCACACACAGCACACGAGACCTCATCCCCCCAAAAAAGATTAAATAAATGGGCTCCAAACACTTACACTAAAATAAGGGTTAAAACACAGAAGAAAAAAAAATGGACTCAAGAGGAAACTGTAATGAGAGAAAAATACATAAATAAAACAATGAAAGAAAAAATTAAATAAAAAAAATGGAAAATTACGCAAAGTTAACCTACTTTTTAATACGATTGTGCTGTTTACAACACCCATCCTATTTGTAGCAACGCAAACAAAATCTCCGAAGTCTCCAAGCGCTACATTTTTGATGATTAGTTTTGAAGTTACAGTGTTCCCGCGAATTACTTTAAGAACTCGGGTGCGCCTAGTTGGTCTTTTGCTCTCGTATCTGGAAAAGCAACAGAATTGTTCAAAACCAATGTAGATCGACACTGCCAGGAAACAGTGAAAGGCAAATAAAAGCCGCAATACATGTGGAGTTGTCTTACCGATGCGTTGCATTAAGTTTCGGGTAACAAAATAAAAACGGCAATGCACGGCTGAATTGCTTTGCGTTAATCTTATTCACATGCCTACAAAGAATAAACGCACGCAACGAAACGAGCACTTTTCGTTAGCTTTCATAGCAAACCGTTCCGTTTCATAGGAAGACGCGAGTAAATGCATGCAGAGCATTGCGCTTGCGTGAAACGCAAGGATAAAATAAAACGAATCTAGAAAAAAAGCAACCAACGCAAACTTGTAGTGCGACCTTAATTCCAAAGTTTTTAAAAAAACTTATTGCTCAAAACTGTTTATTGAAAGATCGATAAGATCGATCGATTGATAAGATCGATTTTTTAACACATTACGCAAATTTTATTTCATTGAAATTCGCTCAGAGCAAGGCCACAGAAGACAAATCATACTTGAAATTCTCCCGAAGCCACTAAAGTGCAAAGAGCTACATGAAATGCAGGAATAGGAACTAAGGAACCCCCATCTCCGATAGATTTCTATTAACGCGAGTTTTAAAGCCTTGTAGATCAACACGATCAGGAAAGCAGCGAGAAGGAATTCCAAAGTTTAGAGATTCTTGGAAAAAAGCTTCTTGCATAAAACTGATTCTAACATTGTGGAACCTACACAGTGAATAGGTGCGAATTGGCAGCCAATCGTGTT
The DNA here is from genome assembly GCA_963675895.2 of Styela plicata. Taxonomy (NCBI): domain Eukaryota; kingdom Metazoa; phylum Chordata; class Ascidiacea; order Stolidobranchia; family Styelidae; genus Styela; species Styela plicata. Next base: position 24,186,150 of record OZ023138.1, read on the forward strand.
GACCGATTAAAAATATTGTTCGGAGGAACCAGAGCAAATATAAATACAAATATAAAGTTTTCTATGCAAAAAAATGGGATTTTTCACTTGGCATTATAATTTTTCTGAATTGAATTTCACCTAATGCAAGTTTAAGATTAGTAGATTCCACTCTTAAATCTGAGATGAACAACCCTTTGAACTGCTGGTATATAGTGCTAGGCATTCCGATTCGTATCGATTCAAAGTACAGATTATTCGAATCAATTGTGAATCATTCATAGAAAAAAAACTTGCTAAATAAACTAAAATTTTCATTTTTAACGACAAAATAGAATCGATTTTGATCAAAATCGATTCTATTTTGTCGTTAAAATATGAAAATTGTTGTTCTCAGACGTAGGAAATACACTAAAAACTATAAATTTCTGATATAAACAATGGAGACAAGTTGTAACATTAAAAAAGGGATATTTATTAATTACATGAAATTTATGATTCGATTCGAAATTTTAAATGATTCGGTTTTGCCCAGCCCTACCAGTGTACTTACACAAATCCTGAGTGATGCCAGGCTATTGTAGGAGCTGGTACTCCAGAACATGTGCATTGTAGAACTGTTTCTTCTCCAAGAGCTTGTGAGACTTCCTTGTCCGTTTTATACTTGTTTAACTCTGGTGGATCTGTGGTAGATAGATAGGATGTCATTTTTATCCTGCGGGAGAGGAAAGCCAAAAATACAGCTTAATCATATGGCGAACCACGACCTCTCATACAGATACCCATTCCGAATCGAAGTGGAGGTTTTTTTGGATTATCGTATTTCTCATTTTTCCTGTGCCTGGACCTGGTTGGGGGAGGAAGCCATAAGCAGCGCTTATGAGAACCACCATACGTCGGCGAGGCGTCCATCAGATCTCTCTCATATAAAAATCATCCCTAACGAGATTCGAATCTGCGCCATGATGATCAGAGATGCGTAGCTCAAAAAGAATTATATATTCCATATAGTAGAATTTATAATATTTCCATGTATCAAGTTTCATTATCTAGTATTGTTATGGAGAAATCCTCAAATATTCGTCTCGTCTCACACTGTCTAAGGACATGAGTTGGAATGAATATGTCACTAGTATTGCTAAACTAGCCTCGATGAAAGTCGGTTCTCTCTATCGAGCTCGCCATTATCTCACTCCCTAAATCATTCTCCATTTGTACGAATCAGTGATTCGACCCTGCATGGAGTATTGCCATAACATTTGGGGCCACTGTTCTTAGCATGCTTGACCGTATGCAACGGTGTGTGATCGATAGGATTGGCCCTAAACTTTCTTCCGGTCTGCAAAGTCTGCCACACCGCTCCTGATTTGTCTCCTGTGGCCTTGCTCTGAGCGAATTTTAATTAAAAAAATTAAAATTTAAGAATAATAAGTAGATCATAAAGATTTGCCATGTCATATCCTGAATTAATAAGAATTTTGTTTTCACCCTTGCGAGAATATTCTATTGGTCATCAATGTCGAATGATTTACTTTCACTTAAAAAGGTGGCATGATTGTTCTGAAGTGGGTTATTTTCACCTAATTGTTCTGAATGCAGTTTGAATCCCACGAGGGTTGGTTATATTCGGAGGGTTCGCTGAACATCATGCGTCAGCGATGTGTCCAGCGAACTCTCCGAATATAATCTCGTTGTTCGCTTCAGTTGAGCCATAGTCTTTGCTTCTCTCTTCCGTAGGATAAAACTCACTCAAAAATTTAAAAGAAATCACTAACATCTGACAGTCTTGTTCTGAAGTGGGTTTTATGCACCTGATCGTTCCGACTTTGATTCCCACGAACCCCATGAGGGTTGATTATATTCGGAGGGTTCGCTGAACGTCATGCATCAGCGAGGTGTGCAGCGAACACTCTGAATATAATCTCGTGGTTCGCTTCAGTTGAGCCATAATCTTGACTTTTCTCTTCCGTAGGATAAAACTCACTAAAAATTTTAAAAGAAATCACTTACATCTGACAGTGACCCGTATTTTATTCGTAACTGGAGCGGCAATTTTGTTATCTGCAGTACATTCGTATATCCCTGCACCTTCCCTCGTGATACCAGTTAGTGGTAGATGTGGTCCTGTGCCGCGGTTTCCATCAGCTGAAATAATGTTTTCGGTTTGTGATGTGATATGCCTTGGAATATTATCTTTTTTGTAAATTTTCTTGGAGGCAAAAAGGAATGGAATGAAGCTTATTTCAATGAGGCTTCATTTACTATTACTATTTACTCCTCAGACACAGAATATCAAAATATTTCTAAATAAAAGCAATGTAAACATGTCTGATTTTTTTTGTTTCATTCATTGCCACTTCTTAGCGTGGACCACCCTGTCCAAGGCCCTGTAAGAGCAGCCACTCGTGGACGAAAGGGGTTACAATTATTGGAAAGATAATATCTTAACATATTATGTTCTTTTCTAAGTTCTACCCAAGTTATTACACCCTGGGTCGAGTGGTGGGCATGGATAAGCTAGCCGGACTCGTCGGGATTCGAGATCTTGTTAATAAATTTTACCTGAAGGGACCAGATGCCTCCATGTTATCAAGGGTTTAGGTTTTCCTGTTGCCATACATGTCAACGCTCCTTTGCCTCCTTCGTCTAATATGATGTCTCGAGATACTTCTGATGTAAAACGAGCAGGCACTGAAAAAAAGAAATAATAGTTATTATAAAATGATAACCCATGAGCATTACTTTGTTGCACTGTAGGTACGGGCTTTAGAATAGTCCTAATGTGTTTCCTGCGTGTTGTAGAAGGCGACTAGAAGGAAACAATAAAGTGGTAGATGGCTTTACCATCGCCCAGGGCAGATACCACTCACTGCACTTCCCATAACAGTTCAGTTACGTTTGAAATCTTTTCTGCTTAGAGTGCATTTGCTGCTACTACATATTGCAGTAGCTCTTCGCTATTAAGTGGCCGTCAGTTGGTTCCTTTTGGACACTGCTTTGCCCAAATAAAGGTTAATAAAAATTAAAAAGAAATAAGATGAGATAATTTAGTTCAACTTTTTTTTTAATTAAAATTCGCTCTGAGCAAGGTCGGAAGCAGTCCATGAAAGAAACCAACTAACGGACTCTTAAAAGCTGAGAGGTACTAGAACATGTGGTACCAGCAACTGCACTCTAAACAGAAAACATTCCAAATGAAAGTGCAGTGAGTGGTATCTGCAGTGAGTGGTATTTGGCTGAGCAAAAAATAAAGACAAAAAAGTAAAGAAGTGTGCACAAATTCCAATTGAAATATTCATTAAAAAATTTATGAATAATACCAGTTATGCATTTCAGAACTTCAAAAAAAGTGGGGACAAAAATAAATGAGTGAGTTTTAAATATTTGGAAAAACCTTGCATTTAACTGTGTATCAAGGCCGATACAATTCAAAAATTGAGCCTGACATTTGATAAATCTTCAAAAAAAACTGTTCTTTCATTATAATGAAAAACAAAATCAAGAAATTTTTGTACCAGGCAAAAGTCAGAGTTGGGTCAAACTTGATAAACATGTTTAAAAACACAATGTAAAACTCTCGTCCTGTGCTGAGAAAACAATTATGAAACACAATACAATTTGTTGAAACAAACTGTGACTTTATCACAACTGTTACTTTTGAACGAAAACTTTTGTGATTTTAAGAATTACTCAAGAGAGTAGAATTTATTCTAGAAAATATGATTTGTTATAAGCAATGAAAAATAATAAGTTTAAATAAAATAAGAAGAGAATATAATCTTATTGAATTTACTTATTTATTTACTCTAAGCAGGGCCGGAAGCAGCTCCCAAAGAGAACCAACCAACAATCAGCACTGAACTCTCTCTGATTGATTCGAAAGCCTTTCGGGCTGCCAGTCTATTTCAGTGATAGTTCAATACAATTTCGTTTCTAATTTTAATTTTGATGATGGACATTATTGTACTCGCTTTTTCTCATTTTGTTGTATTATCTACCGAATGAAGAAGAAGAAATCAGTGCATTTTTTTTATTGAAATTCACTCTGAGCAATATCGGAAGCAGCTCCCAAAGGGAACCAACTACCGGCCACTCAATAGCAAGAGCTACTAAAAGATGTAGTACCAGCAACTGCACTCTAAACCGAAAACAACCCAAACAAAACTGAATCGTCATGGTAAAGTGCAGTGAATGTATCTGCCCTGGGCAATGGTATAAGCTATTTTTTGACTATATTTGCAACTTAAAAAAGAGTTTAAATGTAAATCCCAATAAAATCGTATAAAAGACTTCAATATTATCAATGCTGACCGGCAAAAATCAGCGATATTGGGATCTATAGGCCATTTATTTCATTGAGAACAAAGAACAAAAAAGTTTTTGTCATCCGAAGAATAACGAGGTCCGTCAGTGATTTTCCCCTTATAATTCATTAAAAAGTTACGCTTCGAAGAACATATTTCTCGAGTTAAGCTAGCAGTTTATGCGCGTAATCTTAAGACCACTTCAAGCTCTCACTATCTTTCATTAGTGTTCTTGTAGGAGTTAATTACAACCCACCTGCATTGTCACGGATCCGAAATTTTGTAAAAATATGTATTATCGAGCGTGGGCAACTGATCAGACACTTTGTCCAGTCAAAAAGAATTTTTGTCAAGCATGAGCCACAGATGGACCGTGCCACCAAGGCGTGATCTATCTGTGGCTCATGCTTGATAAAATAAATTTCATGTCTGGTATCGAGGTGTGGTCCATCTGTGGCCAAATGTGAAAAAGTGTATTTCCAAGGATTTAAATAATGAAATCACAAGTACCTCTTAAGGAGTTTATTTTTGAAAAGTAGATTCGGGACCTTTTCTCAACAAAGACAAAGAGTGTGGGCGTGATGGCTCAGTGGTTGAACATGTTGGCATCGCAGGTGGCAGACCTCGAGTACGAGTCCTGCTGAGTGCGGCTCGCTTATCCATGCCCACCACTCAACCCAGGGTGTAATAACTTAGGTAGGCTAAGCTAACCAGAAAAAGATCACATCTTTCCAGCAATTCCAACCCTGCCCATCCATTAGTGGCCGCTAGTACAGGGCAATGGGCAGGGCGATACACTCTGAGAATGAAGTTCTTAGAATAAGTTCAAGTGAACTCTAAGAATAAGTTCGAGTAAATTTTAATGATTAAAAAAAAACTAAAACCACACCGTTCGATGTCATTGTCCCACAAAAATTACTTGATTGATATCTAACAAAAGCTGGGGAGGGGGGGGGGCTGGAGGGAAAATGGGAAAGGCGGGCTTGTTCTTCTGATCTCATCACAGTGAATTTTAATGATCTTAAAAAAAACAATGAAAATACACCGTGTGATATCATTGCCCCACAAAGATCAATACCTCATTGATATCTAATATAAGGGGTAGGGGAAGGGAGAGACGGGCTTGTTCTCCCGATCCCATTACCAGTAAGAAAAAATTGGAACATGTGAATTTTAATAATTAAAAAAAAAAACATTAAATTACACAGTTCTATGTCATTGCCCCACAAAGATCAATACTCCTGTGATATCTAGCATAAGTTATGAGATTTTAATCCATAATAATCTGGCATCTGTCGTATTTTTAATCATATTTAAGCCGGTATGATCTCTTAGTTGAAGAACTTACTTTGTCAAGCATGAGCCACAGATGGACCGTGCCTAAAAGGCACGATCCATCAGTGGCACATACTCGACGAAGCGTCTTCCCACGAAACTTTTTTATAACGATTTTAATTCTTTGATATACACTTGTATATAAGTTGTATTCTGTCTGGCCTACACGGATTATCACAAGCGAATTTGCATAATTAATTGTTCTTTTTTTAGTGAAATTCTTTTTAAGCAAAGATGGAACAGTGCCTTAAAGGAACCTAAGGGCACTAATATGGTTGCTACAAAAGTAATACCAACAATTGGGCACTAAGCAGAAACCATCTCAAACAGAACTGAACTGCTATGATGTAGTGCAGTGAGTGCAATCTGCCCTGGGTGATAAGCATCTTCTATTCCTTTGTTTCCTTTAATCTGTTCTCATGGCATGGAGGAAATACATATTCAAAGAGCAATTCAAAACCCCATACTGCAAGGCAGAAGAATACATTCTATTTAATATATAAATATAAACCTACATGATAGAGTGCAGTGGATGGTATCTGCTCTGGGTGATTTGAGCTTATCAACCACTGACATATATGGACAATCTTTTCATTTTAATTCTTTGATATAGACTTGTACAGGGGTCGCATTCTGTCTGGCCTACACAGATTATCACGAGTGAATTTGCATAATTAATTGTTCTTTTTTTGGTGAAATTCTTTTGAAGCAAAGATGGAACAGTGCCTTGAAGGAACCCGAGGGCACTAATATGGTTACTACAAAATGTAATACCAACAATTGGGCACTAAGCAGAAACCATCTCAAACAGAACTGAACTGCTAAGATGTAGTGCAGTGAGTGCAATCTGCCCTGGGTGATAGTAAAATCTTCCATTCCTTTGTTTCTATTTAATCAGTTCTCATGGGATGAAAGAAATACATATTAGAAGGGCAAGGAGCCCATACTGCAGGGCAGAATAAAAAATTACCATGACTATTTTACATGCATTACATTTAGTACTTGGATGATCCACAATAATAGGGTGCAGTGGATGATAGCTGCCCTAGGTAGTGGTAAGACTAGATAGTACTGCTACAGATGAATCCACCATGAACCTCAGATGGATGGTCTTTTAATTAAAATTTTAATAATTTGATCTGGACTTGTACGGAAGTTGTATTCTGTCTGGTTTACACGGATTATCACAACAGAATTTGCATGATTAATTATTCTTTTTTAGTGAAATTAATTTTAAGCAGGGACGGAAGCAGCTAGAAAAAAAAATAAACTTTACTTCAGAGTATGCAATTAGCAATGTTTACAAATATATCTGGTTATCAGGTTTATCTTGCGTCTTGCTATTCCATCCAGTGCGGAACCAATGAGGAACCGGTAAGGTTAACGAGCATCGTTCCAAGGCTCTGGGTTACAGTGACTCGTCCAGGGGCATCTCGTGTGTATTGCTCTTTGAAGGCTTTTTTGTTCATCAACCTTGACCATACTTCTCAATAATAATACAAAAGCTTGGTAAAAACCGATAAAAGTCGAGAAAATTTCAAACAGATAGTAATGTCGACATAAAATTTCTGATTGAAATGTTCCTATCCAAAGTTCGTTGAGCTATTTATGTTATGTATGGGAGCTCAATAAAACACAAATTTAGTGAACAGATTGGTATGTCTAAGGAGTGCACAACTCCAAGTCAAGTATAAACATAAATGGGTTGTATATCCCAAGTGCCAGGCTACCTTGGCACTCAAGAATAAAGTGTTTTTGTCTCATCGAGTCTTGAATAACACTTGGATGGATGGATCGAGTGAAATAGTAGAAATTATTAGTTAAGCGTTCAATTTGTCATTCAAATCAAAACTAAAAAACAAACATTGCCAAAAAGTAAACACCCAAGTTGATTTACTACTAGATATGCAAGTTTTGAATATTTTTTCTCGAAACGCATCTCGAATAAAATAATTGTGAATTAAATTACTTCGAATACGATTACATTTGAAAAATTTTCTTGAAATGTTAGGATCGATTCGGATTTGATTTAATTTACCAGTGATTAGAATCGTTTCGATTACAAATTCAAAAACTGCCGCAGTAGTGTGATGAAATCGACGATAGCTGCTGAACGTAATACATAATGAATGGCGTGGGTTCAAACCCCAGCAAAATATGATCAAGATCGATGAACGAAAAAGCCTTCAACGAGCAATACACGCGGGGTGCCCCTGGGTGACGCACTGTAACCCACAGCTTTGGGACAATGATCGATAACCTTACCGGTTCCTCATTGGTTCCACACGACATGGGATGGCAAGACGCAAGAAAAATCTCGTAACCAGATATAAATTTGAACATCGTTAATTGCATATTGTGAAATAATGTTCATTTCATTTCAATCCACTACACAGATTACATAAATCCAAACTACAAAACTACAAATAAAAAGCCTTCATATGAATATTTTAAATTACGATAAACTTAATATTAATTATTTTTTAATTGGGAGTAGGGGCCTAACTCAGATAAGTTATTTTGAATCTTATTAAATGGACCATATTTGCAAGTGTCTGGCTACCTTCGTACTTATATATATAGTGCCTTGGTTTCATTGAATATTTGACACTCAGGGTGGAAGAAGTGAAAAAAAAGTAATCTTCATAATATAACAGAGTGGGCACGATGGCCTAGTGGTTAAACATGTTGGCATCGCAGGTTGAAGATCTTGGGTTCAAGTTCCGACAAGTCCAGCTTGTTAATCCATGCCCACCACTCAAACCAGGGTGTAATAAGTTGGGTAGGCTAAGCCGAGCAGAAAAAGACGACATCTTTCCAGCAATTCCAACCCTGTCCATCTATGAGTGGCTGCTAGCGCAGGGACTTGGTCAGAGTGATCCACTCCAAGAAAGGGCTGTAAAAAGAAATCGAAAACATTCCAACCAACCTTGGGAGAACAGACTGGCTGAATCTAAATCACTCAGAAAATAGGACACCACCACAAAAATTCACAAAGCAATATTTCACGATAAATCATTCACTAAATTAATGATAGTAAATTAAATTTTTCTGCAGGTTCAAAATCGCATAAAAAATTAAACGTGTAAAATTGGCATTCATATAAAATTGTGATTTTTCAGTGAAAATAGTGCCATATAGAATAATTTAACACAAAGCAAATTTAAATCGAAATAAAATGTCCAAATAAAGGTTCACAGTATCAAAGCTGTACTCAACCCAGAGTGTAATAAATTGGGTAGGCTAAGCCGAACAGGAAAAGATGATATCCTCCAAGTAATTGTAACCCTGTCCATCTATATATAATGTAAAATGTGTAAAATAAACATTTCAAACAAATTTTAAACAAGAATTAATACTCAACCAAAGCTGACAATATATGAATATCAAGATTATTTCCAACAAAACATTTTTCAAACTGTTCACATCTTTATAGATGGTTCTGTATTTTGAGCCTTTTTAAATGATCGAATATTAGTCAAAACCCCACATTGTGATCCGGAGATTGGGACATCCTTCATTTCTAACAGTTGAAAGGATAACATGGAAATGCTTTCGCGTGATAGCCCACAAGTTCGCTCTTTTTTTGACCTCAATTAAGCTAATGCATTGTTGTGTATATTTATCACTGGAAAATGTACTCAAAATATGTTCATAAAATATTTACGCACGTCCACAACAACTTGACAGCGTATCTATATTTAATGCGATAAGCGTGTCACAAAAACACGTACTCTTTCAGAAGGTAATTTTATTTTTTTTGAGTGAAAATATAAGCCGAAAAGGCGTCTAGCGTCTCGCAAGGTGACGAATCTTTTCTTCGGGTGTCTGAAATGTTCAGATCATTTTCTTCAAATGGACAAAAAGCTTCAAAACCATCAACACTGCTATTTCATAGCAGTGTTGATGATTTTGAACCTTTCTGTACAGTTTGGATGCCACAGAACATTTTAATCTTCCAGCATAAAATATTATTCATTTTCAAAATTTTCTTCTGATGGGCCTGTTTTCTTTGGGTGTCTAAGTAGCAGAGTAGGTGACATACTGCTTATCTGGTGTCCGTCCGGTAACAAGATCTTTTTATCCAGATAGGTAAGTGCTCCCAACTGAATATTTGAAATTCGACACTTTTTTTTTAAAAAATTATGTAAAGGGAGGACGGAAGCAGAAATTCCAGGAAACGAAGTGCTAACCTCTGATGCGCAATGCAGCCATGAAAAAGCAGTGTTGATGATATTGACACTTTTTGACAAGAACTATGTTTTTCATTGAAATTCACTCTGAGAAAGGCTGTAACCATTGCCTAAAAGGAACCAACAAATCCCACTTAATGGCAAAGAGCTGTTAAAAGATGTTGTACCAGCAACTGCACTCTGAATGGAAACCATCTTAAACTGAATCGTCATGGTGAAGTGCAGTGGGTGGTATCTGCCCTGGGCGATGGTTAAACCATCTACCATTCCTTTGCTTCCTTTCAGTCGCCTTTTACAGCACGCAGGAAATATGTTATAAAGCCTGTACAGGTTAAAAATAAGACATCGTTTTTTAACATAAAAAACGGAACTGGAATTTTGTGAATAAAACTATTTTACTACATATTTCTGGTATTTCTTGTGTTGAGATTTCACATTTTTTGGAGAAAAACTATAATAAAGCAAGATGCCCACAAAATATTATAACTTGTAATATAATTTCATATAAAATTTTAAAATCTTATGATGGTGCTTCACAGTCACATCGCCTGGGCTCTGGCGTACTGATAGTTCTGCGTCTATCCAGTAGAAAGCCAATCAGAAATTTCGTTTTTTTTTAATCAAGCATGAGCCACAGATGAACCACGCCTACAGCACGATCCATCAGTGACTCATATTCAACAAAAACTGTTTGGACAAACTTTTTCTAACAGGGCTATCCAATTTAGCATGCTGTATGAAGTGGCGTGGGTTCATTAAATATTCATTCAAAATGAAGGAAGTTTTTTAAATTCCGAAGAATTTGAAGCAACCGGGCAATTTATTTATGCCCTATAGGTACGCCTTCAGAATAGTCCTAACGTATTTTCTGCATGCCGTAAGAGGCGACTAAAAGTAAACAAATGAACGGTAGATGGCTTTACTATCACCCAGGGCAGATACCACTCACTGCCCTTTAACATGACGGTTTAGTTTCATTTGGGATGTTTTCAGCTTAGAGTGCAGTTGCTGGTACTACATCTTTTAGTAGCTCTTTGCTATTGAGTGGACGTTGGTTGTTGCCCTTTTGGGAGCAGCTGCTTCCGGCCTTGCTTAGAGTGAATTTCAATACAAAAAATTTTTTTTTGTAAAACGACACCCTGTAATATCATGATAGGTAGTTACCAGACGGTCAGAGCGTCATTTACTCTGCTCATCAGACGTGCGAAGGAAATGTTTCCCAACAGAAATCAATTTATCAAAAGCAGAATATTTAGACAGAAAATAGATATATAGATAGATATTTTCTACGAGAAAATGAAAAAAAAAAATTTCAATCTTCTACTATAAAAAATAATTACGAAAAGCATTAAAAATTGCTAAATTTTCATATGTTTTCTACGGGTGTCTAAATAGCTGAATATCTGGCATTAAGGTTGTGGAACTGAATCCAAAATGACAAATGTTTGGATCGAATAATAGGCTAATTCACATTAGCAGAGTGAACGCAGACAGCACACAGTCTAAAACGTTGTAAAAGCGTGTTTTTGAGGGCATGTGCGATTGTGAGGGTGCGACCCGAATGATGGCCTTTGGAAATTTGATTTGGGAATACGATTCAGTATTCTGAATTTGATTTTACTATTACGGAACGGTCCCGGATTAGTAAAGTATTCTGAATCGACCATTCATAGCTGACATTCTGGTAGTCTGCATTCAACGCATCACAGAATCAGCTGTGTCATAAGCCCATACATATCTGTCATAATCCTGATGTTGCCCCATGAATAAATAATGACTCTCCTACCACAATGATATTGTACATGTCATATACACAGGATAGGATATCATTTTTATCCTGCGGGAGAGGAAAGCAGAGAATACAGCTTAACCATATGACGAACCACGCCCTCTCGTGCAAATGCCAGTTCTGAATCGGGGTGAAAGTTTTGATTATCCTATTTTTCATTTTTCCTGTGCATGGACCTGGTTGGTGATAATTTGAGTTTTTTTAAAAAATAAGTGGGAATTTTTCAGTAAATTATAAGCTCATGAAAAGATGACTTGTTTGTTTATTATATAAATTCTGATTCGAATATTCGATTCGGGAAAATCATTCGGTTCTGAAAGACATATCTGCGGCTAGAAGATTTGAATTTTTATTTTGTACGTATCTGAATGATGAAATTTTGAGGGAACTTGAGATTTGAACGGATATTAAAACTTCAGAATCTTTTGTGTCATTTAGACAGATTTCACCTGTTTTAGTCGAGACGAAGATTCTTCCCCAGATACCACTCACTGCACTTAACCTTAAGGGTTCAGTCATGCTTGGTATGTTTTCCACTGAACAGGGCAGTTCTGGCTCTGCAACTCATAGTAGTTTTTTGCCATCCATATGGCTGTTTGTTGGCTCTTTTGGGCAGTGAATTTCTACGATACCAGTAACTGCACTCTAAGCGGAAAATAGCAAACGTAACTGAACTTCTATGGCAAAGTGCAGTAAGTGGTATCTGCACTGGGCGATGGTAAAACCACCTACCACTTTTTTGTTTTCTTTTAGCCGCCTCGTAAGACATGCAGAAATATGTTAGCACTATTCAGAACCCTGTACCTACAGGGCTTGTTGGTGCTACCTTTTGTAGTTGCCAGGAAATATGTTAGAATGCCACCCAGCTCTTGTGTGGTATCTGCCATTCATGACGAGACGCACCTCATTGCATACAAACTCGTCGTTATAAAATATTAATAAGATGTTTGTAAACACTGCTTCCTTTTACGACACGAACAAAATGTATTACGTATGAAACTCAAAGTGTTGTGTCAATTGACATAAAAACAATATGCAGCAAAATCATGATGCTATTGGTCTGGGGGACGTGGACTAACTACTTATCCTTCCTCTGTGCCTTTGTATTTGCGGATCCGTATGCGGTACATGCAAGGATACAGTAACAAGAGTAACTATGACTACTAGAAAGGTTTAAAGGCTTGCTTCACACTTGCACAAAATTATTTATCGGAGTTTTTGATCAGAATATGATGATTTATGCCAAATTCAACAATCTAGACCAAAATTGTATCATTGTTCAGCACAATCATGATTAATGCCAAATATCAAAATCTTAACCAAAATTGGATCATCAAATTTTACAAGCCAAATTTTAACATACCGTATATCATGATTTTGCTTCACAATCAATGAATTTTTAATTTCAGCTGTATCTTCAGGGAGGCGGAATCTTATTTTTTTTATGGATGCCTGAAATTCCTCGAATGAAAATAAAAAGATTCAAAATCATCAACACTGCTATTTCATAGCAGCATTGATGATTTAGAACCTTTTTCTATGGTTTTGCTGCCACCAGTCATGAGATTTTTTCATCTTCTACCAAGAAATAAAAGATGAAATACTACTCATTCGCTAAATCCTCTTCCGGTGTCTGAGTAGCTGGCATTCTATTACTCTCTTTATCTTTATCAAAAATTGATACGTCCGTTAGTGAGAATCTATGTATTATGTATGACTCTTTGAGCGTTGTTAGAAAACAAGATAAAGCACTTAGCTTAAATGTAAAGTTGTGTAAACATTATTTAATTGTTTTAATATTTCATGATTTTCAGAAATAGAAATTCTTAGTATGGAGATTCCCACTAAGCAAGGCCGGAAGCAATGTGTTAAATGACATAACGACCATACAAATGCCAAAAGATATATAGAATTAAAACCACTAACAGCATCCTAAGCAGAAAATATTCTACACTGAACTGAAACGCTATATAAAGTGTAGTATATGGTACCTGCCCTGGGCAATCACAAAAATTATACCACTTTTTCATTTCCTTTTACCAATAAACAAACCATTGATGCCTGGCCAGATTGACAGCAAAAAGGATTTCCCAAAGATAACACAAAAAGCAAATAAAACCCAAGGTAGAGTTTTCAAAACATGACAAACATAGGTATCAAATAGAAATACCAAAATAAGTTTGGCAACCACAATTTAAATAGTAAACAAAATTAATTCACCACCATCACTCAAGTAATATAAATACAGAATGCAAGCACTGCATCCTAATCACTTATTCATAGTAACAGGCTTTTATCAACACAATTAAATCTCCATTTTTGTTGCATTGAGGAAATTTCTGAAAATCTGATATGTACGGTATTAGATATGGCAAAATGATTTATAACATCAATCAAAATATCTAATTGCATTCTAATCACATATCGTATTCGAAACATTTACGAAAGAACATTGAAATTAGATCTGAAGAACGTTCATCTATATATCAGTGATAGTTATTGCCAGTGTACGGTCCTTCAAGCCAAACAGAGACAAATATAAATTAAGAGAAATGCGTCGAGTGTTGCGCAACAAATTGTTCCATTTCTTATTATTTTATTTTGTATTTGCAGCCACTCCTTTATGTGGAACACCCTGTCCATGGCCCTGTCACAGCGACCACTTATAGACGGACAGGGTTGCAATTACTGGAAAGATAAGATCTTTTCCTTTCTTGTGAAGGAGGACCAAGACCGCGAGGATACTTCAATAGGACGAGGTCGAGACTTGAACAACAAAAGATCAGAATCTTACTCTATATATTGCTAGATTTATTTACCAAGGTTCCACTAATGCTTAGTCATGTTTCTTCAGGTATTGAAAACAGAAAAGCCGGAATTTCAAATAGAAATAAATTATTTTATCGCCAATGATATATTGTTTGAAATATGTTTTGAAGGAATCTTAACTTGCTAGTTCGACGCGAATCCCTTTGACGTTTCGATAATAACGCTATCAACGCAAAACGAAGAAATTTAAAATTTTACAATTGTATATTCTCACACTGTGATATTGTTTTGTATTATTGTGGGAACCACTTTAGTCATGTAGGATCTGGTTTCAATATCTGAAAGTGGCGACTTATAGTCCGTGAAATGCCTGGTGGAGCTAGACTACGCTCATGCGAAAGATAGGTAAATAATCCTTGTAATATGTGAAATACGATTCTGATCTTTCAAAATAAAAATTCTTGAATATATACTACATAAAGCAGCCAATTTTATCACCCAGGTAGATCCTCACATCAACATCATTCCTATCATATCATATTTAAAAAAAATCGTTTTTATTTAAAAGACCAAAAAATAATAAAGGCAATATTTCAATTTTTTTACAATTTAAAATATTGTCTCACTTTCGGACAGTGAGTTTGATGAGAATATAGAGTATGAAAAAAATGTGTGAAACTCCTCTTTTCAACCTCTGTAAAATAATTATGTTTAGCACACGATGGCATCGCAGATTGAAGATCTCGGGTTCGATTCCCGGCGAGTCCGGCTCTTTAATCTATACTCAACCTAGGGTGTAATACCTAGGCAAGCTAAACCGAACAGGAAAAGATCATATCTTTCCAGTAATTCTAACCCTGCATGTCTATAAGTGAACACTGTTACAGGGCCTTGGGCAGGGTGATCCACTCTAAGAAGTGGCTATAAAAAGATCTAGTAAAATTGACCATAAGTTTAAACATGATACAATATCAATCAAGCATTCATTTAGGCTACCTGCTGTAATATAACAAACAAAATAATCAGCTTTAAAGCCACAAAACACGTCAAGTTGTCTTACTGATGCGTTGCATTACGTTTCGGGTAATAAAATAAAAACAGCAATACACGTCTGCATTGCTTTGCGTTAATCGTGTCAGGCTTACAAAGCACAAACGCACGCAACAAGCACTCTTCGTTGGCTTTCATAGCAAATTTCATTGGAAAACGTAAGGATATGCATGAGGAGCATTGCGCTTGCGTAAAATGCAAGGGTAAAATGAAAAAAACGCAACCTACGTAAACGTATAGTGTAAACTTAACAATAAAACAACAGAGTAACCAATGAAAAGGATTTTGGTACTCACCATTTACTTTCAAGTTGATAGATATTTCCATTTTTGGATCAAGGTAAAGTGTACAGGTGTATTTACCTTCATCATATGCAGTTACTCTGCTTAGTTGGATAGAGTATTCTGAAAAATAATCATGGACGCGTTGTTTGATGAAGTCATAAACAGCTATTACAAGAATACATACATACATTCACTGTGTGACGCAAGATAATGTTATTTAGAAACCAATTTTTTTTTATCACAATCACGTTTTTCTGTGAGTTGTCCTGTAGTATACCGTTAAATGTGTTCCTTCCTGCACAATTTTGTTTTACTTTTCGAAAGCTTTTTGGCGTTGTTCCAATTGTACAAGGTTTGATCCAGATAACTAGACTGAACTGGGTCCGTGTATTTCGTTCCACAGTGTGTCTGTCGGTGTTCATGCACATAGAATTTCTATGATTTAAACCTCATCTGCAGTTTTGCATATTCTCCAGAATTTCTCAATAATTTTATGTGTTTTATGTGTCCATTTTTTAAATTTTTGTGCTTGATTAGAGAATTCGAAATAAATATGTCTATGTCTATTCATGAACAACTCTCTCATATTTAATCATCCCACTCAAACTCAGCGATGAGAACGAGTCACTTCACTTGAAGTCTCAAGTCAAGTCGAGTCAGGGTGCCAGGTTA
Organism: Styela plicata; assembly: GCA_963675895.2. Taxonomy (NCBI): domain Eukaryota; kingdom Metazoa; phylum Chordata; class Ascidiacea; order Stolidobranchia; family Styelidae; genus Styela; species Styela plicata. Next base: position 24,202,525 of record OZ023138.1, read on the forward strand.
GCTCAATCAGTAAAGCGTTGGGAATATGCCTCAAGCTATGCATCTCTGATCGTCATGACGCAGGTTCGAATCCCATCAGGGATGACGATAATATGCGAGAGGTCTGCTGGACGCCTCGCCGGTGCATGGTGGTTCACATAGTGCGCTCCTTACGGCTTCCTCCACCAGTCAGGTCCATGCGCAGGAAATAAGAAATATAATATGCCAAAAAACCTTCACCTTGATTCAGAACTGGTCGTGGTTCGCCATATGGTTAAGCTGTATTCTTGGCTTTCCTCTCCTGCAGGATAAAAATGATATCTATCCCTATATACCGGATGCATGTTAGACGGGTTTAGACAGGACAGCTTAGTTTCGAATTGAGGTGAAGGTTTTTTGGATTACCGTATTTTTCGTTTTTCCTGTGCATGGACCTGGTCAAAAATTAAATCAAACTTCTTACCTTGTGCGTTATTGACATCTAAAGTTATCCTTGGATCGAATGAAAATTTCGTCGACTCAGCATAAATTACCGAGGTTCCGTTCGTCCAAGTTCTTCTTATCTGTCTATTGCCATCTCTGAACTTACATCTGTTAATGAATTAAACAAATGAGACGCAGAATCTCTTTTTTTTTTCGAATGTGGAATATTCGTATCACTATCTTCGGATGAACAAAAAAGCTTCAAAACCATCAACACTGCTATCTCATAGCAGTATTGATGATTTTGAACCTTTTTTTACCGTTTGGTAACTACCATACACTCAAAAAAAACATTCCAATCTTCTAGTCATGCAGGAAAATCATGATCTTCGGGTGTCTGGCAAATGGCAGGCATCAGAGGAAGTAAGTGAACCTCTTGCTAGATGTATAGGACGTCTCTTCTGGGTTTTATTAGCAAGCTAATTGTAGAAATGGGTTTTAAAATAATTAATAATAATGTAACGAAATAGCAGTTTTAATGGTTTTGTAATTGTCGTTCGGAAGAAATCGACATGAACATCTCAGACACCCGAAAAAACTTGCTTAATAGTCCCACTCAAGCATTGCTTTCAGCCTCGCTTAGCATGAATTCAATTTAAAAAAAAAAAAAGAAGTTACCTCAGCATCACCATTCCCCCTTCTATTGCTGTAATTTCTGTCGGAGTTTTCTCAAATTTGGCAGCTGCGTTTCCTGAATATTAAATTACCACAAATATTAGATTAGAATATCAATACAAATATAATTTAAGTCGACATGGAAGTCGTTAATTTTCCTGCAGACAAATTGAAATCCGATATTGCTGAAAGTGCATTACGTGATATTTTGTCATCCGAAAATAGCAAGAAGAATTCGTGTTGATTTTTGCCACAATGTTGACTGCTTTGCTACTCAGACACCCGAAGAAAATGGGTTCCATCAGAAGAAAATGTAGGAATGGACGATATTTCATGACATACCTCTTGAAAGAGGATTGATTGCAAATGCATTGTTTGAGTGTCTGGTAGGAACCAAACCTTATAATAATGTTCAAAATCTTCAATACTACTACCTGACCAGAAAAAATGGTTAAAATGTCTTTTATTGAGTATGAGGGGGCTGAATCAGCGGAAATTATGACGAAAAAACGCTATTTTTGAGCGCCTTCGGGACGAGATTTTTAGGACTAAATTATATTATTTGAATATGGTTTTCCAGTAAGCTTTGCCGTGTCATCTCAAATAAATAATAAATTTTTTGCGCGCCTTCGTCACGTATATTCGTTAGTATAAAACTGTCAATTTCCTTTCCACTGATGGTCTTGAAGCTCTCTGGCCACCCAAAAAAAAATATCCCCAAAAAAAAACTATCCTCCCACCCCGCTTTTTACCTAAGGTGACAGAATCTTGTTTTCTACGGGTGACTGGAATTTCCAAGTCTATTTCTTCGGATGTCCAAATAGGCTTCAAAACTATCAACACTGCTATTTCATAGCAGTATTGATAATTTTGAACCTTTTTCTGCAGTTTGGTTTCATCTGGTAACTCAAAGAGATATTTCCATCATCTAGTAAAAGATATATCTTGAAATATCGTTTATTTGGTAAATTTCCTTTGGATGGGACCATTTTCTTCGAGTGTCTGAGTATCAGAGTAGCTCAATCTAATTCATTAGGCATAAATCAATATCTTTAATTAGATACTGAATGAGAGTTTATTTTCTTAAATTTATATTCTGAATAAAAAGCAACGAGGAAGCCACAATTAAAGAGATTTAATCATTGAATATCATTGATTATTTCTGATAAAAAATCGCTCCGCCCACAAATAATAATAATAATAATGCGTAATAAGTCCAGAATAATTGCATTTTCTGAACTATACTCTACTGCATTAGGGTATATTACTACAATGGCCCCAATATGTCGAATTGAAGATTGTGAATTCCTTCAGCATCGCTAAAAAAATACATACATTTTTTAACGATTTATTTTTCAATGAATACCAGGTGCGGAACCTAAAAAGTACCAACTTACATGACAAGGAACTTGGGCTGCTGAATATTCGATTCGGAATATTTAAATAATAAATCATTCGATTCGATTTCTGCAACAATTTGAAATCGACAAAATGATAATTATGTTTTTTTTTAAAGATAAGTGTGAATTTTCATGTAAATTATAAGCTGATGAAAGGCTGACTTCGTTTGTTTATTATAAAACTTTTGATTCGAATATTCTCAATCGATTCGGGAAAATTATTGGATTCGATTTTGATCTATATCAAAATATAACACCAGCACCTCGGGTGAAAAACATTCCATACAGGACTGAACAACAATAGCAGAGTGCAATGAGTGGTATCTGCCCAGGGCGGAGATAGATCATGCACCATGCCCGGTTAGCTTAATCGGTAAAGCATTGGAAATACGACGAGCTACGTATCTCTGATCATCACAACGCAGGTTCGAATCTCGTGAGGGATGATGATTATATGCGAGAGGTCTGCTGGCCGCCTCGCCGGTGCACAGTGTTTCACGTAAGCACTGCTTACGGCTTCCTCCCCCAACCAGGTCCATGCACAGGGAAAATGAGAAATACGGTAATCCGAAAACCTTCCACCCGATTCGGAACTGGTATCTGAACGAGAGGTCGTGGTTCACCATATGGTTAAGCTGTATTATCGGCTTTCGTCTCCCGCAGGATAAAAATGATATCCTATCCTACCACCCCGTTGTTTGTTTGAAAATACATTGGTGCAATTTTAAAACCTACACTAACAGGATTTTTAAACTGACCCGATCAGCTCATTATGCATAAATCAATATCTTTAATTAGATACTGAATGGAAGTTTATTTCTTTAATTTCTAATTTAAATGAAATCCAATACAGAAGCAGCAATCAGATAGATTTAATTATTAGATTTCATTGATTTTAGTCTCGATGAGAAGTTTGTTTATCCCGAGTTCCTGTAAACCAGTAGGGATTTTGGTGTTTTGATTTGAATTAATTATGTTCTATATTTATCCATATAGATTCATGATCACGTAAAAAAATTTATAACTCATGATTTTGCTGCATGTTGGCCGATACTGACTCAAGAAGTCCTGCTCCGATCGTTTTAACAACAATTTTAACCTTTTTCCGATGTGTTTGTTTAGTTCTTAATATGTCCCAAGTAGGGCTGGGCAATTCGATTCGGTGATTTGAAGCACAACTTATTCGAATCAATCGTGAATCGTTAATAGGAACAAAAACTTGTTAAATGAACTGGAATTTTCATTTTTACCGACAAGATCCAATCGATTTTGGTCAATTTTGAAAAGCTGTTTTGGTAATTTTGATTCAATTTAATAATCTTTTTATTTCTATTACATTGAATCAGATATTTTCTAATTTGTGGAAGATTTGACATAGATCATGATTTTGCTGCAATGTGATTTCATGAAGTTCGTAGAACTTTGAACATTTATCGAAAATTTCAAAAACTTATTATGATGTAATAATAATTTATAATGTTATGTAATAATCCTTTTCACAATTGCTTAATTGTTCCGAGCCAGTTTGAGAAAATTTCAAGTCAATACCCATAATTGGATACTAAACGGAAGTTTATTTCTTTAATTTACATTTTAAATTAAATCCAATACAAAAGCCACAATTAGAGAAATTTAATTATTGGATTTCATTGATTTGTTCTTCGAACGAGGTCTGTTTATCTCAAGACCCAGCCATATTGTATTTTGGAATCTGATTCAGTTTTCTTTCTGTTTCCATCCAAATTATTCAGGGTTGTTCCTAATCTTTATACAATTAGTGAGATCGAATTATCGGATCCCATTGTTCAAAGAGAAAGGAGAAACTATTCTAGAAAGATGGTCGGAAGAAATGAAATAAATTAATTGATTAGAAGGAAGGTTTTCATTTATATTCTGCGGGAGAAGAAAGACGATGTGGTGAACCACAACCTCTTTTGCAAAGAAAGAATTTTGATTGGAGGTTTTCTAAGCTTTCTGTTCATTTTTCCTGTGCATGGACATGGTTAGTGAAAGAAGCTATAAGCAGCGCTTATGTGAACCACCGTGCTCAGCAATCCTCCAGCATGTATGTATGTGTATATATGTATTAATTTTGCCTAGCATGATAACGGCTGATAACAGCTGATAATTTACATTCTTATATAAAAGGTCAGGGAGTCCGCATGGCCCTATAACACAGTGTGTGACATAGACCGTGTAATCAAAAAAATAAAAAACAAATGAAGGAAGAAGGGGAAACTGACACGGACACGTGACAAAAGGGATAAAAAATATAACATGGAAGGACAAAATACAGATATATATATATATATATATTTAAAGGCTACAGAACTTGCATCAAAGAGTATATATTCATCACTGACATCAAAGGGCGTACATTCATCTCTAACCGAATTTGAACCTTTGTCATAATGTTTTCGTATAAGAGAAATTTACAAACAATAACATTTACAATATTTCAGACCAGAGACTGGTTAAACATTAAAAATTTAAAAAAAAA
>OZ023138.1:24207601-24231907 GCA_963675895.2 Styela plicata
CGGAGATCTTGATATTAAGCTGATACAAAATTTAAAGAGCGGACTCACATTTTGCTTTGCACATTATTTTTAATGTTTAACCGTATCAAGTCTGATATATTGTGTTTGTAAATAGTTCCCAGCAAAAGCTTTAGCTTTTTTCGGCCTGCAATGGGGCTGGGCGGCATATGTCGGTTAGCCGCGATATCGGTTTTTCGCGAAACACCACCTAAAGTGGTTGCAAGTTGCGTCAAGTAACGACAAAAATGTCATGAAACAACCCTTCTGCCTTTAGAGGTATGCGCCTGATCTTTTTAACTAGGTCACACGTCACGTGGCTCTTTAAAACGACATAATAGCATGTTTTTTGATAGCAGAAAATGGCTCGTCATACCAGTAATATCGGCATTTTGTCGGCGGTATGTCGGTACAAAATATACCTGATGCCGCCCAAGGCATTGGGAATACGCTTCGAGCTACGCATCGCTAACATCATGGGTTTGAACTCTGTGAAGCATGATTACATGCGAGAGGTCTGCTGGAGGCCTCGCCCGTGCATGGTGGTCGCGCAGGAAAATGCGACCTCTATCTTCCATTCGGAATTCGTGTTTGCAAAAGAGGTCATGGTTGAGCCTTATTCTCCTCTACCTTCTCCCGCAGAATATAAATGAAAACCTTCCTTCAAATTAATTAATTTATTTCATTTCTTCTAATCTTCTTTCTAGAATAGTTTCTCCTTTCTCTTTGAACAATGGGATCCAATAATTCGATCTCACTAATTGTATAAAGATTGGGAACAACCTGAATAATTTGGATGACACAGAAAGAAAACTGAATCAGACTCCAACCAAAATACGAAATGGCTGGCTCTCGGGACAAAGAGACCTGTTCGAAGAACAAATCAATGAAATCCAATAATTAAATTTCTCTAATTGTGGCTTTTATATTGGATTTAATTTAAAATGTAAATTAAAGAAATAAACTTCCGTTTAGTATCCAATTATGGGTATTGATTTGAAATTTTCTCAAACTGGCTTGGAACCATTAACCTATTGTAAAAGGATTATTACATCATAATTTACTATATCTTAATAAGATTTTGAAAATTTTGAAAAGTATTCAAAGTTCTGTAAACTTCATGAAATTGCATTGCAGCAAAATCATGATCTATGTCAAATCTTACACAAATTAAAAAATATCTGATTCAAGGTAGATAGAAATAAAAAAATTAAATTGAATCAAAATTACCAAAACAGCTTTTCAAAATTGACCAAAATCGATTGGATCTTGTCGATAAATTGAAAATTCCAGTTCATGTAACAAGTTTTTGTTCCTATTAACGATTCGCGATTGATTCGAATAAATTGTGCTTCAAATCACCGAGTCGAATGGCCCAACCCCGCTTGGGACACATTATAAAATAAACAAACAGATGGGAAACAAGGGTTAAAATTGTTGTTAAAAGACGGAGCAGGATTTCTTGAGTCTGTATCGGCCAAAATGCAGCAAAATCATGAGTTATAAATTTTTTTACATGATCATGAATCTATATGGATAAATATAAAACATAATTAATCAAATCAAAACACCAAAATTCCTACTAGTTCACAGAAACTCCGGATAAACAAACTTCTCATCGAGACTAAAATCAATGAAATCTAATAATTAAATCTATCTGATTGCTGCTTCTGTATTGGATTTCATTTAAATTAGAAATTAAAGAAATAAACTTCCATTCAGTATCTAATTAAAGATATTGATTTATGCATAATGACCTGATCGGGTCAGTTTAAAAAATCCTGTTAGTGTAGGTTTTAAATTGCAACGATGTATTTTCAAACAAACAAAGGGGTTGGTGGGATAGGATATATTTTTTATCCGGGGGAGAGTAAAGCTGAGAATACAGCTTAACTATATGGCGAACCACGACCTCTCGTGCAGATACCAGTTCCGAATCGGGTGGGAGGTTTTTGGATTACCGTATTTCTCATTTTTCCTGTGCATAGACCTGGTTGGGGGAGGAAGCCGTAAGCAGTGCTTACGTGAAACACTGTGCACCGGCGAGGCGTCCAGCAGACCTCTCGCATATAATCATCCTCCCTCACGGGATTCGAACCTGCGTTGTGATGATCAGAGATGCGTAGCTTGAAGCGTTTTCCAACGCTTTACCGATTGAGTTAACCGGACATGGTACATGGTCTATTTTTGCCGTGGGCAGATACCGCTCATTGCACACTACTATTGTTGTTCAGTCCTGTATGGAATGTTTTCCACCAGAGGTGCTGGTGTTATATTTTGATATCGATCCTTGTACGTGTTGCCAAAATCGAATATATTTTGGTTTCAAAATCGAATCAATAATTTTCCGAATCGATTGAGAATATTCGAATCAAAAGGTTTATAATAAACAAACGAAGTCAGACTTTCATCAGCTTATAATTATATGAAAATTCACACTTATCTTTAAAAAAATCTAAATTATCATTTTTTGATTTCAAATTGTTGCAGAAATCGAATGATTTATTGCTTGAATATTCCGAATCGAATATTTAACAGCCCTACTCTACTTGTCATGTAAAGTTGTTTCTTTCTAGGCCGTGCTCCTGGCTTTGCTCAGAGTGAATTCTATTGAAAAATAAACCGTTGTGTGTATGTATTTTTTTAGCAATTTTGAAGGAATCCATAATCTTCAATTCGACATATTGGGGCCATAGTAGTAATATAATGAAATTTAGTATAGTTCAGAAATGCAATTAATCTGGACTTATTACGCATTATTATTATTATTATTTGTGGGCGGAGCGATTTTTTATCAGAAATAATCAATGATATTCAATGATTAAATCTCTTTAATTGTGGCTTCCTCGTTGAATTTCATTCAAAATATAAATAAAGAAATATAAATAAAGAAATAAACTCTCATTCAGTATCTAATTAAAGATATTGATTTATGCTTAATGAGATAGATGGGTCAGAATGTCTGCTACTCTGCTACTCAGACAATGGGTTCTGTCAAAAGGAAATTTACCAAATAAACGATATTTCTACTAGGTGATGGAAATATCTCTTTAAGTTCTCGGATGAAGCCAAATTGTAGATAAATGTTCAAAATCATCAATACTGCTATGAAATAGCAGTGTTGATAGTTTTGAAGCTTATTTGTACATCCGAAGAAATAGACTTGGAAATTCCAGTCACCCGTAGAAAACAAGATTCTGTCACCTTAGGTAAAAAGCGGGGTGGGAGGATAGTTTTTTTTGGGGGATATTTTTCTTTGGGTGGCCAGAGAGCTTCAAGACCATCAGTGGAAAGAAAATTGACAGTTTTATACTAACGAATATACGTGACGAAGGCGCGCAAAAAATTTATTATTTATTTGAGATGACACGGCAAAGCTTACCGGAAAACCATATTCAAATAATATAATTTAGTCCTAAAAATCTCGCCGAAGGCGCTCAAAAATAGCGTTTTTTCATCATAATTTCCGCTGATTCAGCGCCCCCCTCTCATACTCAATGAAAGAAATTTCAACAATTTTTTCTGGTCGGGTAGTAGCATTGAAGATTTTGAACATTATTATGCGGTCTAGTTCCTACCAGACACTCAAACAATGCATTTGCAATCCTCTGGCAAGAGGTATGTCATGAAATATCGTCCATTCCTAAATTTTCTTCTGTTGGAACTCATTTTCTTCGGGTGTCTGAGTAGCAAAGCAGTCAACATTCTGGCAAAAATCAACATGAATTCTTCTTGCTATTTTCAGACAACGAAATATTACGTAATTCGCTTTCAGCAATATCGGATTTCAATTTGTCTGGAGGATATATTAATCACCTCCATGTCGACTTAAATTATATTTGTATTGATATTCTAATCTAATATTTGTGGTAATTTAATATTCAGGAAACGCAGCTGCCAAATTTGAGAAAACTCCGACAGAAATTACAGCAATAGAAGGGGGGATGGTGATGCTGAGGTAACTTCTTTTTTTTAATTAAACAAATTCGCGCTAAGCGAGGGTGAAAGCACTCTAGGGACTATCAAGCAAGTTTTCTCTGGTGTCTGAAAGGTTCATGTCAATTTCTTCAGAACGACAATTACAAAACCATCAAAACTGCTATTTCGTTGCATTATTATTAATTATTTTAAAACCCATTTCTACAATTAGCTTGCTAATAAAACCCAGAAGAGACGTCCTATACATCTAGCAAGAGGTTCACTTACTTCCTCTGATGCCTGCCATTTGCCAGACACCCGAAGATCATGATTTTCCTGCATGACTAGAAGATTTGAATGTTTTTTTTGAGTGTATGGTAGTTACCAAAGTTTATAAAAAAAGGTTCAAAATCATCAATACTGCTATGAAATAGCAGTGTTGATGGTTTTGAAGCTTTTTTGTTCATCCGAAGATAATGACACGAATATTCCACATTCGAAGAAAAAAGGAGATTCTGACTCTCATTTGTTCAATTCATTAACAGATGTAAGTTCAGAGATGGCAATAGACAGATAAGAAGAACTTGGACGAACGGAACCTCGGTAATTTATGCTGAGTCGACGAAATTTTCATTCGATCCAAGGATAACTTTAGATGTCAATAACGCACAAGGTAAGAAGTTTGATTTGATTTTTGACCGAGTCCGTGCACAGGAAAAACGAAAAATACGGTAATCCAAAAAACCTTCACCCCAATTCGAAACTAAGCTGTCTTCTCTAAACCTGTCTAACATGCATTCGGTATATAGGATATGATATCATTTTCGTCGAGAATACAACTTAACCATATGGCGAACCACGACCTCTCGTGCAGATACCAGTTCTGAATCAGGGTGAAGGTTTTTTGGCCTATTATATTTCTTATTTCCTGCGCATGGACCTGACTGGTGGAGGAAGCCGTAAGGAGCGCACTACGTGAACCACCGTGCACCGGCGAGGCGTCCAGCAGACCTCTTGCATATTATCGTCATCCCTGATGGGATTCGAACCTGCGTCATGATGATCAGAGATGCATAGCTAGAGGCATATTCCCAACGCTTTACTGATTGAGCTAACCTGGCACCCTGACTCGACTTGACTTGAGACTTCAAGTGAAGTGACTCGTTCTCATCGCTGAGTTTGAGTGGGATGATTAAATATGAGAGAGTTGTTCATGAATAGACATAGACATATTTATTTCGAATTCTCCAATCAAGCACAAAAATTTTAAAAAATGGACACATATAAAACACATAAATTTATGGAGAAATTCTGGAGAACATGCAAAACTGCTGATGCGGTTTAAATTATGGAAATTCTTGGTGCATGAACACCAACAGACACACTGCGGAACAAAATACACAAACCCTATTCGGTCTAGTTATCCGGATCAAACCTTGTACAACGGAAGCAATGCGAAAAAGCTTTCGAAAAATAAAACAAAATTGTGCAGTAAGGAACACATTTAACGGTTATACCACAGGACAACTCACAGAAAAACGTGATTGTGATAAAAAGAATTTGTTAAAGATTTCTAAATAGCATTATCTTGCGTAACACAGTGAATGTATGTACTCTTGTAATAGCTGTTTATGACTTCATCAAACAACGCATCCATGATTATTTTCAGAATACTCTATCCAACTAAGCAGAGTAACTGCATATGATGAAGGTAAATACACCTGTACACTTTACCTTGATCCAAAAATGGAAATATCTATCAACTTGAAAGTAAATGGTGAGTAGCAGAATCCTTTTTCATTGGTTACTCTGTTGTTTTATTGTTAAGTCTGCACTTCACGTTTACGTAGGTTGCGTTTTTTTCAGGTTTGTTTTATTCCACCCTTGTGGTTTTCGCAAAGCGCGATGCTCTGCGTTCATTTATTTATGTTTTCCAATGAAACAGAACGGTTTGCTATGCAAGTTAGGGAGAGTGCTCGTTTCGTTGCATGCGTTTGTGCTTTGCACACATGTGAACACTATTAACGCAAATCAATGCAGCCGTGTATTGCCGTTTTTTTTTTATTACCGAAACGTAATGCAACGCATCAGTAAGACAACTTGACGTGTTTTGTGGCTTTAAAGCTGATTATTTTGTTTGTTATATTACAGCAGGTTGCCTAAATGGATGCTTGATTGATATTGTATCATGTTTTAACTTATGCTCAAGTTTACTGGGATTTCTTTTTAAACCACCTCTTGGAATGGATCACCCTACCTAAGGACCTGTACCAGTGGCCACTCATAGACATGCAGGGTTAGAATTGCTGGAAAGATAGGATCTTTCCTGTTCGGGTTAGTCATCACAATTTAGTACACTTTGGGTTGAGTGTTGGGTATAGATTAAAAACCGGACTCGCCGGTACTCGAACCCAAGTTTTTCAACCTGCGATGCCAACATGTTTAACCACTAGGCCATCGCACGCTAAACAAAATTATTTTACAAAGGTTGAAGAGAGAGAGCATTGCACATTTTTTTATACTCTTTATTCTCATCAAACTCACTGTCGGAAAGTCAAAACAATATTTTAAATTTAAAAAATTTGTAATATGGCTTTTATTATTTTTTGTTCTTCTAAATAAAAACGATTTTTTTTTAAATGTGGTATGATAGGAATGATGTGGATGTGAGAATCTACCTGGGTGTTAAAATTGGCTGCTTTATGTAGTATATATTCAAGAATTTTTATTTTGAAAGATCAGAATCGTATTTCACATATTACAAGGATTTACTATCTTTCACCTGAGCGTGGTCTAGTTCCGCCAGACACCGCATCTCACGGACTATAAGTCGCCACTTTCAGATATTGAAAACAGATCCTACGTGACGAAAGTGGTTCCCACAATAGTACAAAAAAATATCACAGTGTGAAAATGTACAATTGTGAAATTTTAAAATTTCTTCGTTTTGCGTTGATAGCGTTATTTTCGAAACGTCAAAGAGATTCGCGTCGAACTAGCAAGTTTATTTTTCTTCGAAACATATTTCAAACAATATATCATTGGCGATAAAATAATTTATTTCTATTTGAAAATCCGGCTTTTCTGTTTCCAATACTTGAAGAAACATGACTAAGCTCTAGTGAAACCTTGGTAAATAAATCTTGCAATATATAGAGTTAGATTCTGATCTTTTGTTGTTCAAGTCTCGACCTCGTCCTATTGCAGTATCCTCGCGTCTTGGTCCTCCTTCACAAGAAAGGAAAAGATCTTATCTTTCCAGTAATTGCACCCTGTCCGTCTATAAGTGGTCGCTATGACAGGCCATGGACAGGGTGTTCCACATAAGAGAGTGGCTGTAAATACAAAATAAAATAATAAGAAATGGAACAGAGGATAGACAATTCGTTGCGCAACACTCGACGCATTTCTCTTAATTTATATTTGTCTCTATTTCTCTACATAAAATTGGCTTGGAAGACTGTACACTGACAATTAGCATCACTGATATATAGATGAACGTTCTTCAGATCTAATTTCAATGTTCTTGCGCGTAAATGTTTCGAATCCGATATGTGATTAGAATGCAATTAGATATTTTGATTGATGTTATAAATCATTTTGCCATATCGAATACCGTACATATCAGATTTTCAGAAATTTCCTCAATGCAATAAAATGGAGAATTAATTGCGTTGATAAAGCCTCTTACTATGAATAAGTGATTAGGAGGCAGTGCTTGCATTCTGTATTTATAATACTTAAGGGATGGTGATTAAATTAATTTTGTTTGCTATTTAAATTGTGGTTGCTAAACTTTTTTGGTATTTCTATTTGATACCTATGTTTGTCATGTTTTGGAAACTCTATCTTGGATTTTATTTGCTTTAAAGTTATCTTTGTGAAATCTATATCTTTTTGCCATCAATCTGGCCAAGCATCAATGGCTTGTTTATCGGTAAAAGGAAATGAAAAAGGGGTATAATTTTGTGATTGCCCAGGGCAGGTACCACTTACTGCACTTTAATATAGTGGTTCAGTTCGGTGTAAAAAATTTTCTGCATACGATGCTGTTGCTGGTTTTACTTCTATATAATCTTTTATCTGCCATTTCTATTGTCGTTATGTCATTTAACACATTGCTTCCGGCCTTGCTCTGAGGGAATCTCCATAGGAAGAAATTCTATTTCTGAAAATCATGAATATTAAAAAAATTAAATAATGTTTACACAACTTCACATTTGAGCTAAGTGCTTTATCGTGTTTTCTAACAACACTTAAAGAGTCATACATAATGAATAGATTCTGACTAACGAACATATCAATTTTTGATAAAGATAAAGAGAGTAATAGAATGCCAGCTACTCAGAAACCCGAGAAGAGGATTTAGCGAATGAGTAGTATTTTATGATATATTTCTTGGTAGAAGATGAAAAAAATCTCATGACTGGTGGCAGCAAAACCATAGAAAAAGGTTCTAAATCATCAATGCTGCTATGAAATAGCAGTGTTGATGATTTTGAATCTTTTTATTTTCATTCGAGGAATTTCAGGCATCCATAAAAAAAATAAGATTCCGCCTCCCTGAAGATACAGCTGAAATTAAAAATTCATTGATTGTGAAGCAAAATCATGATATACGGTATGTTAAAATTTGGCTTGTAAAATTTGATGATCCAATTTTAGTTAAGATTGTGATATTTGGCATTAATCATGATTGTGCTGAACAATGATACAATTTTGGTCTAGATTGTTGAATTTGGCATAAATCATCATATTCTGATCAAAAACTCTGATAAATAAAACCGTGCAAGTGTGAAGCAAGACTTTTAACTTCTGTAGTTAGTCATAGTTACTCTTGCTACTGTATCCTTGCATGTACTGCATACGGATCCGCAAACACAAAGGCACAGAGGAAGGATAAGTAGTTAGTCCACGTCCCCCAGACCAATAGCATCATGATTTTGCTGCATATTGTTTTTATGTCAATTGACACAACACTTTGAGTTTCATACATAATACATTTTGTCTGTGTCGTAAAAGGAAGCAGTGTTTACAAACATCTTATTAATATTTTATAACGACGAGTTTGTATGCAATGAGGTGTGTATCATCATGAATGGCAGATACCTCACAAGAGCTGGGTGGCATTCTAACATATTTCCTGGCAACTACGAAAGGTAGCACCAACAAGTCCTGTAGGTACAGGGTTCTGAATAGTCCTAACGTATTTCTTGCGTGTCATGAGAAGCAATTAAAAGGAAACAAAAAAGTGGTAGGTGGTTTTACCATCGCCCAGTGCAGATACCACCTACTGCACTTTGTCATAGAAGTTCAGTTACGTTTGCTATTTTCCGCTTAGAGTGCAGTTACTTGTATCGTAGAAATTCACTGCCCAAAAGAGCCAACAAACAGCCATATGGATGGCAAAAAACTACTATAAGATGCAGAGACAGAACTGCCCTGCTCAGTGGAGAACATACCAAGCATGACTGAACCCTCAAGGTTAAGTGCAGTGAGTGGTATCTGGGTAAGAATCTTTGTCTTGACTAAAACAGGTGAAATCTGTCTAAATGACACAAAAGATTCTGAATTTTTAATATCCGTTCAAATCTCAAGTTCCCTCAAAATTTCATCATTCAGATACGCACAAAATAAAAAATTCAAGTCTTCTGGCCGCAGAATATATCTTTCAGAACCGAAATAATTTTCCCGAATCGAATATTCGAATCAAAATTTATATAATAAACAAACAAGTCATCTTTTCATGAGCTTATAATTTAATGAAAACTCCACACTTTTTTTTTTAAAAAACTCAAATTATCACCAACTAGGTTCATGCACAAGAAAAATGAAAAATATGATAATCAAAACCTTCACCCAGTTCAGAACTGGTATCTGCATGAGAGGTTGTGGTTCGCCATATGGTTAAGCTGTATTCTCTGCTTTCCTTTCCCGCAGGATAAAAATGATATCCTGTCCTGCGTATATGACATGCACGATATCATTGTGGTAGGAAAGTCATTATTTATTCATGGCGCAACATCAGGATTATGACAGATATGTATGGGCTTATGACACAGCGGATTCTGTGATGCGTTGAACGCAGACTACCAGAATGTCAACTATGAATGCTAGATTCAGAATTTAATATTCCGGATCTGTTCCGTAATAGTAAAATCGAATCCAGAATACTGAATCCCACTCTCAAATAAAATTTCTTAACGTCATGTTTCTTTTGTGGCATGCTGCGTCCTAACAATCGTACATGCGTTCAAACACATACTTTTACAATGTTTTCGGTTGTGTGCTGTCTAAATGGTCAATTCAGAATATTTTACTATTCCAGAACTGTTCCATAATAGTAAAATTTAATCCAGATTACTGAATCGTATTCATAAATCAAATTTCTAAACTCCATCATTCGGATCGTAATCAAGCTACTTTTGTGGCATGCTGCATCCTCACAATCGCACATGCATTCAAAAACACGCTTTTACGTTTTCGACTGTGTGCTGTCTGCGTTCACTCTGCTAATGTGAATTAGCTTATTATTCGATCCAAACATTTGTACATTTTGGATTCAGTTGCCCAACCTATTGCCGGATATTCAGGTATTTAATCACCGTTAGAAAAAATTATGAGAATTTAGCAGTTTGACAGCTTTTCATAATTATTTTTCATAGTAGAAGATTGAAATGTTTTTTTTTTTCATTTTCTCGTAGAATATATCAATCTATATATCTATTTTCTGTCTAAATTTCTGCTTTTGATAAATTGATTTCTGTTGGGAAACATTTCTTTTGCACGTCTGATCAGCAGAGTAGATGACACTCTGACCGTCTTGGTAACTACCTATCATGATATTACTGCGTGTCGTTTTACAAGAAAAAAAAATTTATTGAAATTCACTCTAAGCAAGGCGGGGGCAGCTGATCCCAAAGGAAACCAACCAGCGTCCACTCAATAGCAGAGAACTACTAAAAGATGTAGTACCAGCAACTGCACTCTAAGCTGAAAACATCCCAAAATGAAACTAAACCGTCACGTTAAAGGGCAGTGAGTGGTATCTGCCCTGGGTGATAGTATAACCATCTACCATTTATTTGTTTCCTTTTAGTCGCCTTACGACATGCAGGAAATACGTTAGGACTATTCTGAAGGCGTACCTACAGGGCAAAAATAAATTGCCCGGTTGCTTCAAATTCTCGAAATTTAAAAAACTTCCTTCATTTTGAATGAATATTTAATGAACCCATGCCACTTCATACAGCATGCTAAATTGGATAACCCTGTTAGAAAAAGTTTGTCCAAACAGCATTTGTTGAATATCAGTCACTGATGGATCGTGCTGTAGGCGTGGTCCATCTGTGGCTCATGCTTGATTAAAAAAAATGAAATTTCTGATTGGCCTTCTACTGGATAGACGCAGAACTATCAGTACGCCAGAGTCCTGGTGGTGGGACTGTGAAGCACCATCATAAGATTTTAAAATTTTATATGAAATTATATTACAAGTTATAATATTTTGTGGGCATCTTGCTTTATTATAGTTTTTCTCCAAAAAATGTGAAATCTCAACACAAGAAATACCAGAAATATGTAGTAAAATAGTTTTATTCACAAAATTCCAGTTCCGTTTTTTATGTTAAAAACGATGTCTTATTTTTAACCTGTACAGGCTTTATAACATATTTCCTGCGTGCTGTAAAAGGCGACTAAAAGGAAGCAAAGGAATGGTAGATGGTTTAACCATCGCCCAGGGCAGATACACCCACTGCACTTCACCATGACGATTCAGTTTAAGATGTTTTCCATTCAGAGTGCAGTTGCTGGTACAACATCTTTTAACAGCTCTTTGCCATTAAGTGGGATTTGTTGGTTCCTTTTAGGCAATGGTTACAGCCTTTCTCAGAGTGAATTTCAATGAAAAACATAGTTCTTGTCAAAAAGTGTCAATATCATCAACACTGCTTTTTCATGGCTGCATTGCGCATCAGAGGTTATCACTTCGTTTCCTGGAATTTCTGCTTCCGTCCTCACTTGAAATTATTTTTTTAAAAAAAGTGTCAAATTTTAAATATTCAATGGGAGCACTTAACTATCTGGATAAAAAGATCTTGTTACCGGACGGACACCAGATAAGCAGTATGTCACCTACTCTGCTACTCAGGCACGCAAAGAAAATGGACCCCATCAAAAGAAAATTTGGCAAATCTATATTATTTATGCCAGAAGATTAAAATGTTCTGTGGCATCCAACTGTACAGAAAGGTTCAAAATCATCAGCTTTTTGTCTATTGATGTAAACATTTCAGACTCCCGATAAAAAAAGATATTTGTAACTTTGCGAGACGCTAGTGGAAGCTCTTTTCGGCGTATATTTTCACTCAAAAAAAACAAAATTACCTCTGAAAGAGTACGTGTTTTTGTGACACGCTTATCGCATTAAATATAGATACGCTGTCAAGGTGTTGTGGACGTACGTAAATATTTTATGAACATATTTTGAGTACATTTTCCAGTGATAAATATACACAACAATGCATTAGCTTAATTGAGGTCAAAAAAAGAGCGAACTTGTGGGCTATCACACGAAAGCATTTTCATGTTATCCTTTCAACTGTTAGAAATGAAGGATGTCCCATTCTCAGGGATCACAATGTGGGGTTTTGACTAATATTCGGTCATTTAAAAAGCTCAAAATACAGAACAATCTATAAAGATGTGAACAGTTTGAAAATGTTCTGTTGAAAATAATCTTGATATTCATATATTGTCAACTTTGGTTGAGAATTAATTCTTTTTAAAATTTATTTGAAATGTTTATTTTACACATTTTACATTATATATAGATGGACAGGGTTACAATTACTTGAAAGAGATGATCTTTTCTGTTCGGCTTAGCCTACCTAAGTTAATACACTCTGGGTTGAGTACAGCTTTGATACTGTGAACCTTTATCTGGACATTCTATTTTGATTTAAATTTGCTTTGTATTTAAATATTCCAAAATGACACATTATATAACTGCCATTTTAAGGTTCAAGTGTAATTTTTTATGTGATTTTGAACCTACAAAGCAAAGTTTAATCTAATGGCATTAATTTAGTAAATGATTTATTGTGAAATATTGCATCGTTGTAAATTTTTGTGGTGGTGTCCTATTTTCTGAGTCATTTAGATCCAGCTATTCTGTTCTCCCAAAGGTTGATGTTTTCGATTTCTTTTTACAGCCTTCTTGGAGTGGATCACTCTGACCAAGGCCCTGCACTAGCGGCCCCCTATAGACAAACAGAAGGGTTAGAATTGCTGGAAAGATATCATCTTTTTTGCTGAGCTTAGCCTGCCCAAATTATTACACTCTGGTTTGAGTGGGGGCCATGGATTAACGAGACAGACTCGTCTGTACTCGAACCCAAGATCTTCAACCTGCGATGTTTAACCACTGGGCCATCGCCCCCTCTATGTTATGTTACGAAGATTACTTTTTTTCACTTCTTCTATCCTGAGTGTCAAATATTCAATGAAACAAAGGTGTATAAGTACCAAGGTAGCCAGGCACTTGCAAATATGATCCATTTAATAACATCCAACATAGCTTACCTAAGTTAGGCGCCTCCTCCCAATAAAAAAATAATTAATATTAAGTTTATCGTAATTTAAAATATTCATATGAAGGCTTTTTATTTTTAGTTTTGTAGTTTGGATTTATGTAATCTGTGTAGCGGATTGGGGTGGAATGAAATGAACTTTATTTCACAGTATGCAATTAACAATGTTCAAATTTATATCTGGTTACGAGTTTTGTCTTGCGTCTTGCTATTTCATCCCATGTGGAACCAATGAGGAACAAGTAAGGTTATCGAGCATCGTCGCAAGACTGTGGGTTGTAGTGCCTCGCCCAGGAGCACCCTGCTTGTAATGCTTGTTGAAGGCGTTTACATCATCGATCTTGATCATACTGTGCCAGGGTTTGAACCCACGCCATTCATTATGTATTACGTTCGGCAGCTATCGTCGATTTCATCACGCCACTGCGGCGGTTTTTTTAATTTTGTAATCAAAACGGTTCTAATCACTGGTAAATCAAATCGGAATCGATTCTTACATTTCAAGAAAATCTTTCAAATGTAATCATATTCGAAGTAATTCGATTCACAATTATTTTATTCGAGATGCGTTTCGAGAAAAAAATATCCGAAACTTGCATATCTAGTAGTCAATTAACTCCCATCTCCACTTTTTGGCAAGGTTTGTTTTTAAGTTTTGATTTGAATGACAGATTCAACGTTTAACTAATAACTTCTACTATTCGAGTCAGAATTTATATAATTAACAACCAAGGTCATCTTTTCATCAGCTTTTAATTTACTGGAAAATTCACATTTTTCACACAAATTTCACAAATTCACATATTTTGATAAAAAAAAAACTAAAATTATTATTTTGTTTTGATTCAAATTGTTGCAGAAATCGAATCAAATAATAAATGGTTCGAATATTTCGAATCGAAATATTCGAACAGCCCTAGATAGAAACCACTTCCTTCGAGTCTGAAGGACACTTTGTTGATTCGTGATCTATTATGAATTTGCATACCTGCTTACCTAGTAGAGAATTTACTTGGATCTTTACTTTTTGGCAAGGTTCATTTTTAAGTTTTGATTTGAATGACAGATTCAACGCTTAACAAATAACTTCTACTATTTCACTCGATCCATCTTAAGTGTTATTCAAGACTCGGTAAGACAAAAGCACTTTATTCTTGAGTGCCAAGGTAGCTTGGCACTTGCGATATACAACCCATTTACGTCTATACTTGACTTGGAGTTGTGCATTTCTTAGACATTCCGATCTGTTCACTAACTTTGTGTTTTAGTGGGCTCCCATACATAGCTCAATGCATTTTGGGTAGGAACATCCCGATCTGTTTGAAATTTTCTCAACTTTTATCGGCTTTTACCAAGCTTTTTTATTATTATTGAGAAGTATGGTCAAGATCGAATGAACAAAAAACCCTTCAAAGAGCAATACGCACGGGGTGCCCCTGGACGAGTCACTGTAACCCAAAGCTTTGGAACGATGCTCGTTGACCTTACCTGTTCCTCATTGGTTCCGCACTGGATGGAATGACAAGACGCAAGATAAATATCCTAACCAGATATAATTGTAAACATTGTTAATTGCATACTGTGAAATAAAGTTCATTTTATTTTTCTAGCTGCTTCCGTCTCTGCTTAAAATTAATTCCAATAAAAAGAACAATTAGTTATGCAAATTCTGTTGTGATAATCCGTGTAAACCAGACAGAATACAACTCCGTACAAGTCCAGATCAAATTATTGAAATTCTAATTAAAAGACCATCCATCTGAGGCTCATGGTAGATTCATCTGTAGCAGTACTATCTAGTCTTACCATTACCTAGGGCAGCTATCATGCACTGCACCCTATTATTGTGGATCATTCAAGTACTAAATGTAATGCATGTAAAATATTTATGGTAATTTTTTATTCTGCCCCTGCAGTATGGGCTCCTTGCCCTTCTAATATGTATTTCTTTCATC
Source organism: Styela plicata (assembly GCA_963675895.2). Lineage (NCBI taxonomy): Eukaryota > Metazoa > Chordata > Ascidiacea > Stolidobranchia > Styelidae > Styela > Styela plicata. The sequence goes on from OZ023138.1 coordinate 24,223,065, forward strand.
CCATGAGAACCGATTTAAATAGAAACAAAGGAATAGAAGATGCTTATCACCCAGGGCAGATTGCACTCACTGCACTACATCATAGCAGTTCAGTTCTGTTTGGGATGTTTTCTGCTTTGCGCTCAATTGTTGGTATTACATTTTGTAGTAACCATATTAGTGCCCTTAGGTTCCTTTAAGACACTGTTCCATCCTTGCTTAAAAAGAATTTCACTAAAAAAAGAACAATTAATTATGCAAATTCGCTTGTGATAATCCGTGTAGGCCAGACAGAATACAACTTATATACAAGTGTATATCAAAGAAATAGAATCGTTATAAAAAAGTTTCGTTGAAAGACACTTCGCCAAGCATGCGCCACTGATGGATCGTGCCTTTTAGGCACGGTCCATCTGTGGCTCATGCTTGACAAAGTAAGTTCTTCTACTGAGAGATTATACCGGCTTAAATATGATTAAAAATACGACAGATGCCAGATTATTATGGATTAAAATCTCATAACTTTGCTAGATATCACAGGAGTATTGATCTTTGTGGGGCAATGACATAGAACTGTGTAATTTAATGTTGTTTTTTTAATTATTAAAATTCACATGGTCCAATTTTTTCCTTACTGGTGATGGGATAGGAAGAACAACTCCGCCTCTCACATCCCCCTCCACTCTTGTTAGATATCAATGAGGTATTGATCTTTGTGGGGCAGTGACATCACACGGTGTAGTTTTAGTGTTTTTTTAGATCATTAAAATTCACTGTGATGAGATCAGAAGAACAAGCCCGCCTTTCCCATTTTCCCTCCAGCCCCCCCCCCCCCCTCCCCAGCTTTTGTTAGATATCAATCAAGTAATTTTTGTGGGACAATGACATCGAACGGTGTGGTTTTAGTTTTTTTTTAATCATTAAAATTTTACTCGAACTTATTCTTAGAGTTCACTTGAACTTATTCTAAGAACTTCATTCTCAGAGTGTATCGCCCTGCCCATTGCCCTGTACTAGCGGCCACTTATGGACGGGCAGGGTTGGAATTGATGGAAAGATGTGATCTTTTCCTGTTCGGTTTAGCCTACCCAAGTTATTACACCCTGGGTTGAGTGGTGGGCATGGATAAAGCGAGCCGGACTCACCAGGACTCGTACTCGAGGTCTGCCACCTGCGATGCCAACATGTTTAACCACTAAGCAATCGCGTCCACACTTGTCGAGAAAGATCCCAACTCTACTTTTCAAAAATAAACTCCTTAAGAGGTACTTGAGATTTCATTATTTAAACCTTCTTGGAATTATACTTTTTTAACATTCGGCCACAGATGGACCACACCTCGATACCAGACATGAAATTTATTTTGTCAAGGATGAGCCACAGATGGATCGCGCCTTGGTGGCGCGGTCCATCTGTGGCTCATGCTTGACAAAATTTTTTTTGACTGGACAAAGTGTCTGATCAGCTGCCCACGCTCGATAATACATATTTTTACAAAATTTCGGATCCGTGACAATGCAGGTGGGTTGTAATTAACTCCCACAAGAACACTAATAAAAGATGGAGAAAGCTTGAAGTGGTCTTGAGTTAACGCGCATAAAACGCTAGCTTAACTCGAGAAATATGTTCATCGGAGCGTAACTTTTTAATGAATTATAAGGGGAAAATCACTGACGGACCTCGTTATTCTTCGGATGACAAAAACTTTTTTTTCTTTGTTCTCAATGAAATAAATGGCACTGATTTCTTCTTCTTCATTCGGTAGATAATACAACAAAATGAAAAAAAAGTACAATAATGTTTATCATCATCAAAACTAAAATTAGAAACGAAATTGTATTGAACTATCACTGAAATAGACTGGTAGCCCGAAAGGCTTTCGAATCAATCAGAGAGAGTTCAGTGCTGATTGTTGGTTGGTTCTCTTTGGGAGCTGCTTCCGGCCCTGCTTAGAGTAAATAAATAAGTAAATTCAATAAGATTATATTCTCTTCTTATTTTATTTAAACTTATTATTTTTCATTTCTTATAACAAATCACATTTTCTAGAATAAATTCTACTCTCTTGAGTAATTCTTAAAATCACAAAAGTTTTCATTCAAAAGTAACAGTTATGGTAAAATCATGATTTGTTTTGACAAATTGTATTGTGTTTCACAATTGTTTTTTCAGCTCAAGACGAGAGTTTCACTTTGCGTTTTCAAACAAATTTATCAAGTTTGACCCAACTCTGACTTTTGTTGCCTGGTACAAAAATTTTTTGAATCTGTTTTTCATAATATCGTAAGGACAGTTTTCTTGAAAGTTTATCAAATGTCTGGCTCAATTTTTAAATTGTATCGGCCTTGATACACAGTTAAATGCAAGGTTTTCGCAAATATTTAAAACTTACTCATTTATTTTTGTCCGAACTTTTTTGAAGTTCTGAAACACATGAATGGTGATAGTCATAAATTTTTTTAATGAATATTTCAATTGGAATTTGGGCAAGCTTCTTTACTTTTTTGTCTTTATTTTTTGCTCAGCCAAATACCACTCACTGCACTTTATCATGACGGTTCAGTTTCATTTGGGATGTTTTTTGTTTAGAGTGCAGTTGCTGGTACCACATGTTTTAGTAGCTCTCTGCTTTTAAGAGTACGTTAGTTGGTTCCTTTCAGGCACTGCTTCCAAACCCGCTCAGAGCGAATTTTAATGAAAAAAAAGTCGAACTAAATTATCTTAGCATCTTATTTCTTTTCAATTTTTATCGAAATTTTTTTGAGCAAAGCAGTTTCGAAAAGAGACCAACTAACGGCCACTTAATCGCAGAGAACTACTACAAGATGTATTAACATCAACTGCACTCTAACCAGAGAAGATTCCAAACGTAACTTAACTGTTAAGAATAGTGCAGTGAGTGGTATCTGCCCCAGACGATGGCAAAACGACCCACCACTTCTTGTTTCCTTTTAGTCGCCTCTTAAAACGCGCAGGAAACACATTAGGACTATTCTAAAGCCCGTACCTACAGTGCAACATGTAATGCTCATGGGTTATCATTTCATAATAACTATTATCTCCTTTTCTCAGTGCCTGCTCGTTTTACATCAGAAGTATCTCGAGACATCGTATTAGATGAAGGAGGCAAAGGAGCATTGACATGTATGGCAACAGGGAAACCTAAGCCCTTGATAACATGGAGACATTTGGTGCCTTTCAGGTAAAATTTATTTATTAAAAGGATCTCGGGTCTCGACGAGTCCGGCTCGCTTATCCATGCCCACCACTTTCCAGTAATTGTAACCATGTCCGTCTACGAATAGCTGCTGTTACAGGGCCTTGGACAGGGTGATCCACGCTAAGAAGTGGCTATGAATGAAACAAAAAAAATTAGATATGTTTAATTTGCTTACATTTAGAAATATTTTGGTATTCTGTGTCTGAGGATCATAGTAAATGAAGCCTCATTGAAATAAGCTTCATTCCATTCTTTCATGCCTCCAAGAAATTTACAAAAAAGATAATAATTCAGAACATATCACTGACTGACAACATCCTATTTCACGAAAAAGCTTCAATATTTGTCAATTATTATTTCAGCTGATGGAAACCGCGGCACAGGACCACATCTACCACTAACTGGTATCACGAGGGAAGGTGCGGGTATATACGAATGTACTGCAGATAACAAAATTGCCGCTCCAGTTACGAATAAAATACGGGTCACTGTCAGATGTAAGTGATTTCTTTTAAAATTTTTAGTGAGTTTTATCCTACGGAAGAGAAAAGCCAAGAATATGGCTTAACTAAAGCAAACAACGAGATTATATTCGGAGGGTTCGCTGGACACGTTGCTGACGCATGGTGTGCAGCGAACCCTCTGAATATTACCAACCCCCATGGAATTCGAATCCGAGTCAGGGCGATCAGGTGCATCAGTGAGTTTATCCTACGGAAGAGAAAAGTCAAGAATATGGCTTAACTGAAGCAAACAACAAGAATATATTCGGAAGGTTCGCTGGACACCTTGCTGACGCATGGTGTCCAGCGAACCCTCCGAATACAACCAACCCTCATGGGATTCAAACTGAATTCAGAACAATCAGGTGAAAATAACCCACTTTAGAACAACCACGCCAGCTTTTAGCTTTTTTAAGTGGAAGTAAATCATTCGACATTGATGAAGCATGGTGTCCAGCGAACCCTTCGAATATAACCAACCCACATGGGATTCGAACCCAAGTCAGAATGATCAGATGAAAATAACCCACTTCCAAACAATCACCTTTTTAAGTGACAATGATGACAATTGAACATTCTCGCAGGGGTGAAAAACAGTTGTTGTTGAATTTTTATTAGTTTAGGAAATGATGGGACAAATCTTTATGATCTACGGTACTTATTATTCTTAAATTTTATTTTTTTATTAAAATTCCCTCAGAGCAAGGCCACAGGAGACAAATCAGGAGCGGTTGTGTCAATATAGGTTCTCGATATAGAGAACTGACTTTCATTGAGGCTTGTTTAGCAATACTAGTGACATATTCATTCCAACTCATGTCCTTAGACAGTGTGAGACGAGACGAATATTTGAGGATTCCTCCGTAACAGTACCAGATAATGAAATTTGATACATGGAAATAATATAAATTCTACTATACGGAATATATAATTCTTTTCGAGCTACGCATCTCTGATCCTCATGACGCAGGTTTGAATCCCGACAGGGATGATGAATATATGCAAGAGGTCTGCTGGACGCCTCGCCGATGTACGGTGGTTCACGTAAGCGCTGCTCACGGCTTCCTCCGCAACCAGGTCCAGGCACAGGAAAAATGAGAAATACAATAATCAAAAAAAAACCTCCCATCTCGATTCAGAACTGGTATCTTCACAAGAGGTCGTGGTTCGCCATATGGTTAAGCTCAGCTTCCCTCTCCCGCAGGATAAAAATGACATCCTATCTATCTACCACAGATCCACCAGAGTTAAAACAAATATAAAACGGACAAGGAAGTCTCACAAGCTCTTGGACAAGAAACAGTTCTACAATGTACATGTTCTGGAGTACCAGCTCCTACAATAGCCTGGCATCACTCAGGATTTGTGTAAGTATACTGGTAGGGCTGGGCAAAACCGAATCATTTAAATATCGAATCGAATCATAAATTTCATGTAAATAATAAATATTCCTTTTTTAATGTTACAACTTGTCTCCATTGTTTATATCAGAAATTTATAGTTTTTAGTGTATTTCCTACGTCTGAGAACAACAATTTCCATATTTTAACGACAAAATAGAATCGATTTTGACTTGGTTAAAAATGAAAATTTTAGTTTATTTAGCAAGTTTTTTTCTATGAATGATTCATAATCGATTCAAATAATCTGTACTTTGAATCGATACAAATCGGAATGCCGAGCACTATATACCAGCAGCAGTTCGAAGGGTTGTTCATCTCAGATTTAAAAGTGGAATCTACTAATCTTGAACTTGCTTTAGGTGAAATTCAATTCAGAAAAATTACAATGCCAAGTGAAAAATCTCATTTTTTTGCATAGAGAACTTTATATTTGCTCTCGCTCCTCCGAGCAAAATTTCATTCAACACGATTGGCTACCAATTCGCACCTATTCACTGTGTAGGTTCCACAATGTCAGAATCAGTTTTATGCAAGAAGCTTTTTTCCAAGAATCTCTAAACTTTGGAATTCCTTGCCTTCTCACTGCTTTCCTGATCGTGTTGATCTACAAGGCTTTAAAACTCGCGTTAATAGAAATCTATCGGGGATGGGGGGTTCCTTAGTTCCTATTCCTGCATTTCATGGAACTCTTTGCGCTTTAGTGGCTTCAGGAGAATTTTCAAGTATGATTTGTCTTCTATGGCCTTTAATGAAAAAAATTTGTATAATGTATTTTCAATAAACAGTTTTGAGCAATAAGTTTTTCCCAAGAACTTTGAAATTAAGGTCGCACTACAAGTTTGCGTTGGTTGTGTTTTTTTCTAGGTTTGTTTTATTTTATCCTTGCGTTTTACGCAAGCGCAATGCTCTGCATGCATTTATTTACCTGCATTTTCCTATGAAACTGAGCGGTTTGCTATGAAAGCTAACGCAGAGTGGTCGTTTCGTTGCCTGCGTTTGTGCTTTGTACGCATGTGAACCCAATTAACGCAAAGCAATGCAATGTATTGCCGTTTTTACTTTGTTATCCGAGACTTAATGCAGCGCATCGGTAAGACAACTCCACGTTTATTGCGAGTTTTATTTGCCTTTCCGCTGTTTCCTGGCAGTGTTAATCTACATTGGTTTAAAACAATTCTATTCCATTTTTCAGATATGAGAGTAAAAGACCAACGAGACGCACCCGAGTTCTCAAAGTAATTGCGCGGGAACACTGTAACTTCAAAACTAATCATCAAAAATGTAGCGCTGGGAGACTTCGGAGATTTTGTTTGCGTTGCTACAAATAGGATGGGTGTTGTAAACAGCACGATCGTATTAAAAAGTAGGTTAACTTTGCATAATTTTCCATTTTTTTATTTAATTTTTTTTTTTCATTGTTTTATTTGTGTATTTTTCTCCCATTACAGTTTCCTCTTGAGTCCATTTTTTTTTCTTCTGTGTTTTAACCCTTATCATAGTGTAAGTGTTTGGAGCCCATTTATTTAATCGTTTTTGGGGGAGAGGAGGTCTCGTGTGCTGTGTGTGGCGGAATTATAAGTAATATTTATATAATTTTTTCGGGGTAAGCAAGCACGTGTTACTTTCTTCTAATGTTTCTTTGAAACTTATTCCCTGGCACGTTTTTAAACTCTATTGTAGGTTTTGTTTACTTTCCTGATACCTCTGTAATGTGATATCTTCGCCTTTTTCGTCGAGATGTTGAAATAAACTATGTTTAGGGGGGCCCGTTTAGCTCGGTCGGTAAAGCATTGGGAATACTCCGAGCTACATATCTCTGATCGTCATGACGCAGGTTCGAATCCTGTGAAGGATGATGATTATATGCGAGAGGTCTGCTGGGCGCCTCGCCGGAGCATGGTGGTTCATGTGAGCGCTGCTTACGGCTTCCTCCACTCACTAGATCCATGCACAGGAAAAATGAGAAATACGATAATCGGAAAACCTTCACCGCGATTCGAAACTGGTATCTGCACGAGAGGTTGTGGTTCGCTATATGGCAAAGCTGTATTCTCGGCGCACAGTTGCTAAATGGCTCAGTGGCGGCGGGAAATGTTGTACCACAAGATTTTCCATCATATTCTTTCTTTCAATGGCAGTGGTTTCCTCTGGGTGTCAAAGTCCTTGGCGTCAATGGATCTGCCCCATTTCACCCATGTCTTTGAGTAAAATTTTACTTTCTCTCTATTCCAGGGGTAATACCTGAAGAGACAAGGCCGCCACCCCAAGATGGTGAGTTGGTGATTTTTGTTGTTGCATAGTTAGGTGTACCATCTGGTTTACCATCGCCCAGGGCAGATACCACTCTCTGCACTTTACCACGATGGTTCAGTTTCGTTTGGAACGTTTTTCATTTAGAGTGCAGTTTCTGGTACATTTTTTAGTAGCTCTTTGCTATTAAGTGGCTGTTGGTTGGTTCCCATTGGGTACTGCTTCTGGCCTGAGTGAATATCAATTTCAGATTGAAAATCAATAAAAAAAAAAATAAATCTCACTAATGGCAGCTCACATAGCTGTTTATTATGGTTTCCTCCACTAATCATGCCCATGCACAGAAAAAATCAATGTTTATCGTTAAGGAAAAACCTCGCCCCTGACCTTGAACTGGTGTCCGTACAAGAGGTTGTGATAACGTATATGTTTGAACCGTATTCTCAGCTTTCCTCTCACACAGGAAAAAATGAAATCGTATTCTAAACTGGAGCATTATACCAAACATATCGTTGTGTGCTTCACTGTTTACTTCACACAATATTTATCCACCTTACCAGAGATACTTTTATATTCATTATATATTGATAGATTTAATTCGACCTCCTCGTCTTGACAATAGTATTAAAAGAAATATCATATTTACTTTTTAGAGTTACATGTAGGAAAGATCAGGCGAATGCGCAAAACCTCAAATGAAGTTTAAAAAACACGTACTTAAGCGCATTTTTTTTATAACCACTTCTCAGAATGGATCCACCCTGTCCAAGGCCCTGTAACAGTGACCACTTATAGACAGACAGGTTTACAATTGCTAGAAAGATATGATTCTTTCCTGTCCGGCTTAGCCTACCCAAGTTATTACACCCTGGGTTGAGTCAGACTCGCCAGGACTCGAAACCCAGATATTTAACCTGCAAAGCCAACATGTTAACCACTAAGCTATCCTTTGCCATATGTGTGATCGTTAGCCGCTCTTTTTAGTTCTTCTTCCAGCTTCGCTTGAGTCAATTCCGATTAAAAAAAATAACGATTTCCATTTCTTTTTTCAGTGTTCAACAGTTTCCAAAACAAAAAATACGGCCAACAATTAAACAATGAAAATAAAGATGGTAACTCAGGAGTTTCAACAACAACTCTTCGGACTTTTGCAAGACTTTTTACTTTACTTCCGCCGTTTTTAGGAATCAAAATTGTAAATATGCTTCATCAGTAACTGCATGTTGTATCCTTACAGAGAGCTAATCACTTTTTGTTCTGCGAGGCACGGACCACAGAAGGGTTACAGAATATTGATGTTCTTCGGGTGTCTGAAATTTCATGTACTTTTCTTCGAGTTGACAAAAAAGGTTCAAAATCATCAATACTGCTATTTCATAGCAGTATTGATGATTTTGAACCTTTTTCCACGGTTTTCTTGCAACCAGACATTTTAATGTTCTAACAACAAGATTTATCGCGAAATATCACCAATTAGTTGAATTTTTT
>OZ023138.1:24232007-24249619 GCA_963675895.2 Styela plicata
ACCTATACCTAATGCTGCCAGCTTCTGGCGAGTCTTGTTGAACCCGTATCGAGTCCAAATAGAAATTTTGAAATTATTTATTTTATGATGTAACATCGATTCCTTAAGGTTCTTTTCGCTTATTTACTATGTTATCCAGAATAGATTTCCTCTATTTTACTATGAGACACATCCTATAAGATGATAAAGCATAATTGTGATCGTAAAGATTTTGACGAATTTGCAAGCCTGCCTATTTCATGTTGCTGTTGTAAATCAGTGGTCGTTGGTTAGTTGATTTCAATTTTAGTAGGATTCAGTGAATTTCAAAAACAAAAAACAATTTTTTATTTAATTACAGGGACGTCGGAAATAGTTCTTCCAGTGGCGATGAATGATAAATTATATGAAGAATGTACAGATACGGAACTGAATAGAAATGCTTTGTTCGGAATGATTTTGAATTTAACTGAAGACAAATTACAGGTTGGTAGAAAAAGCATATTATTCTAGGCCCTATAGTAGAGCCTGCTTTGACACGACGCTTTTGGAAAGAGACAACCTTGTAGATAAGGGCCCATAAGTAGCCTTTCCTCTGTGTCGTGAGAGGTGACGGTAAGAAAACAGAAGCGACAGAAATATCTGGTGGTGTTTACCATCACCCAGGGCAGATACCATAAACTGTACTTCACCATGGCGGTTCAATTCCATTCGGGCATTTTTTTTTGCTGAGAGGGCATTTTGTAGCAGCTCTCTGCAATATGAGGGGTCGTCGATTGTCTTTTTGGGCGCTCCTATCGGTCTAGGGATGATTATATGCGAGAGGTCTGCGGGACGCCTCCCCGGTGCATGGTGGTGCACGCACGGCTTCCTCCACCAACCATGTCCACACACAGGAAAAATGAGTATAAATGTTAAGCCAAAACCTGCTCCCCGGATTCGAAACTGGCGTCTGCACGAGAGATCATGGTTCGTCGTATGGTTAAGCTTCAGTAAAGATAATTCTCTCTGGCTTTTTTTTTGTTAAAATTCACTCTAAGCAAGGCTGCAAGAGACATATCATACTTAAGGTCTCCAGGAACCATTTATGTACAAAGAGCTACATGAAATGTATGAATGGTGGCTAAGGAATCCCCATCCCTAACAGATGTCTATTGCCGCATAAGTTTTATGTTAAAAATAAAATTTAACTTTTTTATTTCAGATTAAAGTGTCCAGAAACTATAAAAAATTCAAAGAAATATACAGGGGAGATCTTCCAGCTGACCCGAGGACTTTATTTCTCACTAAATCGAAAATCCCGACTGAAAAGGACTTTATGAACATGGCAGAAACTGTGAATTCTCCCGAGGACCTCTTAAAGAAGTTATCAATGGACGAAAAGACTGAAAACGGGTTTGAAACTGAAAAAATTGACCCGAAAATTGAAATGGATGAATTGTTGGGGAAGAAAAATGAAAAGGAATCGAATGGAACGAAGAATTTGATCGAAGAAATACGGGAAAGTAAAACAGGTCAGACTAGCTATTTTTGATCAATTACGTTAATCAGATCTATGCATCTCTGGTGGTCTTGAGAAAGATTTGAATTATGTGAGGGATAATGATTATATGCGAATGTTTGCTGGACACATCTCCAGCGCTCATTGGTTTACGTAAGCGCTGCTTACAGCTTCCTCCACCAACCAGGTGTTTGCACAGGATAAATGAGAAATATGTGAAGCAGCGCCCTTCACCCTCTATTCAGAACTGGTATCCGCACGAGAGGCTGTTGTTTGCCTTACAGTTCTTGGCTGTCCTCCCTCGTAGGATAAAATGAAATCCTGTCTCTATTAATTGAAACCCAATCCAACACACAGCCGAATTATTCTTTCCAAGTCGAAAGTGTGCGTTTCTAAGCGAGAGATACTATTGGATCGAGCTGTATAGTTGGTTTCTGATTTGCAGGTAAATTTTTTAGGAGATTGAAAAATTGCAACAAAGTAGACGAAAATTTTTCCTAAAACTGTTGTCAGAGGTTGAAATAAGTATTTTAATCGCTAATGTTTCGGAATCTTATTTAAAAAATGGCATCCATTTTATTTCTGTCTGGTTTTTCGCCACTGTGTATATTTTCCTATTTGTCCTTTGTATATAGTTTTCATTGATGTTTGAGGTATTCAAATGGGGTTAAATTGCATATGTTTTTAAGCTTCGCATCAAGTTTTGTGTCTAAAATGATTGCCTAACCTTTGATGTAAATACTGTGTTCAACGAATCTTTCCCTGAGTGGTGCAAAACTATAATTTTTTAAAATGAACATTAAAACTTTTTCCATTGTAAGCTAAAATCATCAGGGTTGAAGGTCAGGGAAAAATCCATCATGTTTTCTGATAAATCTATCCACACGCATTGCCTATTCTAGTTTCAACTCCAACTATTCTTTCTCAGATTACTCACATCTACCAAGACCAGCTCACACATTAACAGAAGTACCAAAGTACAACGATAGACCAGCTAAGTACATGTTGAAGATTAAACTTCCAACTGTATCGGGTGTCGCTGAATGTGATTTAAATATTTCAGAGGTGACGTTGTATTACAGAAGATCAGAATCTTATTCCGAATATTACAGAAAATTATTTACCAGATTTCGCAAGAGCATAGTCTAGCTTCGTCAATAGCTGACGAAGCTAGACTATGCTCTAGCAAAATCTTGATAAATATATCTTGTAATATGAACGATAAGTTTCTGACCTCTTGTTATTTAGCTCATCTTATTTATGTATCCTTGTAGCTTTGGTCGTACACGGATCCATCTCCACAAGAGGATTGGAACAGAGGATAGACAATCCGTTGCACAACACCCATCGCATCTGGTGTTTCATTTTTTGATTTTGGCTACTCAGCACAGCATAATTTTTATTAGGTACAAACAATATTTGGCTCTGTTTGTGCATGCTTTGGTATTGACCTTTTTTTTCTTGTATGTATATTCGCAAATAAGAGAATTGAACGAGTAGATTTTTTTCTGTCGTCCAGGGCAGATACCAATCACTGTACTACTATAATTGGAAATTCAATTCAACCTATGTCTTCCACTTGGAATGCTGTCGATAAATTTTGTAGTAGCTCTTTGTCATATATTAAGTTGTCACATTGAACAGATAAATAGTCACCACAAAGGTCCGAACGGTTGTTGGGCATAAGCCCCTGGTAGGTTCACAAACAGGCCAAAGTAATTAATTTAAAAAAAAACCTAAAAAGATATATATAGGAGGCTGCAAGGTGGATGTAAGTCCTGCATCTTTTTTATTGAAATTCGAAGTAGTGCCTAAAAAGAACCAACTAATGACCACTTAATGGCAAAGAGCTACTAGAAGATGTAGTACCGGCAACTTCACTGTGATATTCGGCTTCCTCTTGCCCAAAACCACACTCCAAGTCATTAATTTTAACTATTTTTCACTTTTTTGTTAACAGGAATCAGTCGAACTTATCGTAGAAGACAAATACTATTTTATGATGATGTTTTCCTCACCTGTGTCGGAGGATGATGCGTCAGCAAAGTTCAATAAGAAAACTTCATGCTTGACATTGAATGTTCCATTAGCGTAGCGAGTTGTTGCCACCAAGTAGACTCTAAGTCCTCTCAGGATAGGATTAAAACTTTTATCCTGTGGGAGAGGAAAGCCAAGCATATGATCTGGTCGTCAACGAACTATGACCTCTCACGCAGATACTTGTTCCATGTCAGGGGTCGAAGTTCCAACCTTACCGTTTGCCGATTTTTCCTCTTGGTTGGTGGAGGAAGCTGTAACTATCGGTTATGTGAACCACCCTGTGCAGATCACGTGTCCAGCAATTTTTTCTAATATAATCATCCCACACAGGAATTGATTTTAGAACGTTAGTCATACATAGGATATAATTTTTATCTTGTGGGAGAGAAAAGCTGAGAATACAGCTTACCCATATGGCAAACCACGACCTCTCGTGCAGATACCAGTTCCGAATCGGGGTGAAGGTTTTTGATCATTGTATTTTTCATTTTTCCTGCGCATGGACTTGGTTGGTGGAGGAAGCTGTAAGCGCCGCTTACGTGAACCACCGTGCACAGGCGAGGCGCCCAGCAGATATATAATCGTCATTCCCAACAGGATTCGAACCTGCATCATGACGATTACAGATGCGTATCTCGATGCATACTCCCAGCGCTCACCGATTGAGCGAACTGGGCACCCCGATATAGCCTGAAGCTTATTATGCATTGTCATTATGCATTCATTATGCATTGTCTATTTTCTTCTCTGTTTCATTATTATTTATGCTTTTGTTATTTACATAAAAATTTATTTTTTAATTGAGAGTGAGTTCATTGGCATGTCTTAGTACCCCTTGTGCAGGCAGCCAGGAAGTGACAAGTTGTCAAATTTTATTCATTGTTAAAGGAAGAAATTGCTCTGGTCAAAATAGACTTAATGTATCCTGGGATAACACAACACCCTACTTATCTTAATCAAATTCTGATGATTGTTCTGCATTTGGTAGATTGATTATTAGCGTCAAAGTGGCTAAAGCAAGAACGATGAGCATACATATTGACAAGTATTTCTTGCATTTCGTAATAGGCGACTAAAAGGAAACAAAGAAGTGGTAGCTATACCATCGCCCAAGGCAGATACCACTCGCTCAACTTTGGAATGTTTTTTGCTTAGAGTGCAGTTGCTGGTACTACATCTCGTAGTACGTCTTTGCTATTCTTAGGTGGCCGCCAGTTGGTTCCTTTTAGGAACTTTCAACAGTCATTTTTTTTTTAAATAAGATTGACCAACGGCACACGAAACAATTCAATGAATGGAACGTGCTTATAGACAGCAGAGACACATCAAACAGTATCTTCACATTGAAGTTTACAAGGACAGATCAGAAGAAAATTTAGTAAATGGGCAAAACTTCTTAGGTATATAATATCTGTTTCTAAAAAATTACAGGTCTTTTTTGTGTGTCTGATACCAAGCAAACTGTAGAAAAAGGCTGAGGCGATGTTTGTGATTTTGAAGCTTTTTTATCCATCCAATATGCTGTATGACAAACACCTTGGAAAGAAAAGCAAGATTCTGTCGCCCTGGGTACTGTTGATTAGGGTTGTCTCGATTTGAATAAGTCGGGAACATTATTCCTATTCTTAAACTCTATTACTTTTAAATTAATTATTTTTTCAGTGCATCTAATTTAAAGAAATTGTAATCACTGTATAAACATTAAAGACCTTCTCAGCAAAGGCAATGCCAAAAGAAGGTATTAAATCAAAGAAATACCAGGTCTAGTGAGGTTCAGTGCCATATTCCCGAATGTCATCAAAATATAAACTGGCAGAATATTCTCATCCCAACTAGGGGGCGCCGATGCTGCAAGCATCTGGCATTGTCTCCCGGGTTAGGATGAATTGCTTCCAACACGAGAAATTTTTATGATAATCGGATATATGGTACTAAACTTCACGAGACCAGAAATTTTTTATTTTATTTTACAGCCACTTCTTGGAGTGGATCAACCTGCCCAAGGCCCTGTTTTCGGCGTTCCCTTTAAACGGGCAGCGTTAGAATTGCTAGAAAGATATAATCTGTTAGGTCATTGGACAAAAACCCCGTGTGAAGTTAAATAATTCGCATAAACGCAGTGCAAGGCAAACAAAAATCAAAATTCTTGTCTTCTCTCTGTGCAGTGTCAATCTAGCCAACCACTAAGAACTTTCAAAAGTACAATAAATTGCAAATAACAAAATACCGGCTCACATTTATTTCCTCACAAAAATCAAAATTTTGACTTGTTAGCTTTGTATTCAATGACACAAAAATTCTCATAAAATTGAGTCCAAGAACATTTGAGCCACGTTGTCCAAAATTCTTCAAATGTGTTGAAAATCTAATAGAGCCATCTGGAAGTCACAAAAGCAGATTTATTTTTCGACCTTGGCCCCTCCTTTCTTGTTGTGCTTCTTAGCAAAGCGCATATTTCTCAAAAATTTCGGGCAAACTCCTTTCAAAGATGGATATTTCTCTGTTTTTGGTCTTTTAACTCCATTTCTGTGAGCCTTTCTTGACTGGTTGTGATTCGTGTGATTCTTTGACTTCGCCATGCTTTCTATCGCTCGAGTTTCCAACACGAAAAGGACCGACCGATGACGTCAGTGGCCAAAAGTCGATTCTACTCAAGCATGTCGAAAAAAGTTCATACAATATTTTCTTTTCTTGAGTTTTTGAAAGAAAGATGTTTCTTTGAAACAAAGTAAAAAAAATTGGAAAATATTTTATATCATGAAAAACGATTTAATAAGCACTAATTTCATCCCGAATCGACCTCCCCAGCTTCCGAGGAAATTTGCCGATTCGGGATTTGCTAATCTAAAATTTTGCTATTGAGTATTGATTAACAAAGAAAGTACTAATTGATTGTCGTAATTAGTGCAAAAGGAGCTTTGATTTAGATAAAGGAAAAGAGAAAAAGTGCGGTTATGTGCGACTGCGATAACTAGTCACGTGACATCGCCTTTTTCCCTCACGCGTCACAGAACAACGGCAGTGGGCATTTGCGTCTCGCTTCGTTCTTGCTGTTTTTTAGTATTGTCGAATTTTTCGTGTATTCTCGAAGATTTAGATATGTCTAGGCGAGGGAGTGGATTCACAGGGGCAAATGCGATCCCATTGGGACCGCGGAACCCCGCTATTGGTTCGAAAAGGACGTTTTCTGTTACTCCACCATCAGAAAATCAACCGTCTTTGCTGAAGCCGCAAGTTCCTCAGTTTCAGCAGCAAGCTCAGCCTCCACAGCAAAGCTCAGTCAGCAGTAATGCTGCTGCTGCTCTCAGGGCTGCCCAAGCCGCTGCTGCGAGTTTGCAACAAAAGAAATTTGGCGCTGGTGGTGTTCGTAAGTTGTCAAACTTTCAGTTGTTAAACTTTCAGTTGTTTCTTCAATCCAAATTTTTAAATTTTGAAAATATTAAATTATCTAATGTTTTACTATAGTAGGCTGGTTGCCTATCTAAATTGCTCCTTGAAAAGAGTTTGGAAAAAAGTTTTATTTTAGCATGTTTGAAAGAAAAAAAAAAAGGTCGTAACGTCTCAATTTTTTGTTTATACTGTATATGCACAGGAAACGCAAGATTTTCATTTCATTATTGAGAAATACTTTTTATTACACATTGTACATTGTGTTTTCATTTTCGTTCTCTTTAGCTCAACCACCACAACCACCACCTATGGCCGCACCAACTCCTCCCACCCCTCCAACACCTCAAACACCTCAGTCCACGACATCAGATGAGCGGGGTCGGCCACGAAAGAAGCGTAGTCGCTGGTCAACCCCAGAAGTTAAAACTGAGATCCCTGGAATGCCTTCGACCATGCCGGCCAACTTAACAAGGGAACAGCAGCAAGCTTACATAGGTAATTCATTAAATTTTGTTCATACTTTAAAATAACTTGTACAACCTTTTTCTTTTGCAAATATTTTTAAGAATTATTTTTGGTCCTGTACTAAGTTAGTTAAATAGTTTTCTAATATCTTTGTTTTGCGTCCAGATATTCTAGTCTTAGATTTTTTGTTTAATTGAGTGTTTTTAGCATTTATGGGTAAGTATTAATGTTAATGGAGCTTTAATTATGTTTAGGGAATTTCACAGAACGGTAAGTATGTTGCCAGTTATTTAGAAGGATGCAACTAATATCAAGAGCAGATTTTGAGGACAGTCAGGACATTTATTTTCCTTTTCTTGTTTTTCCCTTTCTAGCTTAGTTTCCCAATACCATTTTACACCAAAAAAGTGCCTATGGTGCCGTCACTTGGTGTCTCCCTAACAAAAACTTCTTTTTTCTTTTTCAACGTGTTTCATAACCGTGAAAATTACAGTTCAGCTACAGATCGAAGATGTCACAAGAAAGCTGAAATCTGGCAACCTTGGTATTCCTGCTAATCCTGAAGACAGGTTTGGTCGAATTCGAGTGCTCAATGCACTTTGGATTTATATGTTTTGTGGTGACAGATAATTATTTATTTTATTTTTTATATTAATTAATCATTCTTGTAGCTAATGCCCTAACAAAAATCTTACGTATAAAAAATACTGGGATTGTATAAAATGTGGATGCGTCGGTGACAGTTGATCCAGGCTTATGAACGAGAGCGATTATTTCACATTGTACTGTGCTGTCACTCTTCCCCTATAACAAGATGCGATGCCTTCAATATAGCTATGAATTTCAAGGGTTCCATTTGATTCAAAATTAGTTTTCAAAGCCATTTTAATTTAGATTTTTCTGATATCAAATCTGCTCTCTTTGAAGCATAGATGCCCCATTGGGAGTATTTTGATATTATAAACACAAACTAATATTCCTAATCATTTCTGAATCTGAAATATCTGAAAAATTTTACTATATCGAATGTGTTAATTTTTGAATGTCTTTGGACAATGGATTCATTCGGACCTTTCCACCTATATGAAATTGTAGGGGTACATGGTATTTGGATTTTTAATACTCATGTACTCATGTAATACTCATGGCATAATAGGTTCACGACTTATAAGAAAACTGGCCAGAATCTTGTATTCTTTGCATTCAATAGGCCAAATGACTTTTCAGAATGTTATATTATATTAGAATATCAATAAGTGTTCGAAGACATCATTATAGACTTCGTAATATAAGTTTTATTGTGAATTTAGTGATGAAATTAAACAATTTACCTTCACAAACCGAATTATGGATAGAATATTTTAAATTACTCATAAATGATTGTAGATGGGTATAGAAATGATTGTTTTGTTCTGGAATAGATAGGATAAAGTCATGGATTTGGAGCTAGGGCTAGAAATGATTTTTACCTCCAAAAAACTAGTATATGTAATATATAAGTACAAATCTTCCTTTGCGAATGTAGCACTACAGAATAATTTGTTTCATGTTGTTAGCATCACTTTATAATGGATGTTGTTGAGGAACATTCAGTATTTCAGCAGTATTAAAACAAACATAGCCAGATGCTCATCTCTAATTAATACAATTTAATTTTTAAACATCAATGATTTGTAGGGACCTTAACATATTCTTTATATTTTTTCCATCACTGGAAGTTCTCTTCGAACCTAACATTTTTGTTGATTCTGACATGCTGACCCAAACCCTAAAAGCCACTTACATTGCAGCGTGAGTTTATATAGGTCAATCGACACGCGACACTCCAGCAGAGAGTACGACATGAACAATATCGTCTTCAAGAACGACATTTTCAGCTATTAAAAATTAACCTCTAATTTTTTTTCGAATTCTAATCATATGATCTTTTTCAGCAAATTGAATAATCAAAATAACGTTAAATTTTTCTCT
The DNA here is from genome assembly GCA_963675895.2 of Styela plicata. NCBI lineage: Eukaryota > Metazoa > Chordata > Ascidiacea > Stolidobranchia > Styelidae > Styela > Styela plicata. The sequence goes on from OZ023138.1 coordinate 24,241,354, forward strand.
GCAGCCTAACCTTATACAGGTTTTTACAGGCATATTTAAAACATTTTTCAGGATATCAGAATACGTCCATTAACCTTTTTTTGTTTTTATTACCGAGACAAAGTTTTACATCTGCAAAGTGTGCTTGGGTTTAATGGGTTCATGACAATATTATATAGTTTAATATCAATTGATCATTTGTATTTGTATACCATTTCCTCTGTCTGTGTCTTACAAGAACAGAAATCAACACCATTAAAATATATCAAGTTAACGGACATGCTTTAGATCTACTTATGTTAGAGATGTTTTCCAGGCATTTTTTTCTTTGTACAAAACTAATTTAATTTTTGTTCCACTCTCTGATCTGCCCCAGTGCGAGAAAACGACTGCAATTGTTACTAAATTGTTTAAGTCTCTAAAATGGTTTGAAGTGCTAATTAAGAAGAAAAATATTCTTAAATATCTTATTTACATTCGTCCTGAATTAACATAGTACATCTTTAGAAATTCTTTTTTAGACCAAAGGCACGCGAAAACACTATCCATTTCGAATGCTATTTGTTTCGTTTTCTATTATTCTTTAATTCATACATTTTGCTGTGAAATCATAAAATTTGGTATCAATTTTTACATCTTTGGCATAATCTTTTGCCAAAATATAAAAAGCAAAAGCAGTGATTTCCGTAACTCATTTTTTTGAGACAGAATTTGGTCCTGTAACTGAAGTTGTTCACAGAGTATCATTGGCCTAGCGGTGGCCTAAAATCTAATACTTCCTGGTTTCAGAGTATAATCGAAAAATTTTTCTGAATCGAAGCAAATATTCGAATCAGAAGTCACATAAACTAACAAAAATCTCATTTTACCAGCTCATATTTGCGTAAAATTCACACTTTTTAAAAAAAAAAACTGAAAATGATAGTTTTGTTGACTTCGAATTGTTGCAGAAATAGAATCGAATAATTTATGATTCGAATATCGCGAATCCGATCGAATATTTTGGAGAACCCTTATCACTGCACTTATATATTTTACACATTTCATATCAGACTCATTTATCCTAGGGTTGCTGTTGTAGTCGATCAGATCAGTTCTCAAAACTCCCTATATAAATTGAATAATGTTTTAACATTTCGGACAAACAAAACAGTGTTGTTGATATTTTTCTAGGGCTGTCCAAAATATTCGATCTATTTCATGATGTGCAAATCATAAATTATTCAACTCTATTTTCCCACTGATTCGAAGTCAACATTTTCAATTAAGTATACATTTTTAGAAAATAGACATACATTTTAGTGCTTTCGAACAATTTTCTGAAAAATCATTTTTTTCATTTATTACAATACTGCTGATTCGAATATGTGATTCACAAAAATTATACGATTCAATTCTGAATTCAACTGATGTTCGATTTTGGCCGGGCCTATAGGTAGCCACATTTTACAGCAAAGTCATGATTTATGCCAAATTTTACAACGTAAAATTTGGCATATATCATGATTTTACTGCAAAGTGAATGAATTTAAGAATAATAGAAAATGAAAATTACTTTTTTTGATAAAAAATTCTTGAATAATTGTCTATTTTGACAAAGATTTCGCTAATCCAAGCCTTATCCTATTACAGGTCACCATCACCTGAGCCAATATATAACAATGAGGGGAAACGGCTGAACACTCGGGAGTATCGAACTCGTAAACGTCTTGAAGAAGAACGCCACAAACTTATACAAGATATGCTCAAAATTAATGAGAATTATAAACCACCAATGGACTACAAGTAAGTCGTGATGACAGGAAATCTTTTTTTTTCTACGGGTGTGTTTCACGTCATTTTATTCTTGGATAACAAAGAAGTTTCAAAAAATGTCCACTGTAGTTTCTTTGAGGCATTGATGATTTTGAACCCTCTTTTTTTTTCTTGCAAGAGATTTATGAAATATTCCCTATTTGGTGATTTTCTTCTGATAGAACTTAGTTTCTTCGGATGTCTGTGTGGCTGATAAAATGAGTCTTTATGATATATTCTTTTTCTTGATACTAATCACTAATGGCCAATAAATAAGTTCTCTATATTGAAGTCCTAGTGGATCCAATTTTGAATGATTTGATATTATTAAACTGTATACTTTGAAAATGTAAAGGAAAATAATTTAGTCATTCGCTTTTTTGTTTGTTTCAGATTTCATCCAGTATGAGATTAGCCTTTTATAAAAATTTTTTAAATTATTTAATTTTTTTGAGAAAAATTTGATGCAGAAAGATTTTTTACAGTCGCTCCTTCGAGGTGACAATCTCAGCAAAGCTCTGTGTGCGGACGGCCACTAATACGACGTTTTATTAAAATTCACTTGAAAAGGCCGGAAGCAGTAGCTGAAAGGAACCAGCTAACGGTGACTTAATAGCAAAGAGCCGCAAAAAACCAAATTACTAGTAAATGAACTTCAAGCGAAAACATTTGAAGCATATCTCAACTGCTATGGTAAAGTGCGGTGAGTGGTATCTTCCCTGGACAATGACAAACAATCTGTCACTCCTGTTTTTCCTTTTGGTAGCCTCTTAGTACACGCAGAAAATACATTACGACTAATCTAAAGCCCATACACACAGCGCTATATATATATATATATATATTATAACTTCATTCAAAAGTGGTTATAAATCATGTCTTATTTATTCCAGGCCGCCAGTTCAGAGAATCAGCGAACAGATCAACATTCCAGCTGATATGAACCCGAGTATCAATTTTGTTGGATTGCTGATTGGACCAAGAGGAAATACTTTGAAGAAAATAGAAAAAGAGGTATTTGAATCCCTGTCCTCAGATTTCTATGCGCCGAAATGACCAGGTTACAAAATATTTTGAAAGTGAATTTGCTTTACTGTCAGATCAGCTTCTCAGACACCCGAAAAAATGGGTTTAATCAGAAGAAAATTTAGCATATGGGCAGTAATTTGTGACCTTTTACCTTGGTCGTGCCTCACATGGGTCTTCAAAATGACACAATATCACTGTTTTTGATAACAGAAAAGGGCTTGGGTACAGGTAATACCGGCATTTTCGCAGCTGTATGCCCGTACAAAATATAGGGATAGGATATCATTTTTATCCTGTGGGAGAGAAAAGCTGAGAAAACAGCTTAACCATATGGCGAACCACGACCTCTCTTGCAGATACCAGTTCAGAATCAAGGTGAAGGTTTTCGATTATTGAATTTCTCATTTTTCTTGTGCATGGATCTGGTTGGTGGAGGAAGCCGTAATCGGCGCATACGGGAACCGTGCACCTGTGAGGCGTCCAGCAGACCTCTTGCATATAATCAACATGCCTAACGGGGTTCGAACCTGCGTCATGACGATCAGAGATGCGTAGCTCGAAGCTTATTCCCAACGCTTTACAGACTACGCGATATACCTAATGTCACCCAGTTCTAGTCTATTCTATAGCCTTCAATGCCTTAAGCTAATGTTTTCAACTTTTCCAGACCACCTGCAAGATCATGATCCGAGGCAAAGGTTCTGTGAAAGAAGGCAAGATAGGTCGTAAGGATGGAATGCCATTACCTGGCGAGGATGAACCATTACATGCTCTCATCACTGGGACTACAATCGAAAGTGTGCAGAAGGCCAGCAAAGAGATTCACAAGATAATTAAACAGGCAAGTTTCTTTATTTTTTTATCTCCTAGAGATCGTAAACCTGTATATTGTAAAATGACTCTAAAAGAGACCAATCCATATATGAGTTGAAGTAGATTTATGTAACCTCAGGTAGAGCCTGGATATCATGTCGATATCACTGTGAATACCGGTAGAGATGGTCGGCATCGGGTATATTTTGTACCGGCATACCGCCGCCAAAATGCCGGTATTTCCGGTACTATTACCATTATCTGCTAACAAAAAACATGCTATAATGTCGTTTTAAGAAGCCACGTGGTGCGTGACCTGGTTAAAAAAAAAACAGATGCGTAACTCTAAATGTGGGCGGTTGTAAGTTTCTAAAGACCTATTTTTGTCGTTACCTGACGGATAATGCATCAACTTGCAACTATTCCAGGCGGTATGTTATGAAATACCGTATCACGGCAAACCGACATTGCAAAAATTAATGCGATACGATATTTTAGAAGACTCAATACCGGTATTTACCGTCCTACCAATATGCTGCCCAGCTCTGAATACCGGTATTGAGTTTTCCAAAATACTGCCTTGATCTTTGCAATGTCTTTGTCGTGGCCCAGCGATTTCATTTCATACCATCAAAAACGATTACAGCTTGATACGTCAAATGGACATTAGACCCACTTACATTGGCTTATTTGCCTCTTTTGACTTCTGCATATTGATGAAACAACAACCAGCGCCGTTTTAGAGTTTCATAATGTGCATCTGGTTTTTTTCTAAATCAAGGCGGGCTTTACGTGTCTCCTCGAAACAGTGCAGTAGCATAGTTTTGATGGAGGAAAATAGCATAACGAACAATAGTAATAATAATGACATAACAGTTATACCGGCATGTTGGCGATGGCATGCCAGTAGATAATATGACTATAATACTATAAAGAAAACCTTTTCCTTGACATTTTCCAGGGCATAGAACAACCAGAAGGTCAAAATGATCTACGAAAACTACAACTGATGGAACTGGCGAGATTGAATGGTACATTGAGAGATGATGCTTTGCCAAGGTACACGAATGTATTATAGAAGACTTCATAGTGGGACTATCTGAATCCAAAACCTCAAATGTATAACAACGATCGGATTTGATTCTTAGACTGTGCATTATTTATTATTCATTTCATTATTATCTTCGGTCAGAAAACTTAAATGGCTCTTTTTGTGTGTCTGGTAACAAAACTTCAGAAAAAGGTTAAAAATCATCAATACTGCTATGAAATAGCAGTGTTGATGGTTTTAAAGCTTTTTTGTCCATCGGAAGAAAACGGCGTAACCATTTCGGACATCTGAAGAAAATCAAGATCCTGCCACCATGATTGAAATCATTCCAAAATAGACATTTGTGTGAAATTTTTGGATATTCAATTTATTAGTGACAAATGGAAGTGATAAAATGAAATTATTCGCCTAATTTGAAACCTGTTCGCAGAGAAAGAGAATGGCTTAAGCCGGAGAATCAGAATGTGACCAACACAACCGTTTGTACGAAGTGCGGTGGTAGAGGACATTTATCTCAGGACTGTATGGCAATGGCTCCTAGCATGGGTCTACAACAACAAAGCCAGCAAGTTCCTATGAACCAGGTTGATAAAGCTAAGATGGACAGCGAGGTACGTCATCATAACTTCAGTTTTCACATTTGCTCGGAGTAGATTTCTCTTTATTGAAATTCACTCTAAGCAAGGCCAGTAGCAGTGTCTAAAAGAAAATATTTAACGGAAGCTCAAGTGATAACGAGCTGGTACGAATGGAGTTGGCAGCAACTGCATTATAAGTGAAACATAAGAGGACTGAACCACTAAAAGAAAGTGCAGTGAGTGGCATCTTTCTTGTGCGATGATAAAACCACTTACCATTTTCTTTTTGAAGGCTTCTTATACGACACGCCGAATATATGATGGGTGTCCGGTTAGCTCAGTCGGTAAAGCGTTGGGAATACGCTTCAAGCTACGCATCTCTGATCGGCATGACGCAGGTTCGAATCACATGGGGGATGATGATTGTATGCGAGAGGTCTGCTGGAGGCCTTGCCATTGCACGGTGTGCACTTAAGCGCTGCTTACGGCTTCCTCCACCAACCAGGTCCATGCACAGGAAAAATGAGAAATACGATAATCCAAAAACCTTCAAATCGATTCGGAACTGGTATCTGCACGAGAGGTCGTGGTTCGCCATGTGGTTGAGCTGTATTCTCGGCTTTCCTCTCACGCAGGATAAAAATGATGTTCTATCCTAATCTGAAGCCTGCACCTCCAGGGCATAAATGACTATGACTCAATGCGCCTACAATACCTATTTGTCGCCTAGTAATAAACGTAGCAGTTTACTCTTTAGGAAACTTTTTCTGAAAGAAATATCAATAACCTATATTAATTTAAATATTTTGAATACGTTCTAGGAAATATATATTTGAATGTGGAATATTGAACAAAATTTAACTGTGTTTAATTACCGTTTTAACCCACCTATATCACGCATACGTGGATTATGCGCAGGCCATCCTAGAGCTCAATTTCACATGAAAAAGTGTATCCCCTTTATAATGCGCCCTTCGCTTTCTCTCGTCATCATGTAATGCCGAAACTCAATACCCCTCATTTCTCTTTGTTTATAATAAACTTTTATACTTTTATTGAAATTCATCTGCTACTTTTAAGAAGACTGCAAATATGTTAATATCTCCCATGTTTTATCGATATCATTTTAATTTGGTTTAAGCATTGAGTTTTTATCGATTTTGAAAAATAGAAAAAAAACCCAAAAAAGATTTGTCAAGATATCTTTCGTTAAGCATGTGACATGGATGGATCGTGTCGATGAGACACGGTCCATCCATGGCTCATGCTTGACAAAATGAAATTTCTGACTGGCCAGGCATCGCTTGTTTCACTATAATCTACGTTTTCCTTTTCAGTACCTGTCCCTGATGGCTGAACTTGGTGAAGGACCCCCACCTTCTGACAACACCAATAATACTGGTGGTGGTGGTGGAGGTGGAATGGGAGGTAACAAGCCTGGTGGTGCAAACTTCGGAGGAGGTCAGAGGCCACCGTGGGGCGGAGGTCAACAAAAGCAGAATAATAGTAACAGTGATGAAAAGCCACCACCGTTGATGGGTGCAAGTGTAGGACCTTACACTGGGTGAGATTCTGTTCATATTTCATAGGTTACCTGTCCTCTGGTTTTTTTTTCATTATTGAAATTCACTCTGAGCAAGGCCGGAAGCAGAGCCTTAAGGGAACCAACTAACACCCACTTAATAGCAGAGAGCTACTAAAACATGTGGTATGAGCAACTACACTCTAAACGGAAAACATCCCAACGGAACTGAACTACCATGGGAAAGTGCAGCGAGTGGTATCTGCCCTGGGCGATGGTAGAACCATCTACCACTTCTTTGCTTTCTTTTAGTCGCCTTTACGACACACAGGAAACCCGTTAGGACTATTCTAAAGCCAGTACCCACGGAGCTCAAAAGTTTGAATCTGATTTTTCCTAATATGACTCTATTTCAAAAATTTCAATACGAGGCTTGCTGCCTTTTATATATCCATAGACATTTTCCATGACATCTGTTTTTTTATATTACATTTAGGCCTGTTCAAAATATTCAATTCACGATATTTGAATTATTACTTATTCGATTCGATTTCTGCAACAATTTGAAATTAGCAAAATGATAATTTTGCTTTTTTTTTCGAAAATAGGTGTGATTTTCATGTAAATTATAAGCTGTTTATTATTTGAATTCCTATTTAAACATTCGACTCGGGAAAATTATTCAATTGATTGTGAAATCAAAAGATATTTATTTGATTTTGGCCACTCTTAATTAAAATTCAATAAGATAAAAGAAATTGCATTCCGTTTAGGCCTCCAGCACAAAGTTTGATGGGAGCTCCGCCTCCTTGGTTGCGGGGACGTGGAGGAAGAGGAGGCAATTTCAGAGGCAGAGGATTCCGTGGGGGTAGAGGCGGTTTTGGCCGGGGAGGAGGCCCAAATAATTTTGGCGGGGGAGGAGGTAACAGTTACGGGGGAAGCGGAGGGAATAATTACGGAAGTGGAGGCGGCAATAATTATGGAGGGGGCAATGATAACTACGGCAGTGGGGGTAATGGTTACGGAAGTGGTGGAAACAACAATTATGGCGGTGGGAACAACTACGGGGGCGGCGGAAATGATTATGGAGGTGAAAACGATGATGATATGGCAATAACTAGTGCGGATACTCTAATAATGATATGGAAGGCTAAAGTATTTTTTATTTTTAACAATATATATTATTTTTCCGCGAAAATTTGGCTAGGTCAACTTTTTCAGTATATTCCAAAAATTTGTGAATGTGAACTCAGAAATATGGCTACTTTGCTACCCAGACATCCGAAGAAAATTTGGCTCCATCAGAAGAAAAATATTAGACAGTTTCAAAATCCTCAATACTGCAATCAGCGATAATATAGCAGTATTGAGAGATTTTGAAGCTTTTTTGGTCTGTGCCGAAGAAAACAAGAATTTGTCACTGTGTATGAACCTTCGCCGTATGCTATCGAAGAAATGTGCGAATTATATATTATCCAAATTTTGAATTTTATCACGGCT
>OZ023138.1:24249719-24269475 GCA_963675895.2 Styela plicata
TCGTAAAGCCACGCTAAAATTACAAAATATTCATTTCAAGGATGAGAGATTGATTCCTTGAAGTTCCTTTTGTGTATTTCCTGTGTAGTCCAACATTGCTTCCATTTAATATGCTATATCAACCTCGTTATGGGAATATTGAAATCTCACAAATTGTAACGAATCTACAAGCCTGGATTAGGGTCCAGCTATCTACCGGTCCACCCCGAGACCAGTGATCATTTAAATCCAAGCAGAGTTTTTGTTGCTGGGAAGACGTGTGCCAAGGATCGTCATTTTTCGACTTGAAATTTGAACGGATTCGGATAATATATAATTCGCGTATTTATCCAATAGCATTTCGCAAAGGTTCATACACAGTGACAAAATCTTGTTCTTCGGACAGACCAAAAAGCTTCAAAATCATCAATACTGCTATTTTATAGCAGTATTGATGATTTTGAAACTGTCTAAATTTTCTTCTGATGGAGCCAATTTTCTTCGGATGTCTGGGTAGCAAAGTAGCCATATTTCTGAGTTCACATTCACAAATTTTTGGAATATACTGAAAAAGTTGACCTAGCCAAATTTTCTCGGAAAATAATATATTTTGTTAAAAATAAAAAATCTTACCTTCCATATCATTATTAGAGTATCCGGCATAGTTATTGCCATATCCATCATCGTTTTCACCTCCATAATCATTTCCGCCGCCCCCGTAGTTGTTCCCACCGCCATAATTGTTGTTTCCACCACTTCCGTAACCATTACCCCCACTGCCGTAATTATCGTTACCCCCTCCATAATTATTTCCCCCCCACTTCCGTAATTATTTCCTCCGCTTCCTCCGTAATTGTTACCCCCTCCTCCGCCAAAATTATTTGGGCCTCCTCCCCGGCCAAAACCGCCCCTACCCCCACGGAATCCTCTGCCTCTGAAATTGCCTCCTCTTCCTCCACGTCCCCGCAACCAAGGAGGTGGAGCTCCCATCAAACTTTGTGCTGGAGGCCTAAACGAAATGCAATTTTTTTTATCTTATTGAATTTTAATTAAGAGTGGCCAAAATCAAATAAATATCTTTTGATTTCACAATCAATTGAACAATTTTCCCGAGTCGAATGTTTAAATAAGAATTCAAATAATAAACAGCTTATAATTTACATGAAATTTCACACCTATTTTCGAAAAAAAAGCAAAATTATCATTTTGTTAATTTCAAATTGTTGCAGAAATTGAATCAAATAAATAATGATTGAAATATTGCAAATCAAATAATTTGAACAAGCATGATTGCTACATCAAAAACAAATGTTAACATGGGAGATGTCTAGGGCTCTATAAGAGGCAAGAAACCTTGTATTAAAATTTTCAAAATAGAGTCATATTAGGAAAGATCAGATTCAAAATTTTAAGCCCTGTGGGTATGGGCTTTAAAATAGTCATAGCGCGTTTCCTGCGTGTCGTAAGAGGTGACCTAAACAAAGCAAAGAAGTGGTATATTGGTTCTACCATAGCCCAGGGCAGATACCATGCACTGCACTTTACCATGGTGGTTCAGTTCCGTTTGGGATGTTTTCCGCTTAGAGTGCAGTTGCTGGTACTACATCTTTTAGTATCTCTTTGCTATTAAGTGGCCGTTAGTTGGTTCCCTTAGGGCTCTGCTTCCGATCTTGCTCAGAGTGAATTTCAATAATAAAAAAAACTATTGGCACCTAAAGAGCCAGAGGACAGGTAACCAATGAAATATGAACAGAATCTCACCCAGTGTAAGGTCCTACACTTGCGCCATCAACGGTGGTGGCTTTTCATCACTGTTACTATTATTCTGCTTTTGTTGACCTCCGCCCCATGGTGGCCTTTGACCTCCTCCGAAGTTCGCACACCAGGCTTGCTACCTCCCATTCCACCTCCACCACCACAGTGTTATTGGTGTTGTCAGAGGGTGGAGGTCCTTCACCAAGTTCAGCCATCAAAGACAAGTACTGAAAAGGAAAACCTAGATTATGGTAAAACAAAAGATGCCTGGCCAATCACCAATTTTATTTTGTCAAGCATGAGCCACAGATGGACCGTGTTCATCGACACGATCCATCAGTGACTCATGCTCAACAAAAGATATTTTGACAATTTTTTTTGCCTGGTTTTTTTATTTTGAATTTCACAACGTAAATTTGTACAAAATCAATAGAAACTCAATGCTTTTACTCAAATTAAAATGATATCGATAAAACATGGGAGATATTAACATATTTGCAGTCTTCTTAAAAGTAGCAGATGAATTTCAATAAAAGTATAAAAGTTTATTATAAACAAAGAGGAATGCGGGGTATTGAGTTTCGGCATTACATGACGACGAGAGAAAGCGAAGGAGCCATTATACAGGGGAATACAGTTTTTCATGTGAAATTGAGCTCTAGAATGGCCTGCGCATAATCCACATATGCGTGATAGTGATATAGGCGGGTTTAAAACGGTAAAAACGGTAAACACAGTTGAACTTTGTTCAATATTCCACATTAAAATTTATATTTCCAGAAACGTGTTCAAAATATTTAGATTAATATAGATTATTGCCATTTCTTGCAGAAAAAGTTTCTTAAGAGTAAACTGCTAACGTTTACTAGGCAACAGATAGGTATTGTAGGCGCATTGAGATGTAGCTATTTATGTCTGGAGGTGCAGGCTTCAGACTAAGATAGGATAGGATATCATTTTTATCCTGTGAGAGAGGAAAGTCGAGAATACAGCTTAATCATATGGTGAACCACGACTTCTCGTGCAGATACCATTTCCAAATCGATTTGAAGGTTTTTGGATTATCGTATTTCTCATTTTTTCTGTGCATGGACCTGGTTGGTGGAGGAAGCCGTAAGCAGCGCTTACGTGAACCACCGTGCACCGGCGAGGCGTCCAGCAGACCTTCTTGCATATAATCATCATCCACCACAGGATTCGAACCTGTGTAACGATCAGAGATGCGTAGCTCGAAGCATATTCTCAACACTTTATCGTAACCCGGCACCCATCATATATCCGGCGTGTATAAGAGGCAATTAAAAGGAAATGGTAAGTGGTTTTGTCATCGTCCAAGAAAAATGTCACCCACTGCACTTTATTTTTATGTTTTCACTTATAATGCAGTTGCTGCCAACTCCATTCGTACCAGCTCGTTACCACTTGAGCTTCCGTTAAATATTTTCTTTTAGACACTGCTACTGGCCTTGCTTAGAGTGAATTTCAATAAAGAGAAATCTACTCGAGCAAATGTGAAAACTGAAGTTACACTGACATACCTCACTGTCCATTTTAGCTTTATCAACCTGGTTCATAGGAACCTGCTGGCTTTGTTGTTGTAGACCCATGCTAGGCGCCATTGCCATACAGTCCTGAGATAAATGACCTCTTCCACCGCACTTCGTGCAAACGGTTGTGTTGGTCACGTTTTGATTCTCGGCTTGAGCCATTCTCTTTCTCTGTGAACAGAAGGTTTTAGATTAGACGCATATAATTTCATTTTGTCACTTTCATTTGTCGCTGATAAATTGAAGATTCGAACAATTCCACGCAAATGCCTATTTTGGGACGATTTCAATCATGGTGGCAGGATCTTGATTTTCTTCAGATGTCCGAAATGGTTACGCCGTTTTCTTCCGATGGACAAAAAAGCTTTAAAACCATCAACACTGCTATTTCATAGCAGTATTGATGATTTTTAACCTTTTTCTGAAGTTTTGTTACCAGACACACAAAAAGAGCCATTTAAGTTTTCTGACCGGAGATAAATAATGAAATGAATAATAAATAATGCACAGTCTAAGAATCAAATCCCATCGTTGTTATACATTTGAGGTTTTGGATTCAGATTGTCCCACTATGAAGTCTTCTATAATACATTCGTGTACCTTGGCAAAGCATCATCTCTCAATGTACCATTCAATCTGCGCAAGTCTTGAGTTGTAGTTTTCGTAGATCATTTTGACCTTCTGGTTGTTCTATGCCTGGAAAATGTCAAGGAAAAGGTTTTCTTTATAGTATTATAGTCATATTATCTACTGGCATGCCATCGCCAACATGCCGGTATAACTGTTATGTCATTATTATTACTATTGTTCGTTATGCTATTTTCCTCCATCAAACTATGCTACTGCACTGTTTCGAGGAGACACGTAAAGCCCGCCTTGATTTAGAAAAAAACAGATGCACATTATGAAACTCTAAAATGGTGCTAGTTGTTGTTTCATCAATATGCAGAAGTCCAAAGAGGAAAATAAGCTGCTGTAAGAGGTCAAATGTCCATTTTTTTTTTTGTCACTCGGTGTGATATCGCATCAAGCCGTAAATGTTTTTTGATGGTATGCCATGAAATCGCGAGGTCACGACAAACCGACGTTGCAAAGGTTAGAAACCGATACAGTATTTTGGAAAACTTAATACCAGTATTTAGAGTGATATATCGACATGATGTCCAGCTCTACCTGAGGTTACATAAATCAACTCCAACTCATATATGCATTGGTCTCTTTTTGAGTCATTTTACAATATACAGGTTTACACCATTTAGGAGAAGGAGAAAAAATATAGAAACTTGCCTGTTTAATTATCTTGTGAATCTCTTTGCTGGCCTTCTGCACACTTTCGATTGTAGTCCCAGTGATGAGAGCATGTAATGGTTCGTCCTCGCCAGGTAAAGGCATTCCATCCTTACGACCTATCTTGCCTTCTTTCACAGAACCTTTACCTCGGATCATGATCTTGCAGGTGGTCTGGAAAAGTTGAAAACATTAGCTAAGGCCCTAAAGGCTATAGAATAGTCTAGAACACATTGTGAAGATTAACACGATATGGTATTTTGGAAAACTCAATACCGTTATTTACAGTCTTAACATTACGCCGCCCAGCTCTAGAACAGCAATAACATATTCCCTGTGCATTTTAAGAGGTGACTTGAAAGGAAACTAAAGACGTGGCAGATGGTGTTTTTTGGTCACTTTACCATGGTGGCCAAGTTCTTTATGCGATGTTTTTTCACTTGGAGCGGAGTTACTGGCTTTACATTTTGTAATAGCTCTTTGGTTCTTTATGTGGCTGCTAATATCAATTTATCATTGGTATTTGTATACCATTTCCTCTGTCTGTGTCTCACAAGATCAGAAATCAATGGTATCAAAATATATAAGTTAACGAAAGTGCTTTAATAGCTAGTAAAACTAGTCTTCTGTTTTTTTTTTTAACCACACTAGACAAAGTCTAAAGAAGTACATTAAAGAAACAACTAAAGACAACTGAAATGGTACAGACTTGCGCAAATCGTAAGACTAGAACGCAATGATTAATATCAGCCCTGATCAGCGATGATGAATAATATATCACTTTGTTACCACCTTCCAACTCTTCTCTTACAACAAAATGAAAAAACGTTCGAACATTTATATTATAAAGCCTGTTCTCCTACACGGCTGAAGTTTGAAAAGGCAACCAATGAGCCAATCTAAAGAGGTCCTGAAAAAAGCCGACAGAAAATGGTTTTTCGTCGGGTGTTTAAAAAGACATGTAATTTTCTTCGCATGAAAGAAAAAGCTTCAAAATCATCAATACTGCTATTTCATAGCAGTATTAATGTTTTCGAACCTTTTCTACAGTTTGTTAGGTACCAGACGCTCAAAAAATTACTTTTTCATCTTTTTGAAAGGTATATGTCACAAATTATTGCCCATATGCTAAATTTTCTTCTGATGAAACCCATTTTTTCGGGTGTCTGAGAAGCTGAGCAGGAGGCATACTAACAAAATGTCTGACAATAAAGCGAATTCGCTTTCGTAATATTTTGGAACCTGGTCATTTCGGCGAATAAAAATCTGAGGACGGGGATTCAAATACCTCTTTTTCTATTTTCTTCAAAGTATTTCCTCTCGGTCCAATCAGCAATCCAACAAAATTAATACTTGGGTTCATATCAGCTGGAATGTTAATCTGTTCGCTGATTCTCTGAACTGGCGGCCTGAAATAAATAAGGAATGATTTTTAACGAATTCATCACTTTTGAATGAAGTCATATATATAGAGCGCTATAAGTATGGGCTTTTGAATAGTCGTAATGTATTTTCTGCGTGTACTAAGAGGCTACAAACGGAAAAAGGAAAAACAGGAGTGACAGATTGTTTGTCATTGTCCAGGGAAGATACCACTCACCGCACTTTACCATAGCAGTTGAGATACGCTTCAGATGTTTTCCGCTTGAAGTTCATTTACTGGTAATTTAGCTTTTAGCAGCTCTTTGCTATTAGTTAGCTGGTTCTTTCAGCCACTGCCTCCGGCCTTACTCTGGGTGAATTTTAATAAAACATCATATTAGTGGCCGTCCACACACAGATCTTTGCTGAGGGGTATCACCTCAAAGGAGTGACTGTAAAAAATCTTTCCGCATCAAATTTTTCTCAAAAAAAAAATTGAATAATTTAATATTTTTTTATAAAAGGCTAATCTCATAGTGGCTGAAATTTGAAACAAACAAAAAAAGCGAATGGCTAAACTATTTTCCTCCATATTTTCAAGTACGCTCATTCAGGATGAAATCATTCAAAATCGGATCCAATAGGACTTCAATATTAAGAACCTATTTATTAGCCATTAGTGATTAGTATCAAGAAAAAGAATATATCATAAAGACTCATTTTATCAGCAACACAGACATCCAAACGAAGAAAATCACCAAATAGGGAATATTTCATTATATCTCTTGCAAGAAAAAAAAAAGAGGGTTCGAAATCATCAATGCTTCAAAGAAACTACAGTGGACATTTTTTTGAAACTTCTTTGTTATCCAAAAAAAAAATGACGTTGAAGACACCCGAAGAAAAAAAATTTCCGTCATTACGACTTACTTATAGTCCATTGGCGGTTTATAATTCTCGTTAATTTTAAGCATATCTTGTATGAGTTTATGTCGTTCTTCCTCAAGACGTTTACGAGTTCGATACTCTCGAGTGTTCAGCCGCTTCCCCTCATTGTTATATATCGGCTCAGGTGATGGTGACCTGTAATAGGAAGAGGTTTGAATTAGCGAAATCTTTGTCAAAATAGACAATTATTCAAGAATTTTTTATCAAAAAAAGTAATTTTAATTTTCTATTTTTCTTAAATTCATCCACTTTGCAGTAAAATCATGATATATGCCAAATTTTACGTTGTAAAATTGGACATAAATCATGACTTTGCTGTAAAATGTGCTTAACTATAGGGCGGGCCAAAATCGAACATCAGTTGAATTCAGAATTGAATCGTATAATTTTTGTGAATCGGATATTCGAATCAGCAGTATTGTAATAAATGAAAAAAATGATTTTTCAGAAAATTGTTCGAAAGCACTAAAATGTATGTCTATTTTCTAAAAATGTATACTTAATTGAAAATGTTGATTTTGAATCACTGGGAAAATAGAGTCGAAAAATTTATGATTCGCATATAAATCGAATATTTTGGACAGCCCTAGAAAAATATCAACAACGCTGTTTTGTTTGTCCGAAATGTTAAAACATTATTCAACTAATATAGGGAGTTTTGAGAACTGATCTGATCGACTACAACAGCAACCCTAGGATAAATGAGTCTGATGTGAAACGTGTAAAATATATAGGTGCAATGATAAGGGCTGTGCAAAATATTCAATTCGATTCGCGATATTCGAATCATAAATTATTCGATTCATTTCTGCAACAATTCGAAGTCAACAAAATAATCATTTTCCGTTTTTTTTTTAAGTAAGTGTGAATTTTTATGCAAATATGAGTTGGTAAAATGAGATTTTTGTTAGTTTATGTGACTTCTGATTCGAATATTTGCTTCGATTCAGAAAAATTTTTCGATTATACTCTGAAACCAGAAAGTATTAGATTTTGGCCACCGCTAGGCCAATGATACTCTGTGAACAACTTCAGTTACAAGACCAAATTCTGTCTCAAAAAAATGAGTTACGGAAATCACTGCTTTTGCTTTTTATATTTTGGCAAAAGATTATGCCAAAGATGTCAAAATTGATACCAAATTTTACGAGTTCACAGCAAAATGTATGAATTAAAGAATAATAGAAAACGAAACAAATAGCATTTGAAATGGATAGTGTTTTTGCGTGCCTTTGGCCTAAAAAAGAATT
This sequence comes from Styela plicata, assembly GCA_963675895.2. Lineage (NCBI taxonomy): Eukaryota > Metazoa > Chordata > Ascidiacea > Stolidobranchia > Styelidae > Styela > Styela plicata. Next base: position 24,257,848 of record OZ023138.1, read on the forward strand.
TCTAAAGATGTACTATGTTAATTCAGGACGAATGTAAATAAGATATTTACGAAATTTTTCTTCTTAATTAGCACTTCAGAACATTTTTAAGACTTGAACAATTTAGTAACAATTACAGTCGTTTTCCCGCACTGGGGCAGATCAGAGAGTGGAACAAAAATTAAATTAGTTTTGTACACAGAAAAAATGCCTGGAAAATATCTCTAACATGAGTAGATCTAAAGCATGTCCGTTAACTTGATATATTTTAATGGTGATTGATTTCTGTTCTTGTAAGACACAGACAGAGGAAATGGTATACAAATACAAATGATCAATTGATATTAAATTATATAATATTGTCATGAACCCATTAAACCCAAGCACACTTTGCAGATGTAAAACTTCGTTTCATTAATAAAAACAAAAAAACAGGTTATGGACGTATTCTGATATCCTGGAAAATGTTTTAAATATGCCTGTAAAAAACTGTATAAGGTTAGGCTGCAGAGAAAAATTTAACGTTATTTTGATTATTTAATTTGCTGAAAAAGATCATATGATTAGAATTCGAAAAAAAATTAGAGGTTAATTTTTAATAGTTGAAAATGTCGTTCTTGAAGACGATATTGTTCATGTCGTACTCTCTGCTGGAGTGTCGCGTGTCGATTGACCTATATAAACTCACGCTGCAATGTAAGTGGCTTTTAGGGTTTGGGTCAGCATGTCAGAATCAACAAAAATGTTAGGTTCGAAGAGAACTTCCAGTGATGGAAAAAAAAATAAAGAATATGTTAAGGTCCTACAAATCATTGGTGTTTAAAAATTAAATTGTATTAATTAGAGATGAGCATCTGGCTATGTTTGTTTTAATACTGCTGAAATACTGAATGTTCCTCAACAACATTCATTATAAAGTGATGCTAACAACATGAAACTAAAAATCATTCCTAGGCCTAGCTCCAAATCCATGACTTTATCCTATCTATTCCAGAACAAAACAATCATTTCTATACCCATCTACAATCATTTATGAGTAATTTATAATATTCTATCCATAATTCCCTTTGTGAAGGTAAATTGTTTAATTTCATCACTAAATTCACAATAAAACTTATATTACGAAGTCTATAAAGATGTCATTGAACATTCAATATTCCATTCAATTCTGAAAAGTCATTTGGCCTACTGAATGCTAAGAATACTTGATTCTGGCCAGTTTTCTTATAAGTCACGAACCTATTATGCCATCGTACAAGAGTATTAAAAATCCAAATACCATGTACCCCTACAATTACATTCAGGCGGAGAGGTCCAAATGAATCCAATGTCTGAAGACATTCAAAATTAAACACATTCGATATAGTAAAATTTTTCAGATATTTCAGATTCAGAAATGATTAGGAATATTGGTTTGTGTTTATAATATCAAAATACTCCCAATGGGCATCTATGCTTCAAAGAGAGCAGATTTGATATCAGAAAAATCTGAATTAAAATGGCTTTGAAAACTGATTAAAATTTATGGCCATATTGAAGGCATTACACCTCGTTATAGGCAAAGGGTGGCAGCACAGTACAATGTGAAATAATGGCTAAGTAGCTCACGTTTCCTCACGTTATAAAAGCTTGGATCAATTGCCACAGACGCATCCACATTTTCATGCAAGTATTTTTTTGATACGTAAGATTTTTGTTAGGGCTTTAGATACAAGAATAATTAATTATATAAAAAAAGAAAATAAATAATTATCTGTCACCACAAACATATAAATCCAAAGTGCATTGAGCACTCGAATTCGACCAAACCTGTCTTCAGGATTAGCAGGAATACCAAGGTTGCAGATTTCAGCTTTCTTGTGACATCTTCGATCTGTAGCTGAACTGTAATTTTCACGGTTATGAAACACGTTGAAAAAGAAAAAAGAAGTTTTTGTTAGGGAGACACCAAGTGACAGCACCATAGGCACTTTTTGGTGTATAATGGTATTGGGAAACTAAGCTAGAAAGGGAAAAACAAGAAAAGGAAAATAAATGTCCTGATTGTCCTCAAAATCTGCTCTTGATATTAGTTGCATCCTTCTAAATAACTGGCAACATACTTACCGTTCTGTGAAATTCCCTAAACATAATTAAAGCTCCATTAACATTAATACTTACCCACAAATGCTAAAAACACTCAATTAAAAAAAAAAATAAAGACTAGAATATCTGGACGCAAAACAAAGATATTAGAAAACTATTTAACTAACTTAGTACAGGACCAAAAATAATTCTTAAAAATATTTGCAAAAGAAAAAGGTTGTAAAGTTATTTTAAAGTATGAACAAAATTTGATTACCTATGTAAGCTTGCTGCTGTTCCCTTGTTAAGTTGGCCGGCATGGTCGAAGGCATTCCAGGGATCTCAGTTTTAACTTCAGGGGTTGACCAGCGACTACGCTTCTTTCGTGGCCGACCTCGCTCATCTGATGTCGTGGACTGAGGTGTTTGAGGTGTTGAGGGGTGGGAGGAGTTGGTGCGGCCATGGTGGTGGTTGTGGTGGTTGAGCTAGAGCGAAAATGAAAACATGATGTACGATGTGTAATAAAAAGTATTCAAATGATTTTTTCTAAATAATGAAATGAAAATCTTGCGTTTCATGTGCATATAAACAAAAAATTGAGACGTTACGACCTTTTTTTTCTTCTTTCAAACATGCTAAAATAACAATTTTTTCCAAACTCTTTAAGGAGCAATTTAGATAGCAAACCAGCCTACTATAGTAAAACATTAGATTATTTAATATTTTCAAAATTTAAAAATTTGGATTGAAGAAACAACTGAAAGTTTGACAACTTACGAACACCACCAGCGCCAAATTTCTTTTGTTGCAAACTCGCAGCAGCGGCTTGGGCAGCCCTGAGAGCAGCAGCAGCATTACTGCTGACTGAACTTTGCTGTGGAGGCTGAGCTTGCTGCTGAAACTGAGGAACTTGCGGCTTCAGCAAAGACGGCTGATTTTCTGATGGTGGAGTAACGGAAAACGTCCTTTTCGAACCAATAGCGGGGTTCCGCGGTCCCAATGGGATCGCATTTGCCCCTGTGAATCCACTCCCTCGCCTAGACATATCTAAATCTTCGAGAACACACGAAAAAAATCGACAATACTAAAAAACGGCAAGAACGAAGCCGAGACGCAAATGGCCACTGCCGTTGTTCTGTGACGCGTGAGGGAAAAAGGCGATGTCACGTGACTAGTTATCGCAGTCGCACATAATTACATTTTTTCTCTTTTCCTTTATCTAAATCAAAGCTCCTTTTCCTTAATTACAACAATCAATTAGTACTTTCTTTGTTAATCAATACTCAATAGCATATTTTTACATTAGCAAATCCCGAATCGGCAAATTTCCTCGGAAACTGGGCAGGCTGATTTGGGATAAAATTAGATTTTCTCAAATTGTTTTCATGATGTAAAATATTTTTCAATTTTTTTTTATTTTGTTTCAAAAAACATCTTTTTCCAAAAACTCAAGAAAAAAAAATATTCTATAAACTTTTTCGACATGCCTGAGTAGAATCGACTTTTGGCCACTGACGTCATCGGTCGGTCCTTTTCGTGTTGGAAACTCGAGCGATAGAAAGCATGGCGAAGTCAAAGAATCACACGAATCACAACCAGTCAAGAAAGGCTCACAGAAATGGAGTTAAAAGACCAAAAACAGAGAAATATCCATCTTTAAAAGGAGTTTGCCCGAAATTTTTGAGAAATATGCGCTTTGCTAAGAAGCACAACAAAAAAGGAGGGGCCAAGGTCGAAAAATAAATCTGCTTTTGTGACTTCCAGATGGCTCTATTAGATTTTCAACACATTTGAAGAATTTTGGACAACGTTGCTCAAATGTTCTTGGACTCAATTTTGTGAGAATTTTCGTGTCATTGAATACAAAGCTAACAAGTCAAAATTTTGATTTTTGTGAGGAAATACAGAATAAATGTGAGCCGGTATTTTGTTATTCGCAATTTATTGTACTTTTGAAAGTTCTTAGTGGTTGGCTAGATTGACACTGCACAGAGAGAAGACGAGAATTTTTGTTTGCCTTGCATTGCGTTTATGCCAATTATTAAATTTCACACAGGGTTTTTTTCCAATGACCTAACAGATCACATCTTTCCAGTAATTCTAACCCTTGCCGTCTATAAGTGGCTGCCGGAACAAGGCCTTGGGCAGGTTGATTCACTTCAAGAAGTGGCGGTTAAAAATAAAATAAAAAATTTCTGGTCTCATGAAGTTTAGTACGGTATATCCGGTATCATAAAAATTACCCATGTTGGAAGCGATTCACCCTAACCCGGGAGACAATGCCAGATACTTTGGAGCATTGGCGCCCCCTAGTTAGGATGATAATATTCTCCCAGTTTTTATTTTGATGACATTCGGGAATATTGTACTGAACCTCACTAGAGACCTAACATTTTTTTGATTCAATACCTCAGTTTTTTTAGGCATTGCCTTTGATGAGAAGATCTTAAATCCGTATACAGTAATTACAATTTCTAAAAATTGGGTGAAAAAATAATTTGAAACCAATGAGTTCAAGAAGGATGTATAACCAAGTTATTCAAATTGAGACAACAGCACCTAGGGCGACAGTCTTGTTTTTTATTCCAAGATTTTTGTCATACCAGGTGGATAAAAAAGTTCAAAATCACAAATACCGCTTCAACCTTTTTCTACAGTTTGCTTGCTCCCAGGCACACAAAAAATGACCTGTAATCTTTTAGAAACAGATATTAATTATTAAAGAAGTTTGCCCATTTGCTAAAATTTCTTCTGATCCGTCCGTGTAAGATTCAATGTCAAGATGTCGTTTGATGAGTCTCTATAAGCACGTTCCATTCATTGGATTGTTTTGTAACTTAAATTTCACTTTCGTGTGCCATTGGTCAATCTTTTTTTAAAAAAATGACTAAAAAAAAGACTTGAAAGACAGGGATTGTCCATTTTGAATTTGACGACTATGTTTTGTTTAACATGAGACTTTCAAATTCCAGGTCATTTTCACCCTTGGTGACAACAACTTTTCATTCTTCTCTTCAGCCATTTTGCGTCATCTTTCACATCAGCCAATCAAAGTCCTCTTATACACAAAAATTTAGAAATTCCTGAGAATGACTACTGCAAAAGCCGGCCCAATTTACATATGTAAACTTGGCCGTACCTGAAACCACTTAAGACCTGTGTAGGTATTTCTTAGACTGCCTTTATTATTCCCTTCATTCGATGAAGAATTCTACCAGGACTGTAACGCGATGAAAAAGAACCCATATTGATTGACAAAGAGCATATTTTTTTTTATTTAAATTCGCTATGAACAAGGCCGGAAGCATTTGTACAAAATGGTACATTGAGAGATGATGCTTTGCCAAGGTACACAAATGTATCATAGAAGTCTTCATAGTGGGACTATCTGAATCCGAAACTGCGAATGTATATCTACGATAGGATTTGATTCTTGAACTGCAGCGCTCCAGTGTCTAACACCAAAACTTTTATTTTTATATTAAAATTCACTCTGAGCAAGGCGGAAGCAACTCCTAAAAGGAACAAAACTAATACTAGCAAAGGCCTACTATGAGATGTAGTACCAGCAACTGCACTGTGAACGAAAAACATTCCAAAGTTCAGGGAGTGGTATCTGCCTTGGGCGATGGTAAATCTACCACTTCTATGTTTCCTTTTAGTCGCCTCTTACGACATGCAAGAAATACTTGTCAATATGCATGCTTATTGTTCTTGCTTTAGCCGCTTTGACACTAATAACCAATCTACCAAGTGCAGAACAATCATCCGAATTTGATTAAGATACGTAGGGTGTTGTGTTATCCCAGGATACATTAAGTCTATTTTGACCAGAGCAATCTCTTCCCTTAACAATGAATAAAATTCGACAACTTCTCACTTTCTGGCTGCCTGCACAAGGGGTACTAAGACACGCTGATGAACTCACTCTCAATTAAAAAATAAATCTTTATGTAAATAATAAAAGCATAAATAATAATGAAACAGAGAAGAGAATAGACAATGCTTAATGACGTTATCTTGCTTCAGATTTATTCTTCCAAGAGGCTTTGATTCTTATCATAAGATAACCCAGGGAAGATATAACTTACTGCACCCTACTATAGCAATTTAGTTTTGTTAACAAGGTTCTTAACCAGGACTTTTCTGGGGTCTACTTTATATAGCTTGTGCTATACCAGTGTTCGCCATTTGGGATACTGTTTCCCTCGTTCAGAGTGAATTTCAATTATCCATCTGGCCTTACATTATCATGCTTAAAGAAATAAGTTCATACAGGCCAGACAATTATTTCACTGCCCTGATGAAGCTTGTCCGTATAAACGATGAGCATAGAAGTGTTGGCAAATTACATCGGGTGCGCAGGCAACTCTATCGTTAAGATGTTGGGGCATACGCTTCAGGTTATATCAGGGTGCCCGTTAGCTCAATCGGTAAGCGTTGGAAGTATGCTTTGAGCTATGCATCTCTGATCGTCATGACGCAGGTTCAAATCCCGTTAGGGATGATGATTATATGCGAAAGGTCTGCTGGACGCCTCGCCTATGCATGGTGGTTCACGTAAGCGCCGCTTACGGCTTCCATACCAACCAGGTCCATGCACAGGAAAAATGAAAAATACGATGATCAAAAACCTTCACCCCGATTCGGAACTGGTATCTGCACAAGAGGTCATGGTTCGCCATATGGTTGAGCTGTATTCTCAGCTTTTTCTCCTCCCGCAGGATAAAAATTATATCCTATGTATGACTAACGTTCTAAAATCAATTCCTGTGTGGGATGATGATATTAGAAAGAATTGCTGGACATGTGATCTGCACAGGGTGGTTCACATAGCCGATAGTTACAGCTTCCTGCACTAACCAGGAGGAAAAATCGGCAAACGGTAAGGTTGAAATTTTAATCCCCGACTTGGAACGAATATCTGCATGAGAGTTCATTGATGACCAGATCGTATGCTTGGCTTTCCTCTCCCACAGGATAAAAATTTTAATCCTATCCTGAGAGGACTTAGAGTCTACTTGGTGGCAACAACTCGCTATGCTAATGGAACATTCAAAGTTAAACAAGAAGTTTTCTTATTGAACTTTGCTGACGCATCATCCTCTGACACAGGTGAGGAAAACATCATCGTAAAATAGTATTTGTCTTCTACGATGAGTTCGACTGATTCCTGTTAACAAAAAAGTGAAAAATAGTTAAAATTAATGACTTGGAGTGTGGTTTTGGGCAAGAGGAAGCCGAATATCACAGTGAAGTTGCCGGTACCACATCTTCTAGTAGCTCTTCGCCATTAAGTGGTCATTAGTTGGTTCTTTTTAGGCACTACTTCGAATTTCAATAAAAAAGATGCAGGACTTACATCCACCTTGCAGCCTCCTATATATATATATCTATTTAGGTTTTTTTTAATTAATTACTTTGGCCTGTTTGTGAACCTACCGGGGGGGCTTATAATCAACAAACTTTGGGGGGGGGCGTTTGTGGTGGCTATGTATCTGTTCTATGTGACAACTTATTATATAACAAAGAGCTACTACAAAATGTACTACTACAACGTAGGTAGAATTGAATCTCCATTATAGTAGAGTATAGCGAGTGGTATCTGCCCTGGACGACAGAAAAAAATCTACTTGTTCAATTCTCTTATTTGCATACATACAGAAAATACTAAAGCCTGCACCCACAGAGCCAAATATTATTTGTACCTAATAAAAATTATGCTATGCTGAGTAGCCAAAATCAAAAAATGAAACACCCGACGCGATGGGTGTTGTGCAACGGATTGTCTATCCTCTGTTCAATTCCAACCAAAGCTACCAAAGGGATACATAAATAAGATGAAGTCGACGAGAGTTAAGCAACAAGAGGTCAGAATTTTATTTCCCATATTACAAGATTTATTTACCAAGTTTTCGCTAGAGCATAGTCTAGCTTCGTCAGCTATTGACGAAGCTAGACTATGCTCTTGCGAAATCTGGTAAATAATTTTCTGTAATATTCGGAATAAGATTCTGATCTTTTGTAATACAATGTCACCTCTGAAATATTTAAATCACATTCAGCGACACTCGATACAGTTGGAAGTTTAATCTTCAACATGTACTTAGCTGGTCTATCGTTGTACTTGGTACTTCTGTTAATGTGTGAGCTGGTCTTGGTAGATGTGAGTAATCTGAGAAAGAATAGTTGGAGTTGAAACTAGAATAGGCAATGCGTGTGGATAGATTTATCAGAAAATATAATCGATTTTTCCCTGACCTTTAACCCTGGTGATTTTATCGTACAATGTGAAAAGTTTTACAGTTACACCACTCGGGGAAAGATTCGTCGAACACAGTATTTACATCAAAGGTTAGGCAATCATTTTAGACACAAATCTTGATGCGAAGCTTAATAACATATGCAATTTAACCCCATTTGAATACTTTAAACATCATGTATAACAACGAAAACTATATACAGAGCACAAAACGGAATATATACACAGTGGCGAAAAAACCAGACAGAAATAATATGGATGCCATTTATTAAATAAGATTCTGAAACATTAGCGATTAAAAATACTTATTTCAACACTTCGGCAACAGTTTTAAGGAAAAATTTTGTCTACTTTGTTGCAATTTTTCAATCTCTTAAAAAAATTTACCTGCAAATCAGAAATGACTCCTATGCAGCTCGATCCAATAGTATCTCTCACTTAAACGCATACTTTCAATTTGGAAAAAATAACTCGGTTGTGCGTTGGATTGGGTTTCAAATAATAGAGACAGGATTTCAATTTTATCCTACGAGAAAGGACAGCCAAGAACTATAAGGCGAACAACAGCCTCTTGTGCGGATACCAGTTCTGAATAGAGGGTGAAGGGCTCTGCTTCACATATTTCTCATTTATCCTGTGCAAACACCTGGTTGGTGGAGGAAGCTGCAAGCAGCGCTTACGTAAACCAATGAGCGCTGGAGAGGTGTCCAGCAAACATTCGCATATAATCATTATCCCTCACATAATTCAAATCTTTCTCAGGACCATTAGAGATGTGTAGATCTCATAAACCTAATTTTTTTCAAAAATAGCTAGTCTGACCTGTTTTATTTTCCTGTATTTCTTCGATCAAATTCTTCGTTCCATTCGATTCCTTTTCATTTTTCTTCCCCAACAATTCATCCATTTCAATTTTCGGGTCAATTTTTTCAGTTTCAAACCCCTTTTCAGTCTTTTCGTCCATTGATAACTTCTTTAAGAGGTCCTCGGGAGAATTCACAGTTTCTGCCATGTTCATAAAGTCGTTTTCAGTCGGGATTTTTCGATTTAGTGAGAAATAAAGTCCTCGGGTCGGTGGAAGATCTCCTCTGTATATTTCTTTGTATTTTTTATAGTTTCTGGACACTTTAATCTGGAATGAAAAAGTTAAATTTTATTTTTAACATAAAACTTATGCGGCAATAGACATCTGTTAGGAATGGGGATTCCTTAGCCACCATTCATACATTTCATGTAGCTCTTTGTACATAAATGGTTCCTGGAGACCTTACAAGTATGATATGTCTCTTGCAGCCTTGCTCTGAGTAATTTTAACAAAACAAAAAAAGTTGTCAAAAAGAAGCCAGAGAGAATTATCTTTACTGAAGCTTAACCATACGACGAACCATGATCTCTCGTGCAGACGCCAGTTCCGAATCCGGGGAGCAGGTTTTGGCTTAACATTTATACTCATTTTTCGTGTGTGTGGACATGGTTGGTGGAGGAAGCCGTGCGTGAACAAACATGCACCGGGGAGGCGTCCCGCAGACCTCGCAATATACTCATCTCTAGACAGACAGCAGCGCCCAAAAAAGACAACTAACGACCTCTCAAATTGCAGAGAGCTGCTACAAAATGCACTCTAAGCAAAAAAATGCCCGAATGGAATTGACCGCCATGGTGAAGTACAGTTCATGGTATCTGCCCGCGGTGATGGTAAACACCACCAGATATTTCTTTCGCTTCTGTTTTCTTACCGTCACCTCTCACGACACAGAGGAAAGGCTACTTATGGGCCCTTATCTACAAGGTTGTCTCTTTCCAAAAGCGTCGTGTCAAAGCAGGCTCTACTATAGGGCCTAGAAATAATATGCTTTTTACCAACCTTTAATTTGTCTTCAGTTAAATTCAAAATCATTCCGAACAAAGCATTTCTATTCAGTTCCGTATCTGTACAGTCTTCATATAATTTATCATTCATCGCCACTGGAACAACTATTTCCGACGTCCCTGTAATTAAATGAGGAATTGTTTTTTGTTTTTGAAATTCACTGAATTCTGCTAAAATTGAAAGCAACTAACCAACGAACACTGATTTACAACAGCAACATGAAATAGGCAGGCTTGCAAATTCGTCAAATCTTTACGATCACAATTATGCTTTATCATCTTATAGGATGTGTTCATAGTAAAATAGAGGAAATCTATTCTGGATAACATAGTAAATAAGCGAAAAGAACCTTAAGGAATCGATGTTACATCATAAAATAAATATTTCAAAATTTCTATTTGGACTCGATACGGGTTCAACAAGACTCGCCAGAGCTGAGCAGCATTAGGTATATTTTGTACCGGCCATACGCAGTCAAAACGCCGGTATTACGGGTATCCCAAGCCATTTTCTGCTATCTAAAAGCACGCTATAGCGTTGTTCTAAAGAGCCACGTGAGGTGCGACCTATTCAAAAAAATACGGTGCATGCTACTGAATGCGGGTGGGTTGCTGTTTCATGACATTGCAAAAGTTCAATTGAGGCATATATGCATGTGCAAGAGGTCTAAAGACCTGTTTTTTTGTCATTACTTGACGCAAAAAAGGAAGCAATTTGTAAACATTTGTGGGCAGTATTTCGCGAAATATACTGTATCACAGCAAACCGACATTGCACAGACTAGTGCGAGAGCGGTATTTTGGAAAACTCAATAACGGTATTCACAGTCTAACCGATATGCCACCCAGCTCTAAGATTCGTTGTGCGAGATTCTGGAAACCCTATTAACACAAATCCACAAGCCTGAATAAGGTTACAAGGCTAGGGTAGGCTAAGCCGGACAGGTAAGGATCATATCTTTCCAGTAATTTTAACCCTATTCTTCTATAAGTGGCCGCTAGTACAGAGCCTTGGGCAGATTGATCCACTCCAAGAAGTGGCTATAGAAAGCAAAAAAAAAAATTTTAATAAACGTAATTCACTCCAATGATTTGCTCAAAATGCACGAATGACACAAATTTGTCTAAATTAGGATTTTGCAACAAAATGTGTCAAATTCATCTTTCATCAAAATGAAGAAAATTCAAATTTTCAAACAAATCTTTCGTCTTACGATAAAATCTTAACATCCTGGGCATTACTGGCGGAATACTTCATCCTGAGTAATAAATCACTGAAAACGTAAAAATTTGATTCATTAATTACAGCTCTTCATTTTTTTTTTGGAAAAAGGCCAGAAGCAGTGCCTAAAAGGAACCAACTAACTACCACTTAATAGCAAAGCAACTGCAACTGCACTCTAAACATCTCAAATGTAACTGAAGCAAATGGTAAAGTGCAGCAAGTGTTATCT
>OZ023138.1:24269575-24326795 GCA_963675895.2 Styela plicata
CAGATACCAATTCCGAATCAGGGTGGTTTCTTAACATAGACTTAACATAGTTTCTCATTTTTTATGCATGGACCTGATTGGTGAAGGAAGCTGTAAGCAGCGCATACGTGAGCCACCGTTCCTCAGCGAGACGTCCAGCAGACCTCTCGCATATAGTCATCCCTCACAGGATTATAGACGGACAGAGTTAGAGTTTTATTTCTGAAAGACATGATTTTTCATGTTCGGCTTAGCCTATGCAAGTTATTACACCCTGGGTTGAGTGTGGGCACGGAGTAACTTGCCAGACTCGAACACGAGATAGTCAACCTGCGATACCAGCATGTACACCGCTTTGCCATCGCGTCCACTACTACTGCATCAGTGACATCCTACTGCAGTGGAAGATCACCGACATTGTGACTTATCAATGAAAATAAAATTTCTTATTTGACAGATTATTAATGAAAATACGCAAGAAATTTCAGATCTTCTCTGGTACCATAAAATTAGCTGAAAAAGGCTGAAAAATCGATAAATGTAGTGTTTTCTTGCAATTTTGTAATAATTTTTTGCTAATTTAGGAGGATCGGACCCCAGTAGTCAACAGGCCACTGACAACCCCACTCCAGTCGCCAGCGGTAACCAGACTCTTACTTGAAGTATTCATAAGTAGGTGATGCTGGTTCAAGGTATTCCAAGGTCAAGTTACGAATTTCATCTATAGCAGCACTTTCATCCCCATTCCAGATGTTGGTGAAGGTCAAATCCGGTCCCCCTGAGTAAGAAAAGAAATTTTTCTCTTATTTAAATTCACTTTATACAAGGCCGGTATCTGCACCCAACAGGATGGTAGATGGTTTCGCCATTGCCCATGGGTGGATACCACTGACTGTACTTTACAATAGTGGTTCAGTTCTGTGTGGAATGTTTTCCTCTTAGAATGTAGTTGCTGGTACTGGATAAAGGTGATTGAATGCCAGAGGACGAGATGTTCAAGAATCTTTCTACACAAATGAATTTAGAAAGACCCTTGAACCTCTTGTCTAGTTAGTTTAAATTCTTCCTTTAGCATTCTTGCGTAAGCATATGGATCCAATCTCACAAAGGCATACAAGAACAATGAGTAGTAACTAGTCCCATGTTAACCCAACCAAGAGAACGCCAGGGGTGCGTAAAAATTTGTATTTTGCTTCACAACATTTCTACATTAAAATTGCAAAATATTGTTCCAAAAACATTCATTCCTATATCTGTATTACATGAAGAAGAAGTATTCCATTTATCACTGCAGGCACTCCATGATAAGGGGTTGGCAATTTAACATATGAGCAATATTTTATATTATATCCCTTGCTAGAAGTGGGCACAATAGCCTAGTGGTTAAACATGTTGGCATCACAGGTTGAATAAAGATCTCGGGTTTGAGTCCTGCCGATTCCGGCTCGCTTATCCATGCCCACTACTTCAACCCACGGGTGTAATAACTTGGGAAGGCTAAGCCGAAACAGGAAAAAATCATATCTTTCCAGCAATTGTAACCCTGTCCATCTATAAGTTGCCGCTGTTACAAGGCCTTTGACAGGGTGATCCACTCTACAGAGTGGCTAAAAAAAAAGGAGATGAAAAATGATTGATAGCAACCAAGTTGTAGAAAAAGCTATCCTCTCTTCCTTAAAAGGGGAACACCCAATTTTTGGATTCGCCACCAGTACATTCATACCTGTAGTACATAGAGGAGTATTCCATGTATTATTGCAGTCAGTCCATGGCAGTGGGTTGTAAAATGAGTTGAAGAAATAATGCAGGGAGTAGGCAATTAGAACGTTGTAGTACGTTGAAAGCATGAAACTCAACATCACCATTCCGACACCAACGCCTGAAAATATAGATTTAAGATGAAACTAAGTTTATTTTATTTATGCAGTTAACAATACGAATTTACCTGATTACAAGATTTGTTTTTTGCGTCATGTCATTTAATCCAGTTAGTGGATAAACATGTTGGCATCACATCGAATCACTGAATCGAATTTCCCAGCCCTAATTGTATCCAGGTTTAGGTAAGGTTGCCTCTAACATGGGTAATTTTTATGATAAACGGAAATATGATACTAGGCTTCAAGGTAGCTGGGCATATTGGTAGGACGGCAAATTTTTCTTTTTCCAAAATATCGTATCACGTTAATTTTCGCAATTTCAGTCCGTCTATAAAGTTACAAGTTGATTGTAACGTAACAACAACAAAAAACGGGTCTTTAGCTCACTTGCACCTGCTGATATGCCTTGATTGAATTATTGCAATATTATGAAACAACAACCCGCCCACATTTAGAGGTATGCATCTGATTTTTTTTAACTGTAACTGGGTCGCGCATTATGTGGCTCTTTAAAGCAACAAAATAAAATGTTTTTTGATAGCCGAAAATGGCTTGACAGACTGGTAATATCGGCATTTTGAGGGCGTATGCCGGTACAAAATATACCTGATGCTGCGCAGCTGTAATTCAAAGTGTTCCATAATAATGACTATCGGGGAAAAATAACTTTCCTATCCTAACTTACCTTTTAAAATAGGGCATAACTTGGCAATGGCTTGCACTGGTCCTCTTCGTGTCAATTGTCCTACGGCCATTTCCATGTATAAAAGAGGAATCCCACAAAATATCAGCATGATAAAATATGGAATGAGAAATGTTCCTGAAAATAGAATTAAACTTCATCTTAATTACAAAAAATATTACGAGGTTTTTTCGTGCGGTTTGTCCCTCAATAGTTTTTGGAGAAATTTTGCGAAATAAAAGTTCAAGATTTGTGGAGTTGTAGGTGTGGATAGAAAGGCAAGTTTCTTATATTTTAAAAAATAATTTTGAATCAAATCCTTCCGAATATGACTTGCCCTGGGCAGATACCACTCATTCACTTTACTGTAATAGTTCAGTTCTATTTTTTTTTTATTGAAATTCACTCTGAACAAGGACAGAAGCACTGCCTAACAGAAACGGACTAACGGCTACTTAATAGCAAAGAGCTACTACTAAAAGATGTGGTATCAGCAACTGCACTCTAAACGAAAATCATCCTAAACAGAAATGAACCGCTATTGTAAATTGCAGCGAGTGATATCTGTCCTGGGCAAAGGCTTCTTTGCTTCCTTTCAAGCACCTCTTATTACACGCAGGAAACACGTTAGGATGATTCTTAAGACTGTACCTACAGGGTACAGGCTTTCCTCTCAGGGTCAAGTACCGGTATTGAAATTGCACCAGTTCCTCGCCTTTTAAATGGACATTATTTGAGTCCTCTTAATGCCTCGCATAGATGCAATTTTGCTCAGTAGCGAGTATTCTGTTTTCAATCAGTTTTGGCGTTCATTTTTGTTGTTGTTTTATATTGTATTTATAAAATATATTTCAAGAAATTTGATGAGTTTATATTTTTTTTACTGATATCTTGAGTCCGTTTTTGTTTGGCTGAGAAAGAGAGCAATGGTATAGCAGAAAAATGGACATAAATACATAAATAATTAGTCTGATAACATTGAAAACATTGTTCTGATTTTACCAGTTGTATAGGGATAGGATAACGTTTTTATCCTGCGGGTGGGGAAAGCCAAGAATACAGCTTAACCATATGGCAAACCACGACCTCTCGTGCAGATACCAGTTCTGAATCGGGGTGAAGGTTTTTGATTATCGTATTTCTCATTTTTCCTGTGCATGGACCTGGTTGGTGGCGCTTATGTGATTTACCGTGCACCGGCAAGGCGTCCAGCAGACCTCTCGCATATAATCATCATCCATCACAGGATTCAAACCTGCGTCATAACGATCAGAGATGCGTATATCGTACGGATTAGGAATATCGTTTGTGGTGGTAGGAAGGGAAGTCGAAAACGAACCAAATATTCGAACACAGTCGATACAGTAAAATTCTTGATGTTAGATATATTTTCGAATAGTGTGCAATAGGAAAATACGTCATTTTTCATTGCATAAATTCTTACAAAAACAACAGGAAATTTGTTCCTGCTCACCAAATGGACATAGTTTCAAGAAATAATGGAAATTGCTCACAAATATCAAAACTTTTTAACTTTACAAGTAATATTTTTCTTTCAAAGAGTAAGAATGCTACCTTCCATCAACCACATGTGGGACTGAATTTCTAATGTTTATTTTCTTACTCAAGGGTCAAGGTTCACGATGTCATATATTGCGCCATCGTTGACTAAGATTTGTTTCTGCTTGTAATGCTTTGTTCCGCTCAGTTTTGGTTTTGCTGCGTTAAGGACGGGATCTAAATCGTTCTTTGTATTTCTGTTGTTGTTCATTCCTTGCTTGTTAATAAACTGAGCATCATCTACGAACATTTTGTGTGAATTTTGCAACACACAGGAGTCTTCTGACTCAATACGAGGGTGTACAGTTCTCATTAACAACGCTGGAGAGCCGAACTGTTGATTCTTAAAACCGACTGCACATGTGGGCCGCGGTGGAGTGATGAAAGTGACAATAGCTGCTGAACGTAACACCTAATGAATGATGCGGGTTCAAACCCCAGCAAAGTATGGTCAAGACCGATGAACGAAAAAGACTCCAAAGTGCAATGCATGCGGGGCGATGCACTGTAACCCACTGCCTTGGGACGATGCTCTATAACCTTACCGGTTCCTCATCGTTTCGTCATTCCTCATTCCACATGGGACGGAATAGCAAGTCGCAAGCTAAATCTCGGAACCGAATTGTAAACATTGTTAATTGCATTCTGTGAAATATAGTTCATTGCATTGAATTGCACATGACTGAATTCAGAATGCATTCGATATTTCATATTCAAAATAAATTCTTTTAGAACCAATTCGAGATAATAATATAATCTGAATTGGTCGTCCGTAATAGGATAATATACAATATTAAAAAAAATAAAAACAATGAAATCCATTCACCTCCTCCACTCTGATAGCATAGATACGGGAATCTCCATATATTTCCTAATCCAACAGCATATCCAATGCATGCCAGTAGAAACTCTGATTTTGAATTCCATTTTCCTCGAAGTTTCTCTTGGTTTTGCATTTTAGTTGTTGTTTATATTATATCCTGATATATCTGTAAAATTAAGAAAAAGGAGATAGCATGAGTGCATTTGAGCCTTGTAGGTACGGGCTTTAGAATACTAAATAGTCCTAGACTCCTAACATATTTCGGGTCTAGTGAAGATTAGTACCATATTCCCGAATGTCATCAAAATAAAAACTGGCAAATTATTCTCATCCTAACTAGGGGGCACCAATGCTGCAAGCATCTGGCATTGTCTCCCGGGTTAGGATGCTTTCAACATGGGAAATCTTTATGATAATCGGATATATGGTACTGAACTTCATGAGACCCCATATTTCCTTTGTGACGTAAGAAGTGACTAAAAGGAATCAAAGGAATGGTTTCGCCATTGCCCAGGGTGGATACCACTGACTGTACTTTACAATAATGGTTCATTTCCGTGTAGAGTGTTTTCCTCTTGGAATGCAGTTGCTGGTACTACATCTTGTACCGTAGTAGCTCTTTGCTATTATGTGGCCGTTAGTTGGTACCTTTTGGGCACCGCTTCCGGCCTTGCTCAGAGTGAATTTCAATAAAAAAAAATCATTTAAAGCAATTGAAATCAGGGGGCGGGATTCTTTTTGAAAGATGTTTGAAGAAGATCTCAATAATGGTTACCGAATCGATTCATGTCATTTCGACTCAAATCTTTCAAAATATGATATGATTTCATTTTGCATTTGTATTTACTATTATTAGGGTAAGTTAGTGATACCACTGTTCTACACTGCAATTATTAAGTTCAACAAACTCGAACCGATACCAAACTTAGGTAGCACATTCTAATATGAATTATCTTAAAATAGTAGAAAACTGAAGATCGCGCCTGAGACATGCGTTTTTACGAGCCATTTTGTCCAAGTTCTTGAGGATTTGGGGAGTCGCCCCACTCACACCAGTGTACATCACTTTTTGTGCTTTCCTCTCTAGCTGGACAAAAATATGAATTTGATGAGGACTAAACATTTGTGAAAGAGAGTTAATACACTTCTGCATCACTTTGCGTCAATTGCATTCACATGCTACAAAGCATAAATGCCTGCATTGAAACGAGCACTTTCCGTTAGCTTGCATAGCAAAGCGTTCGGTTACATTGAAAAACGTAAGGAATGCATGCAGAGCATTGCGCTTGCGTAAAACGCAACGATAAAATAAAACAAACTTAGAAATAACGCAACTTATGTAAACGTGTAGTATGGCCTTATAACGCAAGGTTAAAGCAAACCTAGGA
Source organism: Styela plicata (assembly GCA_963675895.2). Lineage (NCBI taxonomy): Eukaryota > Metazoa > Chordata > Ascidiacea > Stolidobranchia > Styelidae > Styela > Styela plicata. Next base: position 24,275,888 of record OZ023138.1, read on the forward strand.
AAAGGTGTTCTGCTGCTCAACTGAGTCGATACTTCGGTCATTTCATGTAAAATTTGCCTTAAGGGCTGTTCCCACAAACTCTGTGCTTTATAAAAAAGTGCCAAACCCAACATGTACATTTTTGTGCAACTCGTGTTGAAACTGTGATTCATTTATTTTATCCTGCGGGAGAGGAAAGTCCAGAATACAGCTTAACCATATGGCGAACCACGACCTCTCGTGCAGCTACCAGGTCGGAATCGGGGTGACGGTTTTTGAATTATAATTTTTTTTCATTTTTCCTGTGCATGGACGTGGTTGGTGGAGAAAGTCGTAAGCAGTGCTTGCGTGAACTATCGTGCACCGGTGAAGCATCCAGCAGATCTATCGCATACAATCATCATCCCTCACGGGATTCGAACCAGCGGTGATGACGATCAGAGATGCGTAGCTCGGAGTATATTCCCAACGCTTTACCGATTGAGCTAAACGGGCACCTTGTGTCGTTGTAAATTACGACAAACAAAACCTCAATTCTCAGAATTTTTGTACATTTTGAACAGTGTAATGTACTGTGAAAAACATATTGCAATCAAAAATGGAAAAATAAGGGCACGCTTAAAAAAGTGGTGAAATATTCACAATTCTATTGATTAGAAATGTCAGGTGTAAATGATAGCCTTGATTTATATATTTATCTTAAGATGTTTTCAATAAAATAAAAAAAACTAAAAAAAAACGATACAAAAGCATGTATTTCGGCCCCTACATGGCAAAATCTTTCTGGTTTTTCGATAACATATAAGATGCATTCTCCGGAAACCTAATTTTGTCAAGCATAAACAACAGATTTTTTTTATTGAAATTCACTCTCAGCAAAGCTGGAAGTAGAGCCCAAAAGGAACCAACTAATGGCCACTTGATAGCAAAGAGCTACTATAAGATGTATTACCAGCAACTGCACTCTAAGCGAAAAACATCCCAATCAGAACTGAACCACAAAGTGCAGTGAGTGGTATCTGCCCTGGGCGATGGTAGAACCATCTAGATGGAACACGTATTGAAGAAACAGGAAAAATCATATTTCTCGGCTTAATGTATTGATACTGTAAACTTCACTTCTATTCTCCCGTTCTCCCTAAGGTTTTCTCATAGTCCCCTTACATATAAGATCAGGTGCAAAGCGCACACAAATCTTGTCCATCGTACGAAGATGTTCAATAAATTTACCTCGTTATCCCCGACTTCTCTTCCATACACTGTCTTTCACATTATACACCATCTACGATCACACGTCAAATACAAAATGGGTTGTTTCCTTAGTTGACACTCATACTTCACAAAACATGTGTACTCCTCCACGGCGCGATCCATCAGTAACTCATACTTAACCAAACATGTGTACTCCTCGACGGCGCGATCCATCAGTAACTCATACTTAACCAAACATGTGTACTCCTCGACGGCGCGATCCATCAGTGACTCATACTTAACAAAACATGTGTACTCCTCGACGGCGCGATCCATCAGTAACTCATACTTAACCAAACATGTGTACTCCTCGACGGCGCAATCCATCAGTAACTCATACTTAACAAAACATGTGTACTCCTCCACGGCGCGATCCATCAGTGACTCATACTTAACAAAACATGTGTACTCCTCGATGGCGCGATCCATCAGTGACTCATACCCAACAAAACACGTGTACTCATCGACGGCGCGATCCATCAGTAACTCATACCCAACAAAACATGTGTACTCCTAAACGGCGCGATCCATCAGTGACTCATACTTAACAAAACATGTGTACTCCTAAACGGCGCGATCCATCAGTAACTCATACTTAACGAAACATGTGTACTCCTCGACGGTGCGATCCATTAGTAACTCATACTTAACGAAACATGTGTACTCCTCGACGGTGCGATCCATTAGTGACTCATACTTAACCAAACACGTGTACTCCTCAAAGGCGCGATCCATCAGTGGCTCATACTTAACCAAACATGTGTACTCCTCGACGGCGCGATCCATCAGTAACTCATACTTCACAAAACATGTGTACTCCTCGATGGCGCGATCCATCAGTAACTCATACTTAACCAAACACGTGTACTCCTAGTCGGCGCGATCCATCAGTGACTCATACTTAACAAAACATATGTACTCCTCGACGGCGCGATCCATCAGTGACTCATACTTAACAAAACATGTGTACTCCTCGACGGCGCGATTCATCAGTGACTCATACTTAACAGAACACGTGTACTCTTCGATGGCGCGATCCATCAGTGACTCATACTTCACAAAACATGAACCTTCATAGGCCTTCAAGGAGCAATACTCCCTGGGCGAGCCACTGTAACCCAGAGCCTTGGGACGATGCTCGATAACCTTACCGGTTCCTCATTGGTTCCACACGGGAAGGAATGACAGGGTGAAAGATAAATCTCGTATCCAGATATAACTGTAAACATTATTAATTGCATACTGCGAAATAAAGTTCATCTCATTTCATCTCTGCGACTCTGATCATGAATATACCTGGTGCACTCACCATGTACCATATTATGAAATTGTACACTATGTTAAATTTATACACAATGGAAAAAGTTTATTACCAACGTGGTTGAATCACGAGCCTTAACCACGCAAACAACTTCCCACGCAAAAATCACGCGTTTACGTCTCTTACGCTATAAACGCGAGACAAGAAATTGCATGAGATTGTTCTATCGATATAATAAAAAAACGTATGAAGACCGCGATACACGTTTCCGTGAGTTACGTTTTTTCTCAGGTTCATCGCGTTTTACGCTAGCGCATTGCTCTACATGCATTTTCTTACGTTTTCCCAACGCAAACAAACTGTTCGCTATGCAAGCTAACGGAAAGATTGAGTGATTGCCACCAGGGAAATTCATAGTGAATCTAATTGCTCAACCGGTGATGTGCAAACGATATTTTATATTTTGCCAACGTTTCGAATCTTCATCAGGGCAATGGAATGGTTAAGTCATCGTCAATACTATATACTGTAAAGGGGGACGTCCCCCTTTACAGTATATAGTATTGTCGATGACTTAACCATTCCATTGATTCATTGATTAGATTCACTAACGGAAAGATATTGTCAAATATCAGGAATTCCGTTAATCTGAGATTTTGAAATATTATTATATTTAAGTGGACTTCGAATATCACTAAAATATTACTAATAAACTAAAATCGGGGCGGGAAGGGTTGAATTATTTGCTATGGCCAACGGGGAGCTTATACCCAACAACATGGGACCTTTATAGCGTCACTGCAGATACACTGTTCTATGTTACAGCTACACACGAAGGGATTTGCTGTTGCTATTGAGTGTTCGTGGGTTGGTTGTAACTACCTCCATCTCTCTACCACTGTAACTACCTCCATTTTTCTCCCAAATTCATAAATTCACGCCAAGAAAAGCAGAAGTTGTTGTTGTCCATTTTAATGAAATAGACTAATAAGTTACCTAAACTTGGCCTCCTTCACGAGCACGAAGTCTTTTAACAAGTATATGTATGTGTGGTAGATAAAAGGTCCAGAGTTTTTCTGCACGCATACACAAATTTATTTCGGTAATGTAATAGCCAAGCACCGAACCATCGGCCTTTCGGACACTACGGTCGCGCTTAACCGACTGAGCCACCGAGAAGGGTACTCGACCAAAATATAAGGACAACCAAACAAACAACTCGTCACAGCCCGCAAACACATGAGTATCACGATAATTTGATGCTAAGTACTAACATTGTTATTTGTCCCTAAACGCTAACGCGTGATCGATTTTATCTGAACACCGCCAGGCAAAAAATACCCTGCGACGAGTAAATGTTTTCGTCTAAACTGTCCGTCCTATCAGATATTTTATTATGTCAAGCATAAGCCACAGATGGACCGCGTCTCATCGACGCGATCCATCGGTGACTGATACTTAACAAAACGCGCTGAAACTCTATTTCCCTGAAAAACAAAGAAATAAATATTTTGTTTTTCAACACATAATTTGTTAAGTATCCAATTCGAAAGGTCATGTCAAAATTATTTCAGCCATGCATGAGTCAATGATGGGTCGCACAGCTGAGGCGTGATCTGCCTGTTGCCTTCAAGGCCACAATACACGTGAAGTTGTCTTACCGATGCGCTGCATTACGTTTTGGGTAATAAAATAAAAACGGCAATACACACCTAATTGCTTTGCGTTAGGTGTGTTGTAACATGAGTAAAAGCACAAACGCAGAAAAGGAACAAGCACTCTGCGTTAGCTTTCATAGCAAACTGTTCTGTTTCATTGGAAAACGTAAGGTAATGCATGCAGAGCATCGCTTATTCGTAAAACGCAAGGGTAAAATAAAAAAAATAAAAAAAAAAACGCAACCTACGCAAACGTGCATTGCGGCCTTTAGTCGTTACCAGTGCCAATCAAATATGTATGACTCATTTCAAATATATTAAAAATTCTAACGGTAACTTTATTTAGAACCTCTATAACGTTGGGATTTGCCGGCGTCGAATCCTTGGGGGAATTGGGAGACAATGCCGTTGAAAACCGTCAGTCTAGAATTCTATTTTGCCAAGCATGAATCACAGATGGCCCGCGGATCATAGACGTGCTCCATCAGTTATTCGTGATTGGCAAAACATGTTTTAATCAATTATATCTGTTTGGCGAAAATATTTTACAGAACGGTAACAGCGCCCGATCAGCAATTTTATTTTGTCAAGCATGCGCCACAGATGGACCGCGTCTCATCGACGCGATCCATCAGTGGCTCATACTTAACAAAAAAGTTTTGACAAAATTCCCCCCACAGCACAAAGCACAGGGTCGTCTCTCAACACCGCTATATATTTATTTTTGTGAATTTGTGAGTCCACAGCATGTCAAGGTTCAAATCGAGTGCATGATCTATCTTCCTCGACTTGGACAGAATCGAAAAATACACTAACATCGGACACGCTAGCGCGTGGAGTTGCGGCGAATGCTCATATCCATCTTAATTGATGTTGCAAATCCAATGCGCGATCCATCGGTTGGGTTTTCATATCAATTTCTTATGTATTATTTTATTATATCTTATCTTAACAACTTCTGGTGTATTATTTAATCGCACACACAAAAACATTTGATATCTGATAGTAAGTCGAAGAAATGTGAAATGGATCCGTTTCAGATGATTACCCATCAATATTACGACTGATCCTCTGGGGCCACTGTTGAGAGAGTCGGCGGGACATACCCCCATTCATGTTTTGAAATGGGAGGAATAACATTCCTTCCCTAAACGTTTGGTATTTCATATAAAAATCTTCGAGGGTTGGAAATATTTGTTTTAGTTCATTTTTTTATTATCAAATTTTTTTATGAAAGCAAGCAAGTTGCGCAGAAATCTCCCCAAGATTTGACACCCCTCCCAGTCTTCGACCCAAAATTCGTCTTAAACGTATAACTTTCCAAGCATTTCCCCAAAATTTCCATTCTACAAAAAAATGATGTCAAAATAATGACATTTTTTGGATGGAACTTGGGCATCTCTAACATAAGTACCCCCGCCCCCACCACACCCCACAAACACATATCCAAATTCACACCAACCTCTACCACAATTCACAAAGAATTCAAAAATTCCCGCGATGACGTTTGCTGTACTTTTCCGCAAGAAATTGGGAAAATAACGGCATCGATAAATAAATTTATTTTTATCAAGCATGAGCCACAGATGAACCGCGCCTCGACGGCGCGATCCATCAGTGGCCCGTACTTGACTAAGGTCGCAATAAGGGTTTGCGTACGGTGCGTTTTTTTCTTGGGTGTTTATTTTCAATTTTTAACTTTGCGTTTTGCGCTAGGGCATTGCTCTGCATGCATTTCCTTACGTTTTCCAACGCAACCGAACGGTTTGCTGTGAAAGCTGACGGAGAATGCTCGTTTCGTTGCGTACATTTGTGCTTTGAAGGCATGTAAATACGATTAAAGGCCACAATACACGTGAAGTTGTCTTACCGATGCGTTGCTTTACGTTTCGGGTAACAAAATAAAAGCGGCAATGCACGCCTGTATTGCTTTGCGTTAATCATGTTCACATGCGTACAAAGCACAAACGTAAACAAGAAACAAGCACTCTGCGTTAGCTTTCATAGCAAACCGTTCTGTTTCATTGGAAAACGTAAGGGAATGCATACAGACCATTGCGAATGCGTAAAACTCAAGGGTTGAATAAAACGAATAAAGAAAAAACGCAACCTACGCAAGCGTGTAGTGCGCCCTTAACGCAAAACAACGCGGGCGTGTATTACCGTTTTTATTCTGATAGTCGCAACGTAATGCATCGGATCGTATCCACATGCCACTAATCATATTCACATGCGACTTTTAAAGATAACAAAAATTCCTCAGACAAATAAAAGCCCTGCGGACAAGGCAAGGTTATCAGTAATTACGGGCTACAATTCAATATAATTCGCGCTAACACGCGTGATTATGAGTCATGGACAAACTGTTCAAAACAAGGAGTAAAATTAACACATTTTAACTAGTGAATGAGAAAAATATTATAACCTTACCTAAAGTAAAAGTTTAAATCCATGCAAATGCAACAATATTGTTGGGAAATTAATATGGGGTTTAAAGTCCAGTAAGATCCGACTCGATATTTCTACACAACACCGGTGGCGTATTTGGAATTTTCCAAAAAAAAGGGTTGGGTCGGCGGGAGAAGCTTGAAAATTTTTCTATGTCCAATCATGACGTCACATGGGCGCCGCAGGTGAACAAAAAAGTTTCGCTAAAATAGCGTTTTTTTCAAAACTGCGCAAAAATTGAAAAAATAAGAAGAAAAATTGAAAAATGAGGTTAGAGGGACTAATTTGGTTGAGTAAGTGTAACATGTTATGCGCAGCAAGGGCGTGGAAATTTTGGGTTTGCTCACCTTTTAAAGCATTTAAAAGGACATTTTGGGGAATTTGGCCAGCGAGCCCTACACTCACGAACCCAACTTTCAATCAAGGATGTACTAACTAACGTGGGCTCGAATGAAACGGAAACGGAACGTACTTTCCAATAGCCCCTAACCATGTTTCATGTACGTGGTCGCTGGCATAGAACTTTTAGTTCATTGAAATTGAAGTCTAAGGCTGTGGGCAGAGGCTAAAAAGGACCAACTAGCGGCCACTCAACGGCAAAAGGCTATTACAAGACGTATAATACTAGAAATTTCTGTCCGGGCGAAATACATCCCAATTGAAACTGAATCCCACGATAAAGTGCAGTGAGTGGTATCTGCCCTGGGCGATGGTGAAACCAACAACCACTTCTTTGCTTCCTTGCAGTCGTCTCTTAGCAGGAAATACGTTGGGACTTTAACGGGATGATCCCTCAGAATGAGCGTATACAAAAGTAAATGCAAAGACATTTCACATTACCCAAATTTGTCGCTCTCAAGTTTGGTAAAAATTGGTACAATTTTAGGTATCTTCGGTACAATATACATCAGTAACACAAATAATAGCAATTGGAATACGCGTACAGTGCCCGGTTGGCTCAATCGGTAAAGCGCTGGGAATACGCTCCAAGCTACGCATATCTGATCGTCATGACGCAGTTTCGCATCCCTTGGAGGATGGTGATTATATGCGAAAGGTAATTCATCCAGATTCGGATCTGGTATTTGCACGAGAGGCCGCGGTTCGCCATACTATTTAGCTGCATTTTCGGCTTTTCTTTCACACTTTCCCGTAGGATAAAAATGAAATCTTATCCTATCAAATTTAGCATTGTGGGGCAGGGGCAGTACTCGCTACTCTGTGACTCATGCTTGGCGAAATAAAATTTACGATCGGAACCTAAATAGGGGCTCAACTTAACGACCACCCCTGCGAAAAACATCTGTATAAAATAGTAGCGGCTACAACTGCAATCTGAGTGGAAAGCATTTCCAATAGAATTCAGACCTTATTAAAAGTACAATGCGTTGTATCTCTCCTGAGCGTTCGTTTCCTCACTCTGCAATGCAAACTTAAATCCAATTCTCCAAATATTCTAACAGGGCTTGCACTACGTCGGCTAAAACAGCCATACGCTTTGAAATCGCTTATCGCATATTTCAGTACCGTAAGCTACATAGTTCAGCCTTGAGCGAGTCGCCAACTAGCCATGCGTGAAGCGGAATCCTCATTGTGAACTTTGTATTGATGTCAAGCACTCTCTCGTGCGCATGAATCGGAAATATAGAATCAACAAGCATGCGTCACTGATGGATCGCGCCTAGACGGCGCAATCCATCAGTGCCACATGCTTGGTAGGGGTGTTTTAGCAAATAGGCTATTCCATTGATGCCAAGTATTATTAATGCTCTTTCCTGATTTATAAAATGTTGCTTGCTCGCTCGTTCAGTATGAGCCAATCTTTAAAAAATCCTATCAGAAATTGAGTAATTGATGGAACACGCCGCGATATTAATTAGCTATCGTATGGCTTTCGAGTATAAAATGCACCTTGCTGATGAATAGAATATTGCTTAATCGTATTTGGTTTAGCATGAACCATTGATGAATCGCGTAGCGGGACTGTAGGGTACAACACAATCTACCGAATTTGAAAGGTTGTCAGTTGGTCATCATGCCCTCCATACACTGGCAGTGGAAACGGCGGAGATATGCAACCCCCCTCCCCCCAAAGATTTTTAAATCACAATATTTTCAGAATTTTTGCGCTTCTCCAGTTCGCAATCACATGTTATACCGAGTCTTATCGTTTTTGCCGTGGTGTATTTTTTCAACAAAAGCCGAACATATTCCGCGTGCCTTCGATGCGCAAGTTTTTTTTTACAATAAATTTAACTTTTTATATGCCCCCCCCCCCTTCAACATTTTACACCGTACGCCGCCATTCTCCCCACATAGTGCCAGTGAATATGGATCAAAAACATTGCCCCGAAAATGTTCGCTCAGAGTGAGGTCCTAAACGTTTTTTTTTAGGATGCCCAAACCTTTATAGCGTTTGAGCTATTAAAATAGTTTCGTTCGATGCATGGTACGAAACAAACATTGGCTGATGGTCCGAGAAAAAGTTAGGCCTCTCTAAATGAAGGGCATTTTCAAGATTGGAAAGAGAGATTATCTTGACTAAAATTATTGTAGTTTTCAAATAGCTCAGTTTAATCGAATACTATTTATAGTATATGTATTCAATAAGAACCAGTACGTGCCGAAGACGCACCAAAAATTAGCAATACATAAGTCTCAAAATCGCATTTTGAAGGTGCAAGCCCTGAAGAAGCATTAATCCCTTCCCGTCCTCGTTGGACGAGCGAAGCGGGCAGCTACCCTTGCATTTTTCACTCAAAATAGCGTTTATATCGTAGATCACGGTAAAACAGACCAAAAATCGCGACGGGCGCGAAAATCTTTCGAAAAATGAAATTGCAGCTCCGAAAACTGGCTAAATAAGTGAAACAATTGATACGCTCGGGAAGCGCGCGAAAAAAATGATTTCCTGTCATCCATCTTAAAATGATTTACAAACAAAAACCCACGAAATTTATATCCAAATACTGAAACGACTACGTATTTACAAAGAGTCCTGGGAATCTATCTGAGTGAAAAATCAATTCAATGATAAGCCTTTAGCACGGAAGTGGACAGGAAAGTCGACACTCGGGAAAAGGTCCATTGTGTATACAAGATGTATTGTTTGTATTATTTAAACGTCATCTTAGCAAAATATATTTGAACTTGATTTGAAATAAAAAAAATCGTTCTTTAGACATCTTTAGAATTTTTTTTGCATCGAATTTTTTTGTATGATTTAGAGTTATGACTTTTGTTTCATGATTTTTTCTTTGCGGTTGTTTAAACGGATGGATCTTTAGCGGAGTTTTAAAATACAATAATAATTATTATATTGCATATACTAACTATTAAAAATGCAATATCTATCTATAATTCTAATCATTCAACTAAATTCCAAGTATAATTCCTTTTGCAAAACTAACGTGTGCTGTAATTATTCTTTACTAAAAAATGTCCGGTGCCCAGGTAGCTTAATTGCTATGTAATATAGTTAATAAGTGTTTTCGGCGGCATTCATCTCCTGCAAGATGTAATCGCTATCCTAAGCGCCGCCAGAGGCGCAAATTTCAGACACTAGAGGCGCTTCCGTTTCCACAACAACCTTGACGTCAGACAACATTTCGTGTTCTCAAGTGTTTTTGTTGAGTGGTCTTCAATTAATCCCTAAAATGTAACAAGATATTGAATTCAAAATGGGTAAAAAAGGCGGAAAAAAGAAAGGTAAGGGGAAGAAGTCTGGAGGAGGTAAAAAAGGCAAGAAAAGCGGTCAGCGCGAAGATGAAATGACACTTCAGGAAGCCGTTTTGGCTTTTCAAATCCAGGTGAAAGAAAAAGCTGTCGAGGACCTTATGTTTGAAATTAAGGGACTTCAGGAAAAAAACAAACGTCATCAAGCACGAAATACGAGGCTTAAAGAAGAGCAAGACATTCATATTAAAGTTCTTTTGCGACAAGCAAAGGAACAAGAGAATGAACAAGATAACAAAGAAAATTTCACTTGCGAACATGTTGAAAAAGCAATGCGTGAAGTTTGGGGTCTTAGTCGCTCAGAAGAGCAACAGTTGAAGGACTTGGAAACTAAAATAAATGGAACAGACAAGGAATATTCCAATGTTTGGGAGCAAGTCGAAATGTGGAGAGCGTATCGAGATTCCGGAAAAAAACAACATGCAGACCAAATTCATCTTTTAGAACTCGAGCTAGAGGACATGCAGAGAAATTTTGAGGACATTTGCGCACATTTAAAACGACAACTTGAAAACGCTAAATCGGAAGTTAAGACGTACATGGATCATTGCATGGCCGAGCAACAACATCTTGTTTCAGAAAAAGCGATGGAACAAATGGACAAAAATGGAGTGCAGGAAATACATGAAAATGAATGGCTGAAAACTGAAGCAGAAATTCATCGAAAAGAAGTCGCATCGCTGTACTCGATAGTCGAGGCATTAGAAAATGAGAATATCGAATTAATTTGTGAACTCATAGACTGCCAAGCAGAAGATTTAAAAATATCTCGCACTTTCACAAGCATCGGTTTTGAGGGTGAGGATTCTGCTGACGAAATGGATCGACAAATCATGTCGATATATGAACCAGGGTACAAAAGTCCGACAGGCACTCCAACTCGTCGTGCGATCACTTCTGGTAAAGAGAGACCGCAAAGTGCTATGCAAAAGGCAATCGAAGATCGCGTATTTTCGATAAAATTTGCCGATAATTTTTCAGAAGATGAAAGTGAAGATGAGAATGAATTAATTCTACATGAACGGGAAGAAAACATTTTAACACAGCAAGAGTATCTCCATCTTGGCCCACTGGAGCTAAAACTCCTTTGTGTGCGAGGTGAAACGAAGCCAATCCATGAAATTGACTCTGGTATACAAATCGTTGATGGAACTTCATCAGACGTCACTGTGACGCGACCTAGGTGGCCGATCTCCCCTCCTATGATTCGCAAGGCAGTTGAGACACCATAGTTACACTTCCTATATTATGCTTTATTTCTTATTATTGCACCCACATTGTTTTACATATGAATACATGGGTCTAGTTAAGTTTGGTACCATATTCCCGAATGTGATCAAATAAAAACTGGCAGAATATTCTCATCCTAACTAGGGGTCACCAATACTGCAAGCATCTGGCATTGTCGCCCGAGTTAGGATGAGTCGCTTGCAACATGGGAAATTTTTATGATAATCGGATATATGGTACTAAACTTCATGAGACCCGAATACACTGGTAACTATCAATATAAATATTCATCCTGGCAAAGCTTATCAAAAGGATTCGGAACAGTAAACCATCAGAATCAAAAAGTTAATATTTTCTAATAATAATGGGATTCAATATTCTGGATAAGTGAAGTCTTCTGAATTGCCCTGCTATTCAAACAGCTTTTTATGAAAACTTTTTTATTGTGAATCAGTCAACTTAGAATAAGACAAAATTAAATTAATTTCAATCTAAATTCCCAAACACTAAAGTTTTTGAACGCATCATTCATTTGTGATTAAAGTGAATTTAACTCGAAGATTTCACTTTTATTCTGCAGATGGGGTTGATTGTAAGGTGAACCACAATCTTTCGTGTAGCTGTCAGGACCAAGTCGCTTGAGCTAAATGGACACCAGGGATGTCCAAAACGATTTAAACACATTCGAAAATGAATATATTCAACACAGTAATATTTTTGCTTTTAGATATATTTCAGAATAGTGGGATATGAGAATACGTCATTTTTATTGCATAAATCCATATAGAATTGATGAAAAAATATGTTTTTGCCGTCAATATCGAAATTGTGCCTTTCAAATCAAATTTTTTTAAATTTATCTTTATAAAAAAGTTAGAATACTGCCTTTTGTCATCAAAAATATGGCGGAATTTAGAATGTATTCAAAATTATTTTTTCAGAATGTATTTGAAATAGTCAAATACTTGGTTTCGGCCATCCCTGAATTGGACACTTTGATACTTGCTGATATACATTTACCAAATTATTCTAACAGTATGAATCTGCCTATATATTTATGTTCTATATAAAGCAAATTTAACATTAACAATATTGACACAGATACATTTAAGTGTTGAAAATATTTTTTGAACAGTAAATATTTATACTAATATCAAAAGAGATTGATGTCCACAACTTCCAAGTTATTAAATAAGTGAATTTCTCTTTGGCAAATTTTTTTTCCACTGTTAACCCAAATGTCAGTTACTTGAACACCTAAAAATGTGCTGTTGAAAAAAATTGACCTAAAAGAGGATATGACAAATCATGAACACGAGAGTACGGGAGCATAACTACTCTTTAAGTATTCAGATCATCTCGTGAATAACAAATGCTTCATGAATGAGAGCATCTGCATGTTCATAAAATTCTTCTACAATTTTTTAAAACATTCTTTATGGCTAGCAATGTCCTAAATTTATGGTGAAGTTCTTTAATAGTTGGTAAGTGTTTTAGTGAAATGAAAGTTTTTCAAGATTTATTTAGAGTGTTGAAAAGGGATAAAGAAAGTTTAAAAATCTTCAATACTGCTATGAATTAGCAGTGTTGATGATTTTGAAGCTTTTTGTGTATCTAACGAAAAGATTCAGTCATTCTGTCCGTTGGCCCTTGTCTTCCTAGACTGCACAGTATGACTGTATCCGTCCATACCTTTGGTAACAGAATCTTGTTTTCCTACGGGTGTCGTAAATATTTACATCATGGACAAAAAGGTTTCAAAACCATCAACACTCTTATTTCATAGTACTATTGATGATTTTGAACCCCTTTCTGTAGGTTTGCTGCTACCAAACCCTCAAAATTTAAACATTTGAATTTATTTGCCACATATATATTGTGAAGTATTGCCCATTTGCTAAATTTCGTTCTGGCGGAACCTATTTTCTTCGGGTATCTGAGTAGCAGAGTAGCTACTATTCTGCCTTGTAGTAATTTCATTTTCACTTCAGCCCTTATTATTACACTTCAAAGATTCTCTATTCTGCACTTCTATTTTCAATTAGCTCCATTTTTCATTAAAAATCACTTTAAAAGCAGCACTTCAAGAAATAAACCAACCACATAAATATATATATTTTTTATTGAAATTCACTCTGAGCAAGGCCGGAAGCAGCTCAAAAAAAGAAACCAACGCCCACTTAACAGAAAAGAGCTACTGCAAGATGTAGTACCAGCAAATGCACTCTAAGTGCAAAACACTCCAAACAGGGCTGAAATACAGTGGTAAAGTGCAATGAGTGGTATCTGCCCTGGGTGATGGTAAAACCATCTACTACTTCTTTGTTTCCTTTTATGGTGCGCAGGAAACAGGTTATGACTATTCTAAATGTTTAAAACCTTTTCAAATCCATGCTTGGATCCAAGTACGGTATTAGATGTGAATTCAGAATCGCTCTGAGAATTTTCTCGTGTATTGTTAAGTGGATGATTTGTCATCTCCCAGGGCAGGTTCCATCAATAGTATTTTATTATGGCGGTCCAGTTGTGTTTGATGTTTGTTGTCCAATAAGAGTGTAGTATCTGGTACTAAATTCCATGTAGATTTTCGCCGTACCGTTTTAGAGAGGTCAAGAGAATGCTATAAAAAGACTAAAGCTTGCATATTCAGCTGAATGCTATTTTATAAAGATTGAGTCACCAATGGATCACGCCTTTTCGACAAAATCCATTAGTGACTCATGCTTCATACAAAAAATGTTCAATCAACTTGTCTGAAAATCTTTTGTTGAATATGAGTCACTGATGGATCACGCCACCAAGGCGTGATCCATCTGTGACTTATACTCGATGAGTAAAAGTTCTAATTTCGTTGGGAACTGGAAAATACGAAAGGTTGTTTCATCCGTTACTGCTATCGCATTTTTATTCATGTATTTCATAAACTTTGTTATTATCACTACGTTTGTTTTCTTGAGAGCTAGAATTACAGGTTGCTTTTATTATTTAAGGAAGGTAAGCTGAGAAGTTGCAGAAAATTGTTTTATACTCGCATATGTGAGAGAATGAACCTTCGCTAACACTGCCCTTTAAGTTTTGACAATAGAGAGACGAGAGACAGTCCTTAGGATAGGATATCATTTTCATCCTGCGGGAGAGGAAAGCCGAGAATACAGCTTAATCATAAAACGAACCACGACCTCTCGTGGAGATACCAGTTCCGAATCGGGGTGAATGTTTTTGATTATTGTATTTCCCATTTTCCCTATGTATGGACCTGGTTGGTGGAGAATATGTGAACCGTCTAGCAGACCTCTCGCATATATCATCATCCGCCACAGGATTCGAACCTTCGTCCCGACGATCAGAGATGCGTAACCCGAAGTTTCCCAATGCTTTACTGATTGTGCTAACCGGGCATAGACAAGGCTGAATGAAATCGCGTGGTACTCTTGGGGAAAATGTCATTAATTGGCTTATATTTATCAGATTCTTATTACATTGTCTATATTCATTGAATGTATTGTTATGTGGAAACCGTCTATGTCTAACGAAAAAGGTTCGTATGGAGACGTCGAACAGTAAATCTTCTTCTAGAATTAGGAGTCAAAATAGAAAGCTATTAATTACCTTGCAGACAATTAGAAATGTGGCGTGAAGTCAGTAACAATCAACAGTGGACCAAAAGTACTACACTTATATTCATGTCTTCGATTCCATGGATGGTGTACAACGGGAATGTCATGAGAAAATTATCTGTGACGACTCAATGCTGCTATTATGGCTAAATATTGCTTCATGCCAGATTTCAGGCAAAGACAATGATCATCCCACCACTATTTATCACCAACGGTATACCATTCTCATATTATGCGCTATTCTATATATAAATAGGATCATTGATATTGGAGGGACATAAGCATATTCGCACCCCGCCCTTGTTAGATTATTGGGGGGACATGTTCCCCCACCAGTTACGCCTATGTCTCTGGAATGAAAAAACTTAAGGTGCCCAGTTAGCTCAATCGGTAAAGCGTTGTGAATACGCTTCGAGCTACGCATCTCTGATCGTCATGACGCAGGTTCGAATCCCGCAAAATATGATTATATGCGAGAGGTCTGCCGGACGCCCCGCCAGTGCACGGTGTTTCACGTAAGCGCTGCTTACGGCTTCCTCCACCAATCAGGTCCATGCGCAGAAAAAATGAGAAATACGATTATTCAGAAAAATCCTTCACCCCAATTCGGAA
This sequence comes from Styela plicata, assembly GCA_963675895.2. Classification (NCBI taxonomy): domain Eukaryota; kingdom Metazoa; phylum Chordata; class Ascidiacea; order Stolidobranchia; family Styelidae; genus Styela; species Styela plicata. The sequence continues at coordinate 24,291,679 of OZ023138.1, forward strand.
CTGGTATCTGCACGAGAGGTCGTGGTTCGCCATATGGTTAAGCTGTATTCTCGGCTTTCCTCTCCCGCAGAATAAAAATGATATCCTATCGTCAATTATTGCGGTTAGAATAGTCGGCCCCGGGCCCTGGCTTTGCAAAAATTATTACGGTTAGAATAGTTGGCCCCGGGCCCTGGCTTTGCGAAAATTAATACGGTCGGAAAAGTTGGCCCTGTGCCCTGGCTTTGCGAAAATTAATACGGTTGGAAAAGTTGGCCCTGTGCCCTGGCGTTGCGAAAATTAATGCGGTTAGATTAGTTGGCCCTGGGCCCTGTCTTTGCAAAAATAATGCGGTTTGAATAGTTGGCCCTCGGCCCTGGCTTTGCAAAAATTATTGCGATTGGAAAAACTGCGATTCTACGATTTTCAAGAAAACCCAATGAACCGCGATTCCATCGGAGGCGTCTCGTTGCTACAGCGACTGTTTCGTCATCGAACAAACTTCTGCAAAACATCGGGTTTCGCCGCGAACGCGCAACACGGAGAACAGTTTCGATTGTTAATTATTATTGCCTTTATTTAGTCGAGAGAAGAAAAAAAGAAAAATTATCGCATAAAATGGGAAATTTGTTGTCTCGTGTGTTACACAGTCTCGGCGTCACTGGCTGGCCGACGAAGTATTATTCTAACTCGAGTAGTGAAATGGCGAGGAAAAAGGCCGCGCTTGTGGTTGTGGATGTCCAAAACGACTTTATTTCTGGATCTTTATCGTTGTGTAATTGTCCTTCGAAGCACGATGGGGCTGATGTTGTACCAAAGATTAATAAATTAGTAGATCTACCGTTTTGGGACTTGGTTGTCTATTCAAAAGACTGGCATCCGCCGGACCATATCTCGTTTGTGTCAAACACCCATTTATTTCATCCGCATGTGAAAAATACGGTCGACCTGGCGAATCCCTGTGTTTATGACCATGTTGTGTTCGATGTTGATGACCAAGAAATTGAACAAGACTTGTGGCCTGTGCATTGTGTTCAAGATTCGGAAGGAGCTGAACTCCATAAGGATTTAAAAATTGCGAAAGACAGTGTTATTGTTCACAAAGGATTAAACCCAAAAATTGATTCATATTCCGCATTTTTTGACAATGGACGTCTTTCTGAAACAATTCTACAAACTGTTCTGAAAGATAAGGGAATTACCAGAGTTTATGTGTGCGGGATTGCGACTGATGTTTGTGTGAATTACACAACTTTTGATTCGCACAGTTTAGGATTTGAAACATATGTTCTTGAAGATTGCTGCCGCGGAGTTAGCGAAGAGAATATTCAAAAAACTTTTAAAAATATGAGGGATGTTGGCATCAAAGTAATCTCAAGTGAAGATGTGCCTACAGAAAAAGAAATAGAAAAATAATGAAACGAAGCTCCAAATTATTTTCGGGGTTCTCTGTGTAGAATAAAAATAGTCGGTATAACCGCACCTTAATTACACAATGTTACTGCTGCCAGATTCACTCGTTGTTTTTATTTGCAAAACATGGATAGAACAACGACTCTCACTCTTAAAGTCTAGAACCATTATCTTAGCACGTAAGTGCTCTGGAACTTGTCTAATCTCAAAATTTTTCGATCATTGTGCTTTATTTATTTCCAATATTTATCACCTTTCATACTCTAAATTACCATTCTCAGATGATATTTTGTGGTTACTTCAATAAGAATTTTTAGCCGTCTTACCTTGATTAGGTGTGGCCAAAATTTAATTACTGTTGTTCGTGTGCAGCACTCATGATTACTCATGATTTGATTCCCAAAGATTTTCAAATTTCATTTCACTCTCTTTAATTTATCAAAATACACGACAGAGTGTATTTCTTACCACCACTCAAATGTCAAAGAGCTACTACAATATTGGAGCACCAGCAACTGCACTCTAAGCAGCGGAAATCATCCCATAAGAATTAAACCATCCGGAAAAGTGCAGTGAGTGGTATCCATCCTGGGCAATAATAAAACCATCTACTGCTCCTTTGTTCGTTTTAGTCGCCTCTTACGATACCCAGGAAATATGTTAAGATTATTTTAATATGCCAACATGATATTAAATTATTATAAATATATCATGTTGAAAAATGGTGATCAAACATGTTTTGTTAAGCAGATGGAACGCCTCGCTGAGGTGCGGTCCATCTGTGGCTCATGCTTGACAAAATAAAATTTGTCTTTTTGTGTCTGACATACATATATATTGCTATTCCGGGTCTAGTTAAGTCTAGTACTATATTCCCGAATGTCATCAAAATTAAAACTGGCAGAATATTCGCATCCTAACTAGGGGGCGCCAATGCTGCAGGCATGTGGCATTTTCTCGCTTCCATCATGGGAGTTTTTTTTTGATAATCGGATATATCGTACTAAACTTCATAATACCAGCTATTCCTTTCTCATTTTTAGCACAGAAATAGTTTTTTTATTTTTTACAAATCACATCATCTTCTTCCAATCAAAAAAATTATGTCAAAACATCTTTTGGTCGCGGTCCATCTGTGGCTCATGCTTGACAAAACGAAATTTCCAATTTGGCTTTATTTTAGCATGTTACAGGTATAAATTTCCCATTACACACTGATCCTCTTTTTGTTGTTCTTATTATTGATTCTCGTCTCGATTGTAAATTGTATTACGGCTCGTAATACTTGCTACATGAGTATTGAAACTTTCAAAGTATTTTTGCAGTGTAGCCTTTTTAATGCTTTGTAGGAGAGCAAACTTAGATTCACAATATATAATGACATTGTATTTATATGTGTCCCAATGTTCATTTTTAATATTTATCATTTTTTACATTTGCAATGTATATAAAGGGTATTTTGGTATGCTTTCTCCACTATGTAGTCCAAATTTTTTTAACGTCGTACAGGCTTTCTTAACAAAAAATTGGCCTTGATTCACTTCATCACTTTTGCTTCAGCTAAAACCAATGGGCAATAAAAGAAATATTTTATTAAGAATTTTGTATACATGATGTTATATGTTACTTCTCATCTAAAATGGCTTTATATATATATATATATATAGATACGGTTACGTTGCTCATGTTTGTTTGCTTGTTGTTGGTAACTTTGCGAAAGCCAAATTTCAGCAAAAAAAATTCTGGTGATGATTTCTTCCGAAAAGTGGCAAAAATAGGAAGCTCATGGTGAAAATACACAAAATTTTATGTTTATCCCAATTTTATAGACAATTTTTCAGAATTTGGGCAGTTTATATTCCCCATAATATGTGATATTCACCTGAGTGTTCCCCTTGACCCCAATCTAAGATCTTAAATTTTCTTCTATATCTATATTGCAACTGTTGCTTTAGTTCATGAGATTATGTGTTCCCGTTTTTGCACACCGTCCGTGTTTTAAAAGTTTTTTTCATTTCAATATCATGATGATATGCAAGGTAACACAAACCTATTTTTATTGAATCTACTTGCTGTTATTATTCTAAACCGGGCATCGAGTTGAATATTTGTAGCCTGGCTTTAAGTTTATCTTATTTGTAAAAACCAGGAATATACCTGGTAATAGTAAGTAAAGGTATTACTAGAGCTGGGCAGCATTAGGTATATTTTGTACTGGCATACCGCCACCAAAATGCCGATATTATCGGTATGACAAGCCATTTTCTGCTATCAAAATCATGCTATTGTGTCGTTTTAGTCGTCGACCCAGTTATTAAAATCAGATGCATACCTCCAAATGAGGGCAGGTTGTTGTTTCATGACACTGCAAAAATTCAATCGAGGCATATCAGCAGGTGAAAGTGAGCTAAAGACCCGTTTTTTGTCGTTACTCGGCGCGATAATGCATGAACCTGTAACCATTTTAGACAGTATTTCGCGAAATACGGTATCACGACAAACCGACATTTCTAAAATTAACGCGATACAATATTTTGGAAAACTCAATACCGGTATTTACCGTCCTGCGATATGCCGCCCAGCTCTAGGTATTGCCGACATATTTTTTTTTTTCAATTGAAATTCACTTTGAGCAAGGCCAGAAGCAGTGCCTAAATGGAAACCAACTAACGTCTACTCAATTGCAAAAAGGTGGTACAAGATGTAGTACAAGCAACTGCACTTTAACTAGAAAACATTCCAAATGAAACTGAACCGCTATGGTGAAGTACAGTGAGTGGTATCTGCCCTGGGCAATGGCAAAGTCATTTACAACTTCTTCTGAATTTTTGATTATTGTTGGATACTTATTTGAACTTCCAAACCATATAATTCCAGCTATTCATCCCTTCAATTCGAGCTCTGCAGTAATATAAAATGAATTTGGTTTGGGTTTTTAATGTTTGGGTTTGAATTGAATCGTTTTTCAGTTCGAAACTTGAGATTATAGAGATTATCATGGATTATTCTAGAAGTCTCAAGTTGGAAATTATTTCTTTTCAAACGAATTTTATCAAGCATGAGCCACTGATGGACCATCAGTGGCTCATGCTTGATAAACTACATCTTATGTTTGGATCTGAATAAAATTATTTTCATTTTTTGGGAACTATGAATTAGCTTATTCTGCAGAGGAATAATAATATTTAATGCGTACAAATAAGTAAATGGCTATATACAATACTATGAGTTCTTTAGCGCGCAAGTATTTCAGAAATAAATTCTCACTATTTTGTATGAAACTACTTTCAACTCACTATCGTACTTACTATTTTTTTTTCATTGAAATTCACTCTGAGCAATGCCGGAGGCAGAGCCTAAAAGGAACCAATCAACGGTCAATCAATAGCAATGAGCTACTAAAAGATGCAGAAACAGCAACTGCGCTCCAAACGGAATACCTTCCAAACGTAACTGAACCACCTTGGTAAAGTGCAGTGAGTGGTATCTTCCCCGGGGCGATGGCATACCGAACTTCAAGTTAAATACATTGGAAGCTGTCCAGAATGTTTCGAACAATTTTAGGGGAAATTTATGAACAAGTTTCAAACAAATAGGTTGTAGATGCCCTCATTTAAAAAATTTACCAATTACAACATTATTTGAGTACTTTTTAATTAAGGTCTTTGCATGAGTATGGACGAGATAAGGCTCTCTTTTTTATGTACATAGTAGAAGTTAGGCCGAAAGCAGTGTCCAAAAGGTGCTAACTAACGGCCACTTAGTCTTAAATTTCAAAAAACAACTTCAAGATAAGGTACCAGCAACTGCACTCTAAGCAGAAAACATCCCATACAGACCTGAACCACCATTGTAAAGTGCAGTGAGTGTCATCTGCCCTGGGCAATGATAAAAACCATCTACCACTCATGTCATTTGCACCCTTGTACTGGTATTTTTATTTTTGATAAAATGCCCAGATTCTTAGAATTTGTGATATTTGAGCTGGAACCTCTAGTTCTATTATATTGCAAGGAATTTTGAACAGCGAAGTAATATATGCAGGTATCGACTCCCAATTTGTACCTATTCGTTATGGGAGTTCCACTGTGCGGCAGACAATTTTTTTGTGATGATTTATATAAACTTTCTGTTTAACTTTGGAGGGATTCATTGCTTCCGCACCGCTTTTTTTTAAATCATGTTAATCTGCATGGCTTTATAACTTAACAATATGTATTTCCTATATTTATATTATTACTGCACAATTGGGTTTTCTGTTTATTGCAAATTTTTGTAGAATTATGAAAATTATTATTTATGCAAATTATTTAGAAAAAATGATTTTCTTCACTTTTTGTGGGGATAGGTCAAAATTCAGATTCTTACCAAATCTAATCAATTTATAGGTTTGGACCCGATCTAGAGGTCAAAGAATTTTTGCCGTTTCCAGATTTCGGGAATGAGCATTTCTGAATTTTTTTTTATTGGAATTCCCTCTAAACAAGGGCCTAAAAGGAATCAACTAACAGTGAAAAGCTACCAAAAGATGCAGTACAAGCAACTGCACTCTAAACAGAAAAAACATCACAAACGGAACTGAACTGCCGCGGTAAAGTGCACTTAGTGGTACTACTTCTTTGGTTCCCACTCAGTCCCATCTATGACTGTCCTTGCAGTTTAGTTCAAACGACGTTCAAAATTCGTTTTATAAATAGAATATTGTCACAACATTTCAGATAAACGCAACAACTGACATTTAACCTATTTTGTAGCAAAATCATGATTTATGTCAAATTTTACAACATAAAATTTGGCATATATCATGATCTCACTGCAAAATGCATCATCTTAAGAATAATAATCGAAAAACGAAAATTAAAACAAAAATCGAAAAACAATTGATTTTATTTATTGAGGTTTCTGGAACACCTCGACTATTCAGATAAGAGTATACGTATTCCCATTCCTACTTTTTGCAAACACAATAAATATTGCTTATTAGTTTTTAATAATTATTATTATATTTGTATATCAGCAGTATTATATATACATAGTTAACGAAATGTGGTTTTATATTTATCCACATATACTTTTCCATATGACAAGATGGTTCCCGAAGAACAACAGAGTTAAATTGTGAGTAAAGTTTATATTTTTGTGAGGCACGATGACCTAGTGGTTAAACATGTTGGCATAGCAGGTTGAAGATCTCGGGTTCAAGCCCTGGCGAGTCCGGCTTGCTTATCCATGCCCACCACTCAACCCAGGGTGTAATAACTTTAGTAGGCTAAGCTGAACAGGAATAATCATATCTTTCCAGTAATTGTAACCCTGTCCGTCTATGAGTGGCTGCTGTTACAGGGCCTTGGACAGGGTGATCCACTATAAGAAGTGGTTATTAAAAAATTTGGCCAAACGAACGCACTTAATTATGTACGTGTTTTTAAACTTCATTTGACTTTTTGTCCATTCGTCTGATCTTTTTTACGTGTAACTCTAAAATGTAAATATGATATTTCATAATTCTGTCACAACGAGAAGGTTGAAATAAATTCATCTATTTGTATATGTGAGAAGCTTTTTTCCAAGAATCTATAAACTTTGGAATACCTTGCCTTCTTGCTGCTTTCCTGATCGTGTTGATCTACAAGGCTTTAAAACTCGCGTTAATAGAGATCTATCAGGGATGGGGGTTCCTTAGTTCCTATTCCTGCATTTCATGTTGCTCTTTGCACTCTAGTGGCTTCAGGAGAATTTTCAAGTTTGATTCGTCTCCCGTAGCCTTGCTCTGAGCAAATTTAAATAAAAAAAAATCTCTAAAATGCCTTCGATTAAAATTCTCTATAAGCAGACTGCCAGCAATTCTACTGTTCCGACACAAAACTGGCAGAATGCCAGCTGCTCTTGTTACTCAGACACCCGAAAAAAATGGCTGCCGTCAGAAGAAAATTTAGGGAATATTTCATGATATATATGACTAGAGATTAAGATGCCTTCTTGAAGTGTCTGGTTGCAAGGAAACTGTAGAAAAGATTCAAAATAATCAATACTGCTATGAAATATGAAAAAATGAAACTTTTTTGTCCATCGGAAAAAAATGACATGACGATTTCAGACACCAGAAGAAATCCATTATTCCTTCCCCCTGTCCAACACTAGCCCGGAGTGCAAATTAAGAGATTTTTGGACTTGAGTGAACTATACTCGCATGATTTTGTGTTAGTGGACTCGATGGCCTAGTGGTTAAACATGTTGGCATCGCAGGTTGAAGTTCTCGGGTTCGAGCCCCGGAGAGTCCGGCTCACTTATCCATGCCCGCCACTCAAACCGGGGTGTAATAACTTGGGTAGGCTAAGCCAAACAGGAAAAGATCATATCTTTCCAGCATTTGTAACTCTGTCCGTCTATAAGTGGCCTCTGTTACGGGGTGATCCACTCTAATAAGTGGATAAAACACCCAAGTATTCCTTGAATAAATTTAAAAAAAACTTTCAATTCCTTGCTTTACTTGATATTAAGAACTCTAATAAAGGGTACTTTGGGTAATTTTCCGTAAAAAAAATCAAGCATTTCCTTTTTTACAGTCGAGTTCTTGCTCTCATCATCTCATTGTCGTTACTGATTCCTGAATTGTACATTCTCCTTCTCCCGAGATCTGAAAGAGCTTGCGAAGAACCATTGTTATCCATACTGGTCGCAAGCACCATATTCCTGTTCTTTACTGTGGGTGGGTAGTACGTTATTTTTTTGTTGAAATTGTCTTTAAATGAGGTCAGAACTAGTGTTTATGAGAAACGCTTATGCTCTGTTCGTACGGGCTTTAAAATAATCCTAACGTATTTCCTGCAAGTCGTAAGAGGCGACTAAATAGAAGCAAAGGACTAAATAGAAGCAAAGAAGTGGTAGATGGCTTTATCATGGCCCAGGACCGATATCACTCACTGCACTTTACCATGACGGTTTAGATCCATTTGGGATGTTTTCAATTTTCATATTATTTAACGACAAAATATATTCTATTTCGGTCAAATTTGGCCAAAATCGATTAGATTTTGTCGTTAAAAATGAAAATTCTAGCTTATTTAGCAACTTTCCTTCCTATGATCGATTCACGATTGATTCGAATAAATCGTGCTTCGAATAGATTCAAGCCCTATTTACATCCCATCGGTGACTTATGTTTGAAAAATTGAAATTTCTGATTTTGCTATGACTCGCTGTATCTACGGTATGTTACTCAAAAATTTGACATAAATCAGCATAAAATTGGCAGAATATGATGAAATGCAATAATCCCAGTTATCTAAAATTTTTAAACGTACCTAGGTCTATAAACTTTTTAACTTGCCTTGCTTTTTAACTTGCTACCCATGTAAGTGGATCATCATGACTAATGCCTTGTACGAGCGGCCACTCATAGACGAACAGGGTTAGATTTGCTGGAAAGATATGAGCTTTTCAATTCAGTCTAGTCTACCCAAGTTATTACACCCTGGGTTGAATGGTGGGCATGGATTTATGAACCGAACTTGCAGGGACTCAAAACCAGAGATCTCCATCCTGTGATAATAATAATCACTGCGCCATCGCACCTGCAAAACATTTTATTTCTATAGCCACTCACTAGAGTGGATCACCCGGTCCGCGGCCACTCATAGACGAACAGGGTTACAAATACTGGAAAGATATGATCTTTACCTGTTCGGCCTAGCCTACCCAAGGTATTACACCCTGGGTTGAGTGGTGGGAAGGGATTAACTCGAACTTACAGGGACTCAAAACCCGAAGCACTGTGTCATCGCGCCCACCAACTAAATTGAATGTTGTGTAAAATACGTAGATAAGATATTATGGGCGTAATAACTTAGGTAGTCTAGGCTGAACAGGGAAAGATCATATCTTTCCAACAATCCTGACCCTGCTCGTCTTTTAGTGGCTGCTAGTAGAGGGCCTTGGTCAGGGTTATACACTCCCAAAAAGTGGCTACAAAAACAAATTTTCTCCTAATCGGGTTAGTGTCTGGTAGAAGGATAACACTGTGTCCAAAAAGAATCAAAGTTATCAACACTGCTAGGAAAGAAATTGAAATAACAGTTTTTGACATTTGAAGTTAAGATAGGATATCATTTTTATCCTGCGGGGGGGGGGGGAAGGCCGAGAATACAGCTTAACCATGCGGCGAACCACGACCTTTTGTTCAGATACCATTTCCGAATCGGGGTGAAGGTTTTTGATTATCGTATTTCTTATTTTTCCTGTGAATGAATTTGGTTGGTGGAGGAAGCCTTAAGCGGCGCTTACGCGAACCATCATGCACCGGCGAGGCATCCAGCAGACCTCTCGCATATAATCCTCATCCCTCACGGGATTCGAACCTGCGTCATGATGATGAGAGATGCGTAGCTCTGAGCGTATTCCCAACTCTTCATCGATTAAGCTAACCGGGCACCCTACGTTTTGCAGATTTCCACTAGATTAACCTTTGATTTGTCATTTTCCAGGTTTTGGCACCCTCTTCACATTATTTGAACCGATTCCTCGGATTGTGACGCTGGCGTTCCACGCATTCGGAATCCTGTCTTTCATACTGGGAATTGTGACTGTGTCCTACACGTTTCAAGCTACTGCTTGTGTAAGTTTTAATTTTCCTTTTTTTTGATGAAATTCACGCTAAAGGCCGGTAGCTGCGCTTATAAGGAACCAGCTACTAACCTGGTTGCTGTTAAGGTAGAAGTTCATTTTGTTGCAGCTCTGTGCCATTCAAGTGGCCATGAGGTTTTTTTTCGTTTTTTTGGGCGTTGATTTCAGGGGGTAATTACAGTTTGGCCATATGTCTGCTATTTCCCGAATCAAAATATTTTATTTTAATTGAAATTCACTGAGTAAAGCTGGAAGCAGTGCCTAAAAGAAACGAACTGGTGTCCACTTAATAGCAAAGACCTACTAGAAGGTGTAATGCCACCAACTGCACTTTGGGCAGGAAATACACTTTATGAAACTGTACTGCTATGGTAAAGTACAGTGAGTACTATCTACCCTGGGCGACGAGTGGTACAAAGTGTATTGATTGGGACTAGAATGAGTTTGCTAATGTTAGGTTTTGGCTGAAGTGATCATGCCTGCCTGTTTGGCGAGCAGTAACAAGCAAGTGTGTTGATAATCTTTACGGGACATTGTTTAATTAGCAAAGACTCTGATCACTTTTCTCTGATCCTAAATAACCTGGAAATTACCTCTCCTCATGTGCATTTCATGGTCATCTATCAATTATCCACTGACGTTTTTAATAATGAAAATTACTTTCCCTGCTCATCTCTATGCAGACTCTGAATAACGATGATTGTGTTACATAGTGAAGTAGAGAATCTTCCAGAATGGATTATTTCAAACGATTTTGTCCTTGGAATGTTGCTTAGCTGTGAGGATTTATTGCCAATTTGGTCAATTTATTCTCGTGGGTCAATGGATCGGGTTGCGCATGAGTTTGAGTTACCGCTCTTTTTCTATGATCCCGGATGCTTTAGGATCTCAATAATCAGTGTTACAGTATTACAAAATGTTAATTTTTTTAGGCTGAAACAACAACGGAACTGTATTACTGGTGTTATGTCAGTACAATACTAACTTTGATTTCCATTGGTGAGACTTATTATTTTTTATTGAAGCAAAGTTTGAGGATAAACATGTTGGAATCGCAGGTTCAAGATCTCGAGTTCGAGTCTCGACGAGTCCGACTCGCTTATCCATGCCCGCCACTCAACCCAGGGTGTAATAAATAGGGTCGACTAAGCCGAACAGGAAAGATTGTATCTTTCCAGCAATTGCAACCCTGTTCGTCTATAAGTGGCCGCTGTTACAGGGCCTTGGACAGGGTCATCCACTTTAAGAAGTGGCTGTAAATAAAGGAAGTAGTTTATAATAGGAACAAACTGAACGCCTCTTTTACAGCGAAGAGCAACTGCGGAACGTAGCACCAGCAACTAACTGCACTACAAGTTGAAAACACTCTGGGTTAGGATATGATTTCATTTTTATCCTGTGGGGAACGAAAGTCGAGAACACGACTCATCATGTTTTGGGAAGCACGACCTATCGAGCTGAAACCAGTTCTGGATCGGAATGAAGGTTTTTGACTTATCAGCAGTGCTTTCGTGAACCACTGTGCACCGGTGAGGTGTCTAAGTGAAGCATATTCCCAACACTTAACCAGGCATCCCATTCTATATAAAACTGAATCCCCTTAGTGCTATTCAATTCAATAACCAGATCACAATTTATTCAAATCAATCAGTCCTGTGGACAAAAATTGCAAAATGTAGAGGTTTAAATATAACGCAATGAATTCTAATTTATTCCTGTCCTTCTTATTGATGAAATATATAATAAAAGGAATAAAGCTTTTCTTTCTTAAAATTCACGTTTTCTTTTGCCAGGTTACTTCGTACTCGTTGCACCATTCTGGGTGATCGAAGCTTGGAAACCTCATTCGGTTCTTCACGAGAAAGCCAGGGAAGGGATTTGTTATGAGCCAACATTATGTTGTTCGTGTTTGTGGCATGTCGTGTGAACACTTCCGTTGCCACTTTTACACATTTATTTTTGAATTGAATCCTATCGTTTCAAATCTAACATTTCAAAATCTTGAAATTCATGATAATAAAATAATAATTTATAATAAATTGATTTGTTCGGATTGGGTAAAGCTCAAAAAATATTTATTTGCATGATCAATGCATTTGGCAAAAACGTAATATTCTGCAGTTTAATTAAGCTCAGCCCAATTAAAAGCTGCCATTGCCACACGTTTCAGACTTATATATGTTGATTTGAATTTTTCTAAATTGAGCTATGGTAATTTTTTCAATGAAATTAAATCTGAGCAAAGAGGGTACTAAATAGCAAAGAACTAATATAAGATGCTATTCTGAAGCCCGTTCCTACAGCAAAAACATGTTTAATTCGGATTATTCAAAATTATGCTTTAGTATTTCAAGGAGTGTGAAGTTTTGCTTGGATGTAGGTCTGAGCGGAAGGAGGTCGAAACCTCAATTTTCTTTGGATTTGCTGGATCAAGAAAAAAACTCAAAATCCATCGAAATCTAACTGCAGTATAATTTTGCCAGAATGCAATGTAAAGCTCAAAAAATATTCATTTGCATGATCAATACATTTGGCAAAAACGTAATATTCTACAGTTTAATTAAGCTCAGCCAAATTAAAAGCTGCCGTCTATGCACGTTTCAGACATATTTATGTTGATTTGGATTATTCTAAATTGAGCTATGGTGATTTTTTTACTGAAATTAAATCTGAGCAAGAGGCTACTGACTAGCAAAGAGCTCCTACAAGATGCTATTCTGAAGCCCATTACTACAGCGAAGACATTTTGTTTAATTCGGATTATTCAAAATTGTGCTTTAGTGTTTCAAGGAATTGTGAAATTTTGCTTGGACGTAGGTCTGAGCGGAAGGAGCTCGAATCTCACTTTTTTTTGGATTTGCTGAATCAAAAAAAAAACTAAAAATCTAACTGCGGTATGAGTTTGCCAGAATGCAATGTAAAGCACAAAAAATATTCATTTGCAAGATCAATACATTTGGCAAAATTTTTCTGTTCTGCAGTTTAATTAAGCTCAGCCCGATTAAAAGCTGCCATTCCTGCATTGCTGCACGTTTCAGACATGTATATGTTGATTTGAATTATTCTTAATTGAACTATGGTAATTTTTTTAATGAAATTAACTCTGAGCAGGGAGGCTACTAAATAGCCCCTACAAGATGCTATTCTGAAGCCCGTTCCTACAGCGGAGACATTATGTTTAATTCGGATTATTCAAAATTGTGCTTTAGTGTTTCAAGGAATGTGAAATTTTGCTTGGACGTAGGTCTGAGCGGAAGGTGGTTGAAAACTTTCTTTTCTTTGGATTTGCTGAATCGAAAAACCCAACTACAGTACGATTTTGCCAGAAAAATTCACAAAAATATATTTGTGTGTTAATAGACATTTTCTTGCTTATTTATTCTCTTGTGATGAGGGTCCTTTTCTTGGTGTCTTAAGTAGCCTGGAATGGACGATAAAAATTCACCAACCAGTCAATTGTAAAGTGTTTCATGTTTTTGAATTTTCTGTATAATTTATTTTTTTGAATCTTCCAAATCTTCATTCTTATGTGGATTTAATAGGGATGCAGTATCTCATGAGGCATTAGTGTTTTACATTTTCCTTTGCTGTGTATATTTACAATCAATCACACTGTTTTTCTTTCCACTGTATTTCAAATCATTATCATATTTTAGTGAAAATACACCAAATGCACTTAAAGCCTTAAGTAGTAATTTTTTGTACTCTCTGGTAGGGCCGGGCTATTCGATTCTGTGACTCGAATCGAAGCGCAATATATTCGAATCTATTGTTTATAGAAACAATATTTACTAAATGGACTAGAATTTCCATTTTTAACGACAAAATGAAATCGATTTTGGTCAAATTTGACCAAAATCGATTATATTTTGTCGTTAAAATATGAAAATTCTTGCTCCTAGACATGTAGTGTGAGTTGAATATGCACAATAAACTATAAATTTCTTGATTTTCCCAATGGATATAAATTGTAATAGTAAGTAAAAATGGGATATTTTTTATTGGTATCGAATTTGTGATTCGATTAGATTCGGAAAAAATATCGAAATTCCAAATGATTCGGTTTTGCCCAGCCCAACTCTCTGAACAGGCATAGAAAATTTATTTTTGCCATGACTGATAAGTGTACACGACCACTGATAAGTGTACATGACCACTGATAAGTGTACATGACCACTGATAAGTGTACATGACCACTGATAAGTGTACATAACCACTGATAAGTGTACATGACCGCTGATAAGTGTACATGACTACTGATAAGTGTACATGACCACTAACAAGTGTGCAAGACCACCGAAGGTTAAAGAGTTGATGGGGATTATCAGTTGAGGATGTTAATTAATCCCAATCAAAAAAGTTTGTTGAAACATCCTTTTTTAAGTATGTGTCACTGATGGATCGCGTCGATGAGACGCGGTCCATCTGTGGCTCATGCTTAACAAAATGAAATTTTTGATTAGGATATATCGCCAAAATATCAGGCATGAAGCACAATTCAGTATCACTGATTTGGGAGAAGTGTCCAGGCCGCTTCGGATAATTTCGTGGTCAAAAACGCCCAACTATTCTAAAGCATAGGAAGGGCGATTTGTACTGCGTTTTCAGCAGCTGCTTCACTATAGTGTTAGAGACTAGCCAAATTTAGAACATGTCTTGTTGAACCGACAGACCTAGATGTGTGCTAATTTATTTTAGTAGTTCGCCGCCCCTTACTACCCAGAGCAATAACTGGCATACGTGGGTTGCAGAAGTTTTTTTATTGAAATTCATTCTGAGCAATGCCGGAAGCAGCTCCCAAAGGGAACAAACCAACGGCCATTCAATAGCAAAGACCTAATAAAAGACGTAGTACCAGCAACTGCACTCTAAACTGAAAACATCCCAAATGGAACTGAATCGTCACAGTGAAGTGCAGTGAGCGGTATCTGCCATGGGTGATGAAGCTATCTACCACTTCCTTGTTTCCTTTAGTAGCCTCTTACGACACGCAGGAAATATGTTAGGACTTCTCTGAAGCCTGTACCTACAGGGCTAAAAAAAGTGCACAGAAAGCAGTGTTTTCCGGAATATTTGCTCCACAGGTATTCGGAGTTGGGTCACAGGTCATAACCACTTCTTACCAAGTCCAACTATCTTCCAAAATGAAGCGAAGCCATTGGAAAAGGTGACTATAGTATCCAAGACTGCAAATTTACAAGATTAAGGGTTTCTAGCATATCGCTTCAAATATTGCCGTAAACACATTTTAAAATCGTCACTTCGCAACCGAAGATGATTTCTTGAGGTTCTTTTTGAAAATTTCTTTCAGTCTACTATGTGACCTTACAGAAAGTAGAAAACAATCTATAATCTCTCTGATAGCAACGGATTTGCAAGCCTGGGATCCCCACCCTGATTTCTTATGCAGGTCTGAAGCACACAAAGCATCAGTATAACATTCTCTTTATTCTTTTTCTGCATCAAAACATTTTAATGGTCTTAAGGCGTATTACATAAATATCAGCCAAACGTAATCAAATCAACTTTGGCCTTTTTCATAGTGGTTAGGGAATCTAATTGAAATCTCCAGTATTTTTCCTCGTGATAGTTCATTCTGAGTTGAGTCCAAACAATATCAGCTAAATTATTAAGAACAGAAGCTTTTTGGGTTTCCGTTCAACAAAGGCAAAAAAATGTGGACCCTATGTTGATGGCAGCCATGGATTTTTGGAGTCTATCTAACACGAATTAACCCAACAAAAAATTTAATTTTCAACTGGGAAAGGAAGCAAAATTTTTAACGCAATACTCATTGGGAATAAGAGTGATTGTTTTGTCTGTATTTGGTTCCTTTTACTCAAATCAGCAATCAAGGCTTAGCCAGCCAAAGTCATTACGATCTAGGTTGAGTTTTTAGCTAAGGCATGACAGAATCATCATTGTTCCAGAACCCTTGTATACCACTGTCCGAAATACGAAATATAAAGATAATACTTCGCTTTTTAATATTTGACACCCAATACCCGCATCCCTCCATAATAGATTCCAGTTTTAAAAGTTTATTTATAATTTAATATTATTTAAGCTTCATGTTTGTGGTATGATAGAGGTGTTGACCAACTTTTCATTCAGCGTCAATTGAGCTTGGAGTACGTTGGTCAGGTAACGAACCATCAGAAGATCCTGAAAAAAGGATGAGGTTTTATTTTCAACCTGGAAGACTGTGGTTGCAAAAACGGGTGGAAAGTTTTCGTGAATTTTGGAAAAGTTTCCTGAAATTTAAGGGCTCGGGAATTTCGGAAATTTTTTAGATTTCAATCTCCCTAAAGAATGAGAAAAATAAAAATGGCCAGAAGGACAGTCAATGATGCTATAATATAATACTATTGGGAGATCTTGATTTGCGTATTCTTATACTTTCATATACACAAAGAAAAAGAAATTTGTTCAGATGAGGCTTGAACATTTTTGTTTAATTTTCTGGAATTTGTCGTCGCAATTCAAATATGGCCGACAACAAAAATAAATGACCGCGTATAGCATAATAGGCCGATTCACTATTTTTTATATGCTCTTGTTTAGTTTAACATGAGACTAACTACGTATCGGTCTTCTATGCCTTTGCGTAAGTGGATCCGTATGCTATAGAAGGAGAATGAACTAATAGACAAGAGGCTAAGAGTCTTTTTACACGTAAGTGTAGGAAGACTCTTGTCTACATTTATATTATTATAGATATGATGGAGTTTTTTTTTTTTCTATAGCCACTTCTCAGAGCAGATCACCCTGTCCAAGCGACCACTTATAGACGGACACTTATAGACGGACAGGGTTACAATTACTGGAAAGATATCATCTTTTCCTTTTCGGCTTAGCCTACCCTGGTTATTACACCCTTGGTTGAGTGGTGGGCAATAAGCGAGCCGGACTCGCCAGGGCTCGAACCAGAGATCTTCAACCTGCGATGCCAACGTGTTTAACCACTAGGCCATCGCGCCTAAAAGTATTTCCATTGTCAAAATTAAAACTGCTTACATTAATATTGTTATTCAGCATTGTATCGAATTCTTTCTCTGATAAATGTGGAACTGAATAAATTAAATCCAACAAGAATCTGCCGGTGTTCGAATCCGGAGGTGTCGTTCCATCCTGTGAGGATATTAAGAAAAGGGTTAGCGCGCTATCAGAATCCGATCTATTTATTTTGAAATTGAATGGAATTGTTTTTGGAATGGATTTTTTTTGTACCCACTTTTGAGAGTGGATCACCCTGGTCAAGGCCCTGTATAAGCAGCCACTTAGGATAGGACCACGACCTCTCGTGCAGATACCAGTTCCGAATCGGGGTGAAGGTTTTTTGATCATCGTATTTCTCAGTTTTCCTGTGCATGGACCTGGTTGGTGGAGGGAGCCGTAAGCAACATTTACGTGAACACTGTGCACCGGTGAGGCACCCAGCAGACCTCTCGCATATAATCATCATCCCCCACAGGTTTCGAACCTGCGCCATAACGATCAGAGATGCGTAGCTCGAAGCGTATTCCCAAACCTTTACGATTGAGCTAACCGGGCACCCTAATAGACAGACAGAGTTACAATTGCTGGAAAGATATAATTTTTTCATGTTTGGCTTAGCGTACCCAAGTTATTACACCCTGGGTTTAATGGTCGGCATGGATACGCCATCCGGACTCAAACCAGAGATCTTCAACCTGCGATGCCAAAATGTTCAACCACACAGCCCATTTAATACTCAAATCAAATCCTTATATTAAACAAACAAGGCATCTTTCCGGCAAATTGTCGAATATGTGAGTATTTACATATAATTATTGATAAAAAAAAATTTTTTGTTGCTTTCGAATGGAATGATTTATGGGTTTGCAAACCACGAGTTGAATAAAGTAAATACCAGGCCATATTGCGCTTTTTTTTTCAGAATTTCTTATCCAAAACAAAGGGGGGGGGGGTCGCATAATGCGGGGGAATAGAAAAATCTAGATAAAACTTTCAACTTCAACATATCCACAGAGACATTTGTTTATCATTATAAAATAGACAAGCGATGCATCTGAAGCGTTTGTACCTGATAAGAAGATTATCATATTTGAGCCATATTTGATATGTTATCAAATCTCGTCCCATATCTATTATTTTTTATCTTGAACGTGATAAGCGGATTATCATATTAATTTAAGCAAAGTAGACTTAATTAGGGATGGCCAATATTGAATAACTATTCATTTTCTTGTTAATGAATTCAATAATTTATCTTCCCACAAAATTGCATTTTCAAACCGACCTGCACACTCTTCACATAATTCAAACAAACGTCCAACATAGATGTGAGATTCCCAATCGCCTCAGTGACATGTTGGAATTCTGATGGAACTGTGACCACACCTGCCTTTTTGTTACAACCCTGAAGAGATATGAAATCATTTATATTTTTTAGGTGTCTAGCAGAGATAAAGTTGTACAAAGAGGATAGGATATCACTTTTATTCTGTGGGAGAGGAAAGCCGAGAATACAGCTTAACCATATGGCGAACCACAACCTCTTGTGCAGATACCAGTTCTGAATCGAGGTGGAGGCTTTTTCTCGGATTATCGTATTTCTCATCTTCCTGTGCATTGACCTGGTTGGTGGAGGAAGCCGTAAGCAGCGCTCTCACATGAACCGCCATGCACTGGCGAGGCATCTAGCCAACCTCTCGCATATCTTCATCAACTGTGACGGGATTCGAACCTGGGTCAAGACGATCAGAGATGCGCAGCTCGTTTGCCTCGCTCAGATTGAATCTCAATAAAAAAAAATACCTAATTCGAATGATTCTGGTACTCATTCCTGTGATGCGACAAAGGATTTGAGACAAAGATTTTAGCTTTGCTTAGACTTCCATTTAGGTACTCACAGTTTGGATTCTATCAACACCGACTCTCTCTGCATCGTACTGAAGTAATTTAACATCAACAGGTGTGAACATCATTCCTTGTGTTTTCCCTGGAACTCCTATAGGCGAGCTGGATGAAAATAAAAAGTTTTAGCCCGGTTAACTCAATCGGTAAAGATATTAGGATTATGCTTCAATATACTCAACTCTGGTCATTCTGATGAAGACTCAATTCCCAAAATAAATGATTACATTTGAGAGGTTTGCAGGACCGGCGCATGGTTGTTCACGTAAGTATCGCTTGCTGCTTCTTCCACTAACCATGTAAATGCACCAAAAAAATTTTGAGAAATGATAAGCGCAAAACCTTCATTCCCGATTCAGAAACTCGTGTCAGCATGAGAGGTCAAAGTTCACCACATGGTTTATCCTTTCCCGTAGGATAAAAATGAAATTCTATCCTATATTATACAAATTCAAAACAACCAATTCATAAGACACTAGCATTCGATTCTAACCTATCATAATCACATAATTGTGTCAACAGACATTGGACACAACAGAACAACCTACTTTGTGAAAAAAACTCCGTACATGGGTATTATATATATCAGTGTCTCAGAAATATCACTGACATCTACGTGGTAACTCTTTATTTCACATTCAAACAATACTGCTATGATTTCTGTAACAATTCGCAATAGAGCCCGACCGATATTGCTTTTCTGCAACCGACGCCGATATTTTGACATTTTTGACCACCGATAACCGATATTTTATCTTACGTGAAAATTCCCATATTTTTTAACCTTTTGATGCGTTACTAGACAAATTTTTGCGCAGGGAATAAAATTTCATCTCATGCAAATAACAGCTGCTGGTGATTTTCCCAGATGAAGGCGAAAAATATTGTGCAATTTTGCCATTTGAACAAAAAAACTGTAACGTCAAAAAGAGGTGTTATTTTAAAAGAATTGCGCATGTTCATAAGTGCATTTCGATTGACCGATATTATCGGCTGCTTTTGTGATCCGTCAATATATCGGTGAACAGCAAAATTAGGCCGATATATCCGTCGGGCTCTAATTCGCAATTAACAAATAATACTTTTGAATATTTTTCAAAAATTAGCGCAACTTTTAATGCAAATTATAAGCTGATAAAGGGTGTCTTTATTTGTTTATTATATGACTTCCGATTCAAAGTTCGGTTCGGGAAAATTATTGGATTCGAATTCGAAACCAAAAAATATTAGATTTTGGCCCCTTCTCATTGTGACCCAGGAGCTGAAAAGCCCTGTTCTATATGTTGTCAGGGATTAAAAAAATGATAAATTTTACCTTATATAAGCCTTGAAACCAAGTTCTCCATTAGCAAGAGTTGTATCGACAGTCAGATGTACAGGCATTTTGTTTTTACTTTCTTTCGTATAGTATTCATGGATGAGGACTGAATGTTCTGTGATGTCATGACCTGTGGCATACCTGGAAAATGTGCATTGGTAAAAATATTTTTGTTTTAGTCCCAGTTTATACAGTAATTTATCATTTGGAAGATCTAAAAATACCCGTCAGAAACGAAAATGCATTTTTTGTCGCAAAAGAAAAAACTTTACGAGAATCTCAAAATAAGTCAAGAAATTTTTCATTTGATTTATAGTTTATACAGATATAGAAATTCAAATTTTTCAAATAGGCCGATTTTAACCTATTTGAAAAATTTCACAACAATGATATTTTTTTCAATCTCTAATAAAACTCTTAGAGTTTACAAGGTTCCGTATGGCGATATCGGAAAAGGGAAAACAAATTAGATTTAGATCCTGTTAAATAAACATCAAAATATTATGTTATGGACAGAATATCTCAAATTTAATGTCTTGTCTAAATTTAAAGTCGTATTGATAGAATTCTTGGAAGAGCAGATGAAAGAATATGTACAATACTCGATCAGAGCAGCTTGAAATGCTGATAATCGCGATATTGTGATATCTGCAATTTAATAAAATTCAAGCTCAATGAAGCATTTTTTGTCGAAATAAAAATTTTCTAATATTGAATGTAAAAAATAAAATCACAATAATAAGACATTTATTATAATTGCATTGTGGTTCTTACCATCCCACGATCACTTCATTGACGTTTACTTTCCGATGCAAATCGTACATATTTTTTGCGTATTCCATATCGAACGCAACTTCATCATCTGACTCTGTGTGCGGAACGCAGAATGCGTTTGTTACTGTGACTGCATTCGCATCGACGGTACCTGAAAAAAATTGCGTACAATTTGATATAGAGATTAGGGGTCTCATAAAGTTTAGTATCATATATCCGGTTATCATAAAAATTTCCTGTGTTGCAAGCGACTCATCCTAACCCGGGAGATAATGCCAGATGCTTGCAGCATTGGCGCCCCCTAGTTAGGATGAGAATATTCTGCCAGTTTTTATTATAATGACATTCGGGAATATGGTACTAAACTTCACTAGACCCGAGATTAGTGATGATAGCCCAAATTCAAATATTTAAGAAGAAAATTCAGAATATGAAATATCAAATTTGTACACTCTGAATTCATCCATTTTTGGTAAAAAGCAGCATTCTCAAGGATTCAAACCCAGGAATTTAGTGATGCGTAGCTTTAAGTGTGTTAAGAAAAATACGAAGTTTACGCTCCAATCTACTCAACTCTGGCCATTCTGATGAAGATTCGATTCCCAAAAAGGATGCAGGATGCTTCACTGGTGCATGGTTGCTTATATAAGCATTATATAAGCTACCAACCATGTAAATGCACAAAAAAAACTTACAGAAATGATGAGCTCAAACCCGATCAGTTATATTTAGACCAAAGATGCTCTTTTAAGCATGGGTCAAAGAGTTTACGGAATTCAATTTCTCACCCAAAAGTGTTCCAACAACTCTCTTTGCGTCTTCTTTCCGTCTCTCGAAACTGTCAATTATTGTGAACAACACCACGGGGTGAACGCACACTAAACGATTTTCAGACATTTTTAGCGTTAAGTTATATATTTTATGTACTATCTACAAAATAAATTTAATAATAAATTTTTTTCCGCTTTTGTCCCTAACTTTAAAGTTTAGGGAATGGGAAAGTTTCGCATTAGATTTCAGGTTTTGACCAGACCTATACAGCTTTGTTTTTTATTCTTCTGTATTCTTAAATTTGATATCGATTATTAGGAGGAGAATAAACATTCATACATATGCAGAAAAATCGGGTCTAGTGAAGTTTGGTACCAAATTTCCGTATGTCATCAAAATAAAAACTGGCAGGATTTTCCCATCCTAACTAGGGGGCGCCAATGCTGCAAGTATCTGGCATTGTCTCCCGGGTTAGGATGAGTCGTTTCCAACATGGGAAATTTTTATGATATATGGTATTAAACTTCATGAGACCCAAAAAATCATGATAATTCCATGGGACAAAGCATGGCTGCATGCGTGCATGATTTCAACATATAACGGACAAAAGGAAATTTGATCCGCCTATACTGTATAGAACCCTTGAAGCTGTTTAGTTTAGACGATTTTCCATTTTTTTCATGTGTTGATCTAAATAGCATCGGGAGTTTTGGGTAAGCATATTGCTGTGCAATCATAGTCAAAATAATTGAGTCTATTTTAAATCAACGACCGCATAAAACAGAAGACTTCATTCAACAAAGCTGAAAAGCCCGTTGCCTTCTTTCCAAAACGCCTAATCCGCGATGCAGGATGTGCTGATTCTGAAAGCGAAAATTTCAACAGATGGGATAGAGTTCAAAACGTGGTTTCGTGTTCAAGATTTATTAAAAGTTCGGTTTTCAATTAATATAATACAACTAAAATATGAAATAAATAATTTGTGTTGAATTTTTGAAATAAATTCAATAGTTTTCAGAATTTTTTACAAAAGTTAAAACAAAATTTCATCGGAAATGATGACGTAATAACATTGATATCACGCTTCACTAACTCCCGTCGAGGCACGTGTGTTTTCCATGCAAAACATTTCATCTGCGGCGTTGACAAGTTTCTGCCGGGATTTCAATTTTTTTCAGCAGTTTTTGAAGATATCTTTCTGATGGGAAGACCAGGTGAGTTTTTGATGTGTTTTATCAATAAATGAGTTTATATTTTTTTTGCAGCAAACTTGCTGCTAGGTCTCCTGATACCACATTTCGGATCATTATAAAAATTCCTTGTATTATTTACTCATAACTTATATCCTATCTTGCCATACGGTATTGTTTATGCCTATTCAACGGGCATTTAATGCGGTTTCCATTCATATATTAAAATAGATGAAAAAGAACCATGAATCAAATATTTTGGGCATGCCTAGACTCTCTGCTCTTGTGATTAACCAACATTTTTCGGGTCTCATATATCCGATTATCATAAAAATTCCCCATGTTGCAAGCAACTCATCCTAACCCGGCAGACAATGCCAGATGTTTGCAGCATTAAAGCTCCCTAGTTAGGATGAAAATATTCTGCCAGATTTTATTTTGATGACATTCAGGAAAATGGTCTAAACTTCACTAGACCCCATTTTTCTATGTTGACAAAAATTTTCTAATTGACAAAATAAACTAACTAAATCTGACTAAATGGCGTCAGAACTGCCAGTTTGTTTCTGATCTTAATGAATTTGATTGATAAATATATCTAATTTTTTTTCTAGGTTTTTCACCAAGAGGTGGCGGTAGAGGTGGTTTCAGAGGAGGACGTGGTGGAGGAGGTAGAGGAGGCGGAGGCCGAGGAGGATTCGGTGGGCGCGGAGGATTTGGGGGCCGTGGAGGCGGAAGAGGTGGCGGCAGAGGAGGTGGTCGCGGAGGAGGCAGAGGTTAGTATACTTTATTCAATTGATATTCTCTTTGAAATATGACATCAGTAACATTGACAACTCTTGCAGTAACATTTTTGTGTTGTATTTAATTGTCAGTAGCACGTACTGGAGAGATTCCGCAAATTAAAAATCTAATCGGGTGTTGTTAGCACATAACTGTGAGAGATGCTGCACTGGTTAAAAATCTGGTTTTAAATGGCTTTTGGCACTTAATGTTTTTACTTAAATAATTTCTGGTTGGATAGTGATAATTTAACAGTGTCCCATATTTTTCTTCTAAAAAGTGGTTGCAGTCAAGAATGGGTTTTGGGCCAGAAAAAGCCATATATGTCCTTACAAAAATGACTGTTCGTCAAAGATGGCGGGAATAGTCATTTGAAATGAAATGTGAAAAAGTGATCTTTTTAAATCAGGATGTTGTAATACCAGACCTGTTTTAGAAATTGTATTTCTCATGGAAGTAATGCTGACCTGTATTTTTACATATAGTTGAGCTATATATCCACCATTCCTCATCTACCGTATTTACTTGATTGTAAGCCGCATGTGATAGTGTTAAAAATTTAATGCAAGCCGCATATACTGTGCGGGTGCCTCTATGGGTTTCAGCTTATCTGGGTGGGCACGGAAATCAAAGTATGGTTACTGGTGCCCGTTCTTAATTTCGCGTATGATGTAGCACTTGCGATGAATTCTGTACCGTATCCTTAGCTTATCACAAACAGAGATAGAGTATCGGCATCGCGAAGAAAAAATGTAAACCGCCTTTGAACGTAAGCCGCCCTTGAATTTAAGCCTCAAACATGATGGAAAATAAAACTTTGAGCCGCACAATCGAGTGAATAGGGTATGTTTGCTTTTAACTTAGTATTTCATTTCAGGCCGGGGAGGTGGAGGGTTCAGGGGTGGAAGGTCAACAGTTGTAGAACCACATAAGCATCCTGGAATCTTCGTAGCTCGAGGAAAAGATGACGCTCTGCTGACGAAGAATCTTGTCCCAGGGAATACAGTGTATGGAGAAAAAAAAGTCGAAGTCGAGGTAAATAAATTAAATTGAGTCATATGATAAACAAATAAAGACTAACCTTTTCTGTAACGTTTTTTACATGGAAAAATGATTTGGAATCATCAACGCTGCCATATCAAATCAATGAACATTGATAATCAATAAAGGATTTACCTACAGATCAGTGTGGCAGAATCTTGGGTTTCTTCTGGTGGCTGAAATGTTCATGTACTTTTCCACGGATGGACAAAAAAAGCTTCAAAACCATCAAAACTGCTATTTCATAGCAGTATTGATGATTTTGAACCTCTTTGTACATTTTACCAGGCATTTAAATCTTCTTAACTACAGATAGATCACAAAATATTGCAAATTAGCTGAAATTCCTTCTGACGGCAGCCATTTTCTTCGAGTGTCTGAGTAGCAAACATTCTGCCACACCGGGTCTACCTAGCATATTAGTTAACTCTAAGAGTTTGTGCCATCAAGGTATTACCCAAGCATGTGTCTGTGGTACCATACACACAAAAGAGGACATATCTTCTAGTCATAGACTATCATGGAATATTGATTGCTCATTTGATAAAATTTTTCCTGATGGAACAAATTTTTTTAAGAAATAAAGAGTAGTTGGCTTTCTGCTACAGATAATGCCCACTTGATGGGTTTACTTCTGACGTGAATCATTTTATTAATTTATCTGGAGTAGCTAACAATACCCTAGCCTTCGTACTTTCACATTTTCATTCCACCAAATCCTTATTTCAGTTAGGATAGGATGTCATTTCTAACCTGAGAGAGAGGGAAGGCGAGAGAATACAGCTTAACCATATGGCGAACCACGACCTCTCGTGCAGATACCTGTTCTGAATCGGGGTGGTGGTTTTTGGATTATCGTATTTCTCATTCTTCTTGTGCATGGACCTGGTTGGTGGAGGAAGCCGTAAGGAGTGGGGCGTCCAGCAGATCTCTCGCATATCCCTCACGGGATTCGAACCTGTGTCATGATGCTCAAAGATGCGTAGCTCAAGCGTATTCCCAACGCTTTAGTGATTGAGCTAACTGGGCACCCCCAGGTTATTACAGGCTGTTAGTGGCTGTTAACATTTCGTTATATTTTGTTTTAGAATGAAGGTACAAAAATAGAATATAGAACCTGGAATCCGTACCGATCAAAGCTCGCTGCAGCTGTGTTGGGAGGCATCGGACAAATCCACATGAAACCAGGGTGCAAGGTCCTGTACTTGGGAGCAGCTTCGGGGACTACAGTTTCTCATGTGTCTGATATTGTCGGACCGGTAAGTGAAAATGAAGGCCTTTGGTAAATCAGTGGGTCCGATGGCCTAGTGGTTAAACATGTTGACATAGGTTGGAGATATTTGGTTCGAGTCTGGCTCTGTAATCCATGCCCACCACTCAGCCCAGGGTGTAATAACTTGGGTAGGCTAAGCCAGACAGGAAGAGATATCTTTCAGCAATTTTAACCCTGCCTGTCTATTAAAATAATCAAACAAAATAGTGAGATGGTGCAAAATTGACATGCCCGATAATCAGGCCTGTAGAGTCTGACTCGGAGCTCGGTTAGTCTGTGTGGTAGAGTCTAAAATTCAATCTGATATTGTGGGAATAATAACCAAATTCGAATATTCGTATCTGGTATCGAACGAACTGTACAAAAATGTTCAAAATCATCTATACTACTGATGGTTTCGAAGCTTTTCTTCTCCCAGAAAGAAAACAAGATTCTGTCTCCCTGGTGCTAGCTTGAACTTAACATCTCTCTTGTTCTTTACTCTCAGGAAGGGCTTGTGTACGCCGTGGAATTCTCACACAGATCAGGACGTGATTTATTGAACGTTGCGAAGAAGAGAACAAACATCATTCCAATTATTGAAGACGCCAGGCATCCGCACAAATACAGAATGCTTGTTGGTAAGTAAATTTAGACGAGAGTTACTACTCTTGCCACGAATGTGCATCAATCCCAGGATCTACGATTTTTTTATCGCCACTCAGTGTGGATCACCCTGTCTAAGGCCTTGTAACAGAGGCCACTTTTAGACGGGCATGGTTACAATTACTGGAAAGATATGATCTTTTCCTTTTCGGCTTAGCCTACCCAAGTTATCATACCCTGGGCTGAGTGGTGGGCATGAATAAGCGAGACTCACCGGGACTCGAACCCGGGATCTTGAACTTGTGATGCCAACATGTTTAACCACTAGGCCATCGCGCCCACTAAATTGGTATACACTCGTTTTTTGACTCCCCAACACTTGTTACAGCTGGGCAGCATCAGGTATATTTTGTACTGGCATACCGCCGCCAAAATGCCGGTATTACCAGTATGCCAAGCCATTTTCTGCTATCAAAAACATGCTATTGTGTTGTTTTGAAGAACCACGTGATGCGCGACCAAGTTGAAAAAAAATCAGATGCATACCTCTAAATGTGGGTGGGTTGTTGTCTCATGACATCCCCCAAAATAAGTAGCTTAAAGACCCGTTTTTTGTCGTTTCTTGACCCTGTAATGCATCAGCTTGTAACCATTTTAGGCGGTATGTCATGCATTACCGGTGTCACGGCAAACTGACCTCTCGAAAATTAATGCGCTACGATATTTTGGAAAACTCAATACCGGTATTTACCGTCCTACTGATCACTCGGAGAAAGGCCGGAAGCAGTACCTATAAGGAACCAACGACCACTTGATAGCAGAGTTATCAAAACATGTACCAACAACTACACTCTAAACAGAAAACATCCCAAACAGAACTGAACCGCCATGGTAAAGTGCAGTGAGTGGTAGGTATTTTCCCTGAGCGGGGGTGAAGCCATCTACAACTTCTGGATTTGATATGAAATTATGATATCCTGACAAATTTTTTATCTTCACAGACATGGTTGACACGATTTTCGCAGATGTTGCGCAACCCGATCAAACAAGAATCGTCGCCATCAACGCCCATCATTTTCTCAAGAACGGAGGAAATTTTGTTATTTCTATAAAGGTAAGCAATTTGCGAAATGCTGTCCCTCTGACCAGGTTGAGTTAGTTCAATTGGGAAAGATATTAGGAATAAGCTACGCATCTCTAATCATTATGGGTTCCAATCAATTGGGGAGTGTGTTGTTGGACTCCCCTGCCGCACCGGTGGTTCGCGTTCTCTTTTTTTTTTTTAAAAACATTTACTCCTGAGCGAAGTTGGAAGCAGTGACTAAAAGGAACAGACTAGCAGCCACTTAATAGCAAAGAGCTACTACACCATGTTGTGCCAGCAATTGCACTCTGAGCGGAAAACCCCCCAAACGGAATTGAACTGCCATTGTAAAGTGCAGTGAGTGATATCTGCCCTAAAGGAACCAACTAGCAGCCACTTACTAGTTAAGAGCTACTAGACAAGTGGAAACATCCCAAACGGAATTGAACCGCCATCGTAAAGTGCAGTGAGTGGTATCTGCCCCAAGGGAACCAACTAGCAGCCACTTACTAGCAAAGAGCTACTAGACAAGTGGAAACATCCCAAACGGAATTGAACCGCCATCGTAAAGTGCAGTGAGGGGTATCTGCCCTGGGTGATGGCAAAATCATCCACGGCTTCTTTCCTGTGGTTTCCACTTCCCTCACCGACCATGTCCATTTGTGCACATGAAAATTTGCTGGAATATTCGGGCAAAAAATCACACTCCATAACTTTAAAATTGTATCTGTACAGGAGGTCGTAGGTGGCCTACTCCCCCCCCCCCTAAATATAATATATTTCTGCCTCCATGGTGCTAGCTTGAACTTGACATCTCCTCGTTCTTTACTCTCAGGAAGGGCTTGTGTAAGCTGTGGAATTTTCACACAGATCAGAACTTGATTTATTGAACGTTGGGTATATGCCTACGTCTACTTGCCCCCCCCCCCCCCAAACTCCCTTTAGGACATGCAGGAAATAAGTTATAAGTAAATGGGAAGCCTGTTATTATTATCTTTAAAATCCCCATCATTTTGTCATCCAGGCATCCTGTATTGATTCAACGGCCAAACCAGAAGCAGTTTTTGCATCCGAAGTCAAAAAAATGAAAATCGAAAAGATGAAACCGAAAGAACAATTGACCCTTGAACCCTACGAGCGAGATCACGCTGTTGTGGTTGGAATCTACAGACCACCAGCCAAGAAGGAAGAATGAGGGAGTGAGGGAGAAAAAAATGAGTTTACACTGCCAACTAGTGTGCGTTTGACTTGAGGCGGGTGCTTAGAGTCGAAGGAAAACACTTGACAATTTGCTAATATATATTTACGCTATTTTTAGACTTCAAATTGGATTAGAGTCGGATACGCTGTGAAAGTGATATTTACAAAAATGATACAGGAAAAACTGCCGTATTGAAATGTTTTTTAAATAAGTAAATTATTTGGACAAAATTTCACGGTTGAATGAGTTTCAAGAATGTATCGCTCACGCTATATAAAATATTAATCTTGATTCAGTACGAGCTAAAATTTTTATCTGATGAACTCTCGTAATAATTTTTTTTTGTTAACAAACCTGTACGATATTCATTCCACTGTCTGAATGTTGTCATTGCAAAAGACGCCATTTCTCTGTCATGGGCTATGGACAAGTAAGAAATTTTTTTTTTGTTAATCATTTGCCTAGGGTTCTGATAAATCATCATCGTTAGAACGGTATTTGAAATCCACCGCATACTAGAGCCCGACCGATGTATCGATATATCGGCCTAATTTTGATGTTCACCGATATATCGGCCTAATTTTGATGTTCACCGATATATCGGCTGATCACAAAACCGGCTGATAATATCGGTCAACCGAAATACACATACATGCGCATACACATTCTAAACTTGCATAATATCCTATGCTTCCATTTGGAGAAATCCTCAGCATAAATTATTTGTGTGAGATGAAATTTTATTCCATCCTCCTTCCGCAAAAATTGTATAGAAACGCATTCGTTAAGCAGTAGAGATGTTCTTTTATTATTGCATTTCTTGGAGAGAGATTTCAACAAGTGTGACGCAAGATAAAATATCGGTTATAAAAATATCGGCATTGGTTGCAAAATAGCGATATCGGTCAGGCTCTTCTACATACCGTAGATAAGATATTTCAACATTGAAGATAAACAAAACTATTGATATTTGACCATATTTTGCAAAGAAGTCATGATTTATGCCAAGTTTTTAGCATAAACCATGACTTTGTTGCAAACTCCATTGCAAAATGGATAAATTTAGAAATACCAGGAGAAACAAAATAAGCTCTGGCCAGAATTTTGAAATATTCGGCATGTGCCGAGATGGTGTAGTTAATTTGTGAAACATTATTGGTTATAAAAGAAATTGAACATTTTTTCTGTTGGGTACCCTAAGGTGGTGAATCTGTGATTTATTATTGAAAAAATGAAATTTTCTGAAAAATAAACTAACAACTTCTTGTTGTAGAAGGAAAACGAGCATATTCTGAACTGAAAATCAATGATTTCTTTTGTAGTGGGTGCAAACTACTTCTTTGAATGCTGCGTTTTTTATCAGCATTTTATCTTTCTAATACAACAATAATAATGGAGAATGCGTGTTGTTTTTCCAAGTGCGCTAACAAGTTTCATAGTGGTTTGTTAAAGAAGCAGTTAGACAGGCAGGGAGTTTGCGAATAATTAAGAGGATTTGCCTGTTAAATTATTTTGCAAATGTACCGTTGTTATAGGTGGTACAAAATGCTTCAGCCATGCCATTATTTCCCGGGCTTGTATTTGTTGCCACGCCCCTGAAAGTCTGGATTTGAGACGCATCAATGTATAGGATGGGACATCATTTTTGTCCTGCGGTTGAGGAAAGCTGGGAATACAGCTTAATCCTATGGCGAACCACGACCTCTGTTAAAATTATTTCTGAATTGGGTTGAAGGATTTTTGGCTTGTAATTCTTATTTTTCCTATTCATGGACCAGATGGGTGGAGGAAGCCGTGGACCAGACCAGTTCATGGACCAGATGGGTGGAGGAAGCCGCAACAGCGCTTACGTGAATATAATCATCATCCCTCACAGGATTTGAGCCTGCGTCATGATGATCAGAAATGCGTAGTATGTTAGGACATTGGGGATTTTCTTCGTCATCTTCCAAGATGAAGATAACTTAATATGGTGGTTAAACATAGTTATTCATCTTGTTTAAGCCAGAATTATAGCCATGTCAATGTCTTATGGTGTCGCAATGATGCGAATTTAAAATCTCACCTTTCAAGATTTTCGAACAATTTTTTGGCGGTCACTTATAGACAGGTATGATCTTTCCCTTTTCGGCTTAGCTTACCCAAATTATTACACCCTGGGTTGAGTGGTGGGCATGGAATAATGAGCTGGACTCGAACCAAAGATCTACGACCTGCGATGCAAAACAAGTTTAATCATGGAATTAGTTGCTTTAGAATATAAAGACTTTCTAAGTTCGGGTGATCCATTTATTAAATATATATGAAAAGTCCATTGTGATGCAAAGCCCTTAGAACTCAAAAAGACCCACAGTTTGAGAAACACCGAGCTGTGTTGTCATGTAGCAGAGTTGGGAATGAGTCACTTCAAGTCTAGTCAAAGATTGTGTGACTTAAGAGTTGATTCCAAGCCTCACCAAATTGAAATTTAGAGTCTCAAGTCAAGTCATTGTACTTTCAGGTTGAGTCACTAGTTTATTTCTAAACCTATTCAACAGTTTTGACAGAATAATTCGCCACTTACAAGTACCCACTTTCAATCAACATCTGGTCATAAATGGACAGACAATCACAGATTTCAAATTTCAATGTACATTGCATGTTTTATATCCTTCTGGAATGGGAGCATTTCTTCCCTGATGAGTCACACAATCTCTTAAAAGATGTTTGCAGACTCTGACTAAATTTTCATCAATTCCCGAGTCAAGTCGCATTTCGAGAAGTACGGGTTATTTAGCCAAGACGACTTGAGTAGAGTCATTGAAAAAGGTGGCTCTCCTCAACACTGCTATATAGTCGTGATTATTATTTGGTCGACATTCTTATGTGATAGAATAGAGAGAGTCAAGTCATTGAAGAAAGTGACTCGAGAGTGAGAGTCGAGTCACTGAAGAAAGTGACTCGAGAGTTGATTCCAAGTCTCACCAAATTTAAATTTAGAGTCTCAAGTTAACTCATTGTACTTTCCAGTTGAGTCATAAATTTAAGAGTCACTAGTTTATTTCTAAACCTATTCAACAGTTTTGACAGAATAATTCGCCACTTATAAGCACTCACTTTCAATCAACATCTGATCATAATTGGAGAGACAATCACAGATTTCAAATTTCAGGGTACATTGCATGTTTTATATCCTTCTGGGAGGGCGCGATTTCTTCCCTGATGAGTCACACAATCTCTTAAAAGATGTTTGCAGACTCTGACTAAATTTTTATCAATTCCCAAGTCAAGTCGCATTTGCATTTTGGGAAGTACGGGTTATTTAGCCAAGACGACTTGAGTCGAGTCATTGAAAGAGGTGGCTCTTCCCAACACTGCATGTAGTGGTGACTATTATTTGGTCAACATTCTTATGTGATAGAATAGAGTCAAGTCATTGAAGAAAGTCACTCGCGAGTGAGAGTAGAGTCATTGACTCGAACCTCCCCAACACTGGCATGTAGTGGTGTTTATTATTTGGTCAACATTCTTATGTGATACCTAAAAATTGTCGATATATATCGGTCTGGCCCAAATTTTAATATGTAAAACATATAGCAAACATAGAAAATCAAAGAACTACCCTTGGTGACAACATGCGCACAAGACTGATTGATATGTAATTGTAATCTTTAATAATATATTGCAAAATGACAGATAAAATAAATGACAATAACAATAAGGTATAATATAGAGCACTCAGTAATCATAACTTTGTGAATCAGGAAATTTATGTTTCAAACCGTGCCCGGTCGGAGGCTTTGCTCGTACATCTTTTGTCTAGTGTGAGCCACTGATGGATCGCGCCGACAAGGCGCGATCCATCTGTGGCTCATGCTTGACAAAATAAAATTTTGGAACTGGTGTTTAATCAATTTGCAGAGGAATAGCAGGGAATTCGTATGCTATGCTCTCGTCTCATTTTCAATCAGATCAATTTTTATTAAAACGCTAGAGTTGTTCTAACAGTTCAATAGAACCCTTATTCCATATTCATCACAAAAAAAGAATGTGTTGATGTCTCTGATTACAAACAGAAAAATTACACTAGAATGTGTACGATTATTTCTTCAATTGCCTCCACCAACGCACGTCACACGAGTGGCGTCCAGCATTTCATATAGTATTTTTTTACTGAATTTACCCGGAACACAGCTGGAGCTTGCAACTAAAAGGAGCAGACTAAATGTCACATATAGAGAAAAAAGAAAACATAATAATCAATGTCGTTCTAATAGAAAAACTCTCCGAACATAATAGAACTGATAATATATTTAAAGTGGAGTGGATATGACTATTTCCTCGATTGCTTCTAGCGAATACTGATGCTAGAGCTGGGCGGCATATCGGTAGGACTGTAAATACCGGTATTGAGTTTTCTAAAATATCATATCGCGTTAATTTCCGCAATGTCTTTTGCCATGATACCGGTATTTCGTGACATACCGCCTAAGTGGTTACAAATGAGTAAGCGCCCCGGAATATTGAAAATACTTGATAACTGATGCATTCCATACTTTATGATTAAGATAATTATATAATCAGCTGAGTGATCACTTTTTCATTTTCTTAGAAGGAACAGTCTCAGGCTTGCATATTCGCGATAAGTTATTACATTCCAATGGAATTTTTGACATCCTCATAGAGGGGGGACGGCATCCATAGATAATGATTAATGTTTTAATCAGTTCATAATTTATTTTTATAATTTCTCAGAGAAGTGGACAACAATTCATTAGATCCCAAGGAAATTTTTTCCAATTTACAATTAGGGCTGGACGAATCCCTTGGAATTCGAATCAGAAAAAAAACTTTTTGAATCGTATCGAAATCACTCATTCTCTGTAAATTACAAATATCCCAATTTTACTGTTATAACTTGTCTCCATTGTGAAAATAAAGAAATTTATAGTTTATCGTCCATTTTCAATTCACACTAGGAGCAACAATTTTCATGTTTCAATGACAAAATATAATCGATTTTGGTCAAATTTGCATTTCGTTGTTAAAAATTAAAATCCTAGTTTACTCAAATTAAGTTCCTATGAACGATTCACGATTGATTTGAAATGATCGTGCTTCGAATCACCGAATCGAATTGCCCAGCCCTATTTACAATGGAGAGTCCAAATAATGGTTTTGGAGAAATAGTATCAGATTACACTGAAAATGAGCGCAAAAAACTTTGGAACCAATCTCTTGAGTGATAAATTTCTTTTTATCAAAATTTGCTCTAAGCAAGGTCAGTAGCATCCAAAAGGTATAACTAACAACCACTTAATGGCTACTATTAAGTATGCAGTAGTACCAGCAACTTCACTCTTTAAGCAGAAAATGTTACTTCCAAAACCTCTTCCCAAAGTGTAAAAACCACAGCGAATTTGCAAGCCCGAGGAATATGCTATAGATAAATCAACAATAATCTATGATTTTTTTATATAAAAACAACCAAAATCACAACGAATTTCAAGGTTTTTTGAACTCTATTCGTTCGACTTTTACATCGCTCCCATGAAGTTGATAAACATACGTTACAACAGTGTTTGATTGGATGTCCATGAGAACGAAAGAAGGCGTTATATCGCATGAAAGCGGTGAATAAGCGCCGGTTATGCTTCCAGGGTTGATGTAAAATTTTCCTTCGTGCTCGTACGCCTCGAATTTATGAGTGTGGCCAAAGATCAATATGTCGACTCCAAGTTGTCTTTGCACCATTGCCAGGCTTTCTGTATCTCCCCATGGTACAACTTGATGTCCGTGACACATGCCGATTCTGAAACAAGAATTTGAGATTTAAAAAATTTGCTGTTCAATAAAAAGTCGAAGATAGCTCAGACTAAAGGCTGCACTACACGTTTACGTGAGTTGCGTTATTTCCAGGTTTGTTTTATTTTACCCTTACATTTTCCAATGTAACAGAACAGTTCGCTACGCAAGCTAACGGAGAGTGCTCGTTTCATTGCATGCGTTTGTGCTTTGTACGCATGTGAATACAATTAACGGAGCAATGCATGCATGTGTTGCCGTTTTTATTGCATTACCCGAAACGTAATGCAATGCATCGTCGGTTAAGACAACCCCATGTGAATTGTGGCCTTGAAGCTGATTCTGCCACTCTGCACTAGACTCCAATCCTTCCGTTAAACGACGCAGATTAAACTATC
>OZ023138.1:24326895-24387053 GCA_963675895.2 Styela plicata
TATAAGGAAAGGACTGGAGCCTAGTGCAGGGTGGCAAAATCAGCAATGCCGCCCAGCTCTGATCCGAGCTATCTTTGACTCTTCTTTGAACAGCTAATTTTTTGAATCTTAAATTCTTGTTTTAGAATCGGCATGTGTCACGGACATCAAGTTGTGCCATGGGGAGATACAGAAAGCCTGGCAATGGTGCAAAGACAACTTGGAGTCGACATATTGATCTTTGGCCACACTCATAAATTCGAGGCGTACGAGCACGAAGGAAAATTTTACATCAACCCTGGAAGCATAACCGGCGCTTATTCACCGCTTTCATGCGATATAACGCCTTCTTTCGTTCTCATGGACATCCAATCAAACACTGTTGTAACGTATGTTTATCAACTTCATGGGAGTGATGTAAAAGTCGAACGAATAGAGTTCAAAAAACCTTGAAATTCGTTGTGATTTTTGTTGTTTTTATATAAAAAAATCATAGATTATTGTTGATTTATCTATAGCATATTCCTCGGGCTTGCAAATTCGCTGTGGTTTTTACACTTTGGCAAGAGGTTTTGGAAGCAACACTTTCTGAATGAATTTGCTGGTAATGCAACATTTTTTAGTAGCAATTAAGTGGTTGTTAATTATTTCTTTTGGATGCAACTGACCTTGCTTGGAGCAAATTTTGATAAAAAGAAATTTATCACTCAAGAGATTGGTTCCAAGTTTTTTTGCACTCATTTTCAGTGTAATGCTATTTCTCTTAATATAAGCGTGACTGCTAGTCTGCTCCTTTTAGGTGCAAGCTCCAGCTTTGCTTCGAGTGAATTGCATCTTTGCTAATTTACTCTAGCCCCAATCGGAAAATTTTGTCAAACCATCTTTTGTATAAGCGTGCGTCAGACGAATCGCATATCGCTGTGCGAAAATTAAAAATAAATTACGAACTGATTAAAACGTTAATCATAATTTATGGATGACGACCCCCCTCCCCTCTATGAAGATGTCAAAAATTCCATTGGAATGTAATAAGTTATCACGAATATGCAAGCCTGGGACTGTTCCTTATAAGAAAATGGAAAAATGATCGTTCAACTGATTGTATAATTATCCTAATCATAAGTATGGAATGCATCAGTTAGAGCTGGGCGGCACCAGGTATATTTTGTACTGGCATACAACTGCCAAAATGCGCGATACCCGACCTAGTTGAAAATAATCTGGTACATACCTCTAAATGTGGGCGGGTTGTTGATTCACTGCATTGCAAAAGTTCAATCAAGGCATATCAGCAGCTGTAAGTTTTCTAAAGATCCATTTTTTTGTGTTACTCGACGTGATAATGCATCAACTTGTAACCATCTTAGGCGGTATGTCACGAAATACTGGTATCATGGCAAACCAGCATTGCGGAAATTAATGCGATATGATATTTCGGAAAACTCAATACCGGTATTTACAGTCCTACCGATATGCCGCCCAGCTCTAGCATCAGTTATCAAGTATTCGCCATTCCGGAGCGCTCACTCATGCTTTGGTAGAAGCAATCGAGGATATAGTCATATCCATTCCACTTTAAATATATTATTGGCTCTATTATGTTTGGAAATGTTTTCTTTTGGAATGACATTATTATGTTTTCTCTATTCTCTACATGTGACGGTTAATCTGCTCCTTTTAGGTCCAAGCTCCAGCTTTGCTTCGAGAAAATTCAGTAAAAACATACTGTATAATTCGTATCGCTCTAGCCCCATTCGGAAAATTTTTTCAAAGTTTCTTTTTTAAGCATGCGTCACTGATTAATTGCTCCAAAGAGCCACTCGTGTGACGTACGTTGGTGAAAGCAATTGAAGAAATAATCGTTCAATCATAAGACATCAACACATTCTGTTTTTGTGGTGAATTTGGAATAAAGGTTCTATTGAAGTGTAAGAACAACTCTATGGCTTTAATAAAAATTGATCTGATCTGAAATGAGATGAAAGCTTAGAATGCGGATTTCCCGCTATTCCTCTGCAAATTGATAAAAAACACTTTACCAGTTCAGAAATTTTATTCTGTCAAGCGTAGGCAACAGAATCACCACGGCGCGATCCATCAGTGACTCACACTAAATGTATGAACAAAGCCTCCGACCCGGAACCTATACATTTCCTGATTCACGAAGTTATGATTACTGAGTGCTCTATATTATACCTTATTATTATTGTCATTATTTTATCTGTCATTTTGCAATATATTATTGAAGATTACAATTACATATCAATCAGTCTTGTGCGCATGTTGTCACCATGGGTAGTTCTTTGATTTTCTATGTTTGATATTTGTTTTACAAATTAAAACTTGGGCTAGAGCAGTGCTTCTCAAACCCGGGCCACTTGGCTCACTAAAGGAGGATTTCTTAGTTTCAGGGAGGAAATTTGCTGCAGGGAGGAATTGGGGAGGAAAAACTCAAGATGAAAAAAACCCTAATTTTTTAATTTTATTTGCAACAGGAAAGGAGAGGAAAGCCGAGGGTAAAGCTTAACCATATGGCGAACCATGACCTCTCGTGCAGATACCATTTCGGAATCGGGGTGAAAAGTTTTGGATTATTGTGTTTCTGATTTTTCCTGTGCACGGACCTCGACCAGAGATTCGTAGCTCAAGTGTATTCCCGACGCTTTACCGATTGAGCTAACAAAGCAGTGTTGGGGAGAGTCACCGTTTTCAATGACTCGACTCAAGCCGTCTTGGCTAAATAACTCGTTCTTGTCAAAATGCAAATGCGACTTGACTCGGGACTTGATGATGAAAATTTAGTCCGCGTCTGCAAACATCTTTTAAGAGATTGTGTGACTCATCAGGGAAGAAACATGCCCTCCCAGAAGGATATAAAACATGCAATGTACATTGAAATTTGAAATCTGTGGTTTTCTGTCCAATTATGATCAGATGTTGTTTGAAAGTGGGTACTTATAAGTTGCGAATTATTCCGTCAAAACTGTTGAATAGGTTTAGAAATAAACTAGTGACTCTTAAATTTATGACTCAACTGGAAAGTACAATGACTTAACTTGAGACTCTAAATTTAAATTTGATGAGACTTGGAATCAACTCTTAAATCACACAATCTTTGACTGGACTTGAAGTGACTCATTCCCAACTCTGCTACATGTCGGTGTTTCTCAAACTGTGGGTCTTTTTGGGTTACCAAGGGCTTTGCATCACAATGGACTTTTCATATATATTTAATTAATGGATAACCAAAACCTAAAAAGAATCTTCATATGTTAACAACTAATGTTATGGGCACGATGGCCTAGTGGTTAAACATGTTTGGAAAGCAGGTTGTAGATCTCTGGTTCGAGTCCGGCTCGTTAATCCATGCCCTCCACTCAACCCAAGGGTGTAATAACTTTAGTAGTATCTTTTCGGTCTATAAGTGGCCGCTGCTGCAGGGTGATCCACTCCAAGAAGTTGCTTTAAGAAAATTTGTTTAAGATTTCACTGAAAATCTTCTGAAACAAGATTCTAAATTCGCATTATTACGTCACCACAAGGCATGGACAGTTGACATGGCTATTATCCACGTAGTAAGCAGGTCATTCGGAGAAATCTTCATTCCATGACTAAACTCAGTTTTGCTTATAACAAGATGAATAGCTATGTTTAACTACATTTTGGAAGATGCCGAAGAAAGTTCTCAATGTGTCAAGTGCTGCAAAGCAAGGTCCTGACATACTATGATGCATCTTTGATCATCATGACGCAGGCTTGGAACCTGTGACGGATGATGCTTGTACGCGAATGGTCTGCTGGACGCCACTGTGGTTCACATAAGCACTGCTTATGGCTTCCTCCACCCATCTGGTCCATGCATAGGAAAAATGAGAAATATAAGCCAAAAACCTTCAACCCGATTCGGTACTGACTTTCAACAGAGGTCGTGGTTCGCCATAGGATTAAGCTGCATTCTCAGCTTTCCTCAACCGCAGGATAAAAAAATGATGTCCCATCCTATACATTGATGCGTCATCAACCCTGACTTTTACAGGAGCGAGGCAACAAATACAAGCCCGGGAAACACTGGCATGGCTAAAGCATATTGTATCACCTATAACAACGATACATTTGCGAAATAATTTAACAGGTAAATCGTCTTAATTATTCGCAAACTCCCTGCCTGTCTAACTGCTTCTCTAACAAACCACCATGAAAATTGTTGGCACACTTGGAAAAACAACACACATCCTCCATTATTATTGTTGTATTAGAAAGATAAAATGCTGATAAAAAATACAGCATTCAAAGAAGTAGTTCGCACCCACTACAAAAGAAATTCAATTTCCAGTTCAGAATACGCTCGTTTTCGGTCCAGAGTTGCTGTTTTATCTTTCAGAAAATTTCATTTTTTTCAATAATAAATCACAGACTTGCCACCTTAGGGTACCCAACAGAAAACATGTTCAATTTCTTTTATAACCAATAATGTTTCGCTAATTAACTACACCATCTCGGCACAGTCCACGGCACATGCCGAATATTTCAAAATTCTGGCCAGAGCTTACTTTCTTTCTCCTGATATTCCTAAATTTATCCATTTTGCAATGGAGTTTGCAACAAAGTCATGGTTTATGCTAAAAACTTGGCATAAATCATGACTTCTTTGCAAAATATGGTCAAATATCAATAGTTTTGTTTATCTTCAATGTTTAAATATCTTATCTACGGTATGTAGTAGAGCCCGACCGATATCGCTATTTTGCAACCGATGCCGATATTTTTACAACCGATATTTTATCTTGCGTCACACTTGTTGAAATATCTCTCCAAGAAAAGCATAATGAAAGAACATCTCTACTGCTTAACGAATGCGTTTCTATACAATTTTTGCGGAAGGAGGATGGAATAAAATTTCATCTCACACAAATAACGTATGCTGAGGATTTCTCCAGATGGAATCGTAGGAGATTGTGCAAGTTTAGAATGTGTATGCGCATGTATGTGTATTTCGGTTGACCGATATTATCGGCCGCTCTTGTAGTACATTTATATACCAGTGAACATCAAAATTAAGCCGATATATGGGTTCATCGATACATCGGTCGGGCTCTAGTATGCGGTGGATTTCAAATACCGTTCTAACGATGATAAATTATCAGAACCCTAGGCAAATGATTAACAAAGAAAAAA
Organism: Styela plicata; assembly: GCA_963675895.2. Classification (NCBI taxonomy): domain Eukaryota; kingdom Metazoa; phylum Chordata; class Ascidiacea; order Stolidobranchia; family Styelidae; genus Styela; species Styela plicata. The sequence continues at coordinate 24,332,050 of OZ023138.1, forward strand.
TTTCTTACCCGTCCATAGCCCATGACAGAGAAATGGCGTCTTTGGCAATGACAACATTCAGACAGTGGAATGAATATCGTACAGGTTTGTTAACAAAAAAAATTATTACGAGAGTTCGTCAGATAAAAATTTTAGCTTGTACTGAATCTTAAGATTAATATTTTACAGAGCGTACGCGATACCATCTCGAAACTCATTCAACCGTGAAATTTTGTCCAAATAATTTACTCATTTAAAAAACATTTCGATACGGCATTTTTCCTGTATCATTTTTGTAAATATCACTTTCACAGCGTATCCGACTCTAATCCAATTTGAAGTCTAAAAATAGCGTAAATATATATTAGAAAAGTGTCAAGTGTTTTCCTTCGACTCTAAGCACCCGCCTCAAGTCAAACACACACTAGTTGGCAGTGTAAACTCATTTTTTTCTCCCTCACTCCCTCATTCTTCCTTCTTGGCTGGTGGTCTGTAGATTCCAACCACAACGGCGTGATCTCGCTCGTAGGGTTCAAGGGTCAATTGTTCTTTCGGTTTCATCTTTTCGATTTTCATTTTTTTGACTTCGGATGCAAAAACTGCTTCTGGTTTGGCCGTTGAATCAATACAGGATGCCTGGATGACAAAATTATGGGAATTTTATAGATAATAATAACAGGCTTCCCATTTACTTATAACCTATTTCCTGCGTGTCCTAAAGGGAGTTTGGGTGGAGGAGTAGGCGTAGGCATAGACCCACGTCCAATAAATCACGTCCTGATCTGTGTGAAAATTCCACGGCTTACACAAGCCCTTCCTGAGAGTAAAGAACGAGCAGATGTCAAGTTCAAGCTAGCACCAGGAAGGCTGAATCTTGTTTTCTTCCTGGTAGAGGAAAAGCTTCTAAACCATCAACACTGCTATTTCATAGCAGTATTGATGATTTTGAACCTTTTTGTACAGTTCGTTTGATACCAGACACTTGGAAAGTGGACATTTAAATCTTCCAGCCACAGATATATATTATATTTAAGGGGGGGGGGGGGTAGGCCAACTACGACCTTCTGTACAGATACCAGTTTAAAGTTATGGAGTATGGTTTTTTATCCCGAATGTTCCAGCAAATTTTAACATGCATGAATGAAAATGGTTGGTATGGGAGTCATAAGCACAGGAAAGAAGCAGTGAATGATTTTACCATCACCCAGGGCAGATTCCACTCACTGCACTTTACAATGGCGGTTCAATTCGGTTTGGGATGTTTTATGCTTAAGAGTGCAATTGCTGGTCCTACATAGTTTAGTAGCTCTTTGCTATTAAGTGGCTGCTAGTTGGTTCCTTTAGGGCAGATATCACTCACTGCACTTTGCAATGGCGGTTCAATTCTGTTTTGGGTGTTTTCCGCTCAGAGTGCAATTGCTGGCACAACATGGAGTAGTAGCTCTTTGCGCTATTAAGTGGCTGCTAGTCTGTTCCTTTTAACTACTGCTTCTGGGCTTGTTCAGAGGGAATTTAAAAAAAAAAGGGAATGCCAAGCACAGGTGCGCCAGGGTAGTCCAACAATACACTTCCAATTGATTCAAACCCATAACGATTAGAGATGCCTAGCTTATTCCTAATATCTTTACCAATTGAACTAACTCAACCTGGTCAGAGTGACAGCATTTTGCAAATTGCTTACCTTTATAGAAATAACAAAATTTCCTCCGTTCTTGAGAAAATGATGGGCGTTGATGGCGACGATTCTTGTTTGATCGGGTTGCGCAACATCTGCGAAAATTGTGTCGACCATGTCTGTGAAGATAAAAAATGTGTCAGGATCTCGTAATTTCATATCAAATCCAGAAGTTGTAGATAGGTTCACCCCCACTCAGGGAAAATACCACTCACTTCACTTTACCATGGCGGTTCAGTTCTGTTTGGGATGTTTTCTGTTTAGAGTGTAGTTGCTGGTACTACATGTTTTGATAACTCTGCTATTAAGTGGTCTTTGGTTCCTTAAAGGTACTGCTTCCGGCCTTGCTCAGAGTGATCAGTAGGACGGTAAATACCGGTATTGAGTTTTCCAAAATATCGTACTGCGTTAATTTTCGAGAGGTCAGTTTGCCGTGACACCGGTAATGCATGGCATACCGTCTAAAATGGTTACAAGGTGATGCATTATAGGGTCAAGAAACGACAAAAAACGTGTCTTTAAGCTACTTATTTTTTGCAATGTCATGAAACAACAACCCGCCCACATTTAGAGGTATGCATCTGATTTTTTTTCAACTGGGTCGCGCATCACGTGGTTCTTTAAAACAACACAATTGCAGAAAATGGCTTGTCATATCGGTAATACCGGTGTTTTGGCGACGGTAAGCAGGTACAAAATATACCTGATGCTGCCCAGCTGTAACAAGTGTTAGAGAGTAAAAAAACGTATGGCGGTTGCCGACGTATACCAATTTAGTGGGCGCGATGGCCTAGTGGTTAAACATGTTGCCAACGCACGTTGAAGATCCCGGGTTCGAGTCCCAGTGAGTCTGGCTCGCTTATTCATGACTCACCACAAGCCGAAAAGGAAAAGATCATATCTTTCCAGTAATTGTAACCCTGCCTGTCTCAAAGTGGCCTCTGTTACAGGGCTTTGAACAGGGTGATCCACTCTGAGAAGTGGCTATAAAAGAAAAAGAAAATCTTAGATCCTGGTATTGATGCACATTTGTGGCAACAGTAGTAACTCTCGTCTAAATTTACTTACCGACAAGCATTCTGTATTTGTGAGGGTGCCTGGCGTCTTCAATAATTGGAATGATGTTTGTTCGCTTCTTCGCAACGTTCAATAAATCACGTCCTGATCTGTGTGAGAATTCCACGGCATAAACAAGCCCTTCCTGAGAGTAAAGAACAAGAGAGATGTTAAGTTCAAGCTAGCACCAGGGAGACAGAATCTTGTTTTCTTTCTGGGAGAAGAAAAGCTTCGAAACCATCAGTAGTATAGATGATTTTGAACATTTTTGTACAGTTCGTTCGATACCAGACACGAATATTCGAATTTGGTTATTATTCCCACAATATCAGTTTGAATTTTAGACTCTACCACTCAGACTAACCGAGCTCCGAAAAGCTCTGAGTCAGACTCTACAGGCCTGATTATCGGGCATGTCAATTTTGCACCATCTCACTATTTTGTTTGATTATTTTAATAGCCACTTTTTGGAGTAGATCACCCTAGACAAGGCCCTGTACTAGCGGCGCCAACTTATAGACATGCAGGGTTAAAATTGCTGAAAGATATCTCTTCCTGTTTGGCTTAGCCTACCCAAGTTATTACACCCTGGGTTGAGTGGTGGGCATGGATTAACGAGTCAGACTATAACCAAATATCTCCAACCTGCGATGTCAAAATGTTTAACCACTAGGCCATCGGACCCACTGATTTACCAAAGGACTTCATTTTCACTTACCGGCCCCACAATATCAGATACATGAGAAACTGTAGTCCCCGAAGCTGCTCCCAAGTACAAGACCTTGCACCCTGGTTTCATGTGGATTTGTCCGATGCCTCCCAACACAGCTGCAGCGAGCTTGGATCGATACGGATTCCAGGTTCTGTATTCTATTTTTGTACCTTCATTCTAAAACGAAATGTAACGAAATGTTAACAGCCACTAACAGCCTGTAATAACCTGGGGGTGCCCGGTTAGCTCAATCGCTAAAGCGTTGGGAATACTCTTAGAGCTACGCATCTTTGAGCATCACGACACAGGTTCGAATCCCGTGAGGGATATGCGAGAGATCTGCTGGACGCCCCGCTCCTTACGGCTTCCTCCACCAACCAGGTACATGCACAAGAAGAATGAGAAATGTCCTCTTTTGTGTGTGTACGGTACCACAGACACATGCCTGGGTAATACCAATGATAGTCTATGACAAGAAGATATGTCCTCTTTTGTGTGTGTACGGTACCACAGACACATGCCTGGGTAATACCAATGATAGTCTATGACAAGAAGATATGTCCTCTTTTGTGTGTGTACGGTACCACAGACACATGCCTGGGTAATACCAATGATAGTCTATGACAAGAAGATATGTCCTCTTTTGTGTGTGCACGGTACCACAGACACATGCCTGGGTAATACCAATGATAGTCTATGACAAGAAGATATGTCCTCTTTTGTGTGTGTACGGTACCACAGACACATGCCTGGGTAATACCAATGATAGTCTATGACAAGAAGATATGTCCTCTTTTGTGTGTGTACGGTACCACAGACACATGCCTGGGTAATACCAATGATAGTCTATGACAAGAAGATATGTCCTCTTTTGCGTGTGTACGGTACTACAGACACATGCCTGGGTAATACCTTGATGGCACAATCTCTTAGAGTTAGACCCGGTGTGGCAGAATGTTTGCTACTCAGACACTCTAAGAAAATGGCTGCCGTCAGAAGGAATTTCAGCTAATTTGCAATATTTTGTGATAAATCTGTAGTTAAGAAGATTTAAATGCCTGGTAAAATGTACAAAAAGGTTCAAAATCATCAATACTGCTATGAAATAGCAGTGTTGATGGTTTTGAAGCTTTTTTGTCTATCCGAAGAAAAGTACATGAACATTTCAGACACCAGAAGAAACCCAAGATTCTGCCACGCTGATCTGTAGGTAAATCCTTTATTGATTATCAATGTTCATTGATTTGATATGGCAGCGTTGATGATTCCAAATCATTTTTCCATGTAAAAAACGTTACAGAAAAGGTTAGTCTTTATTTGTTTATCATATGACTCAATTTAATTTATTTACCTCGACTTCGACTTTCTTTTCACCATATACAGTATTCCCTGGGACAAGATTCTTCGTCAACAGAGCGTCATCTTTTCCTCGAGCTACGAAGATTCCAGGATGCTTATGTGGTTCTACCACTGTTGACCTTCCACCCCTGAATCCTCCACCTCCTCGGCCTGAAATGAAATACTAAGTTAAAACCAAACATACCGTATTCACTCGATTGTAAGCCGTGGCTTACGAAGTTTTTTTTCATCATGTTTGCGGCTTAAATTCAAGGGCGGCTTACATTTTTTCTTTGCGATGCCGATACTCTATCTCTGTTTGTGATAACCTAAGGATACGGTATAGAATTTATCGCAAGTGCTACAGCATACATGAAATCAAGAACGGGTATCAGTAACCATACTTTAATTTCCATGCCCACCCAGATAACCTGAAACCCATAAAGGCACCGGCACAGTATATGCGGCTTACATCAAATTTTTAACACTATCACATGCTGCTTACAATCAAGGCAGCTTACAATCAAGTAAATACGGTAGATGAGGAATGGTGAGGATATATAGCTCAACTATATGTAAAAACACAGGTCAACGTTACTTCCATGAGAAATACAATTTCTAAAACAGGTCTGGTATTACAACCTGATTTAAAAAGCTCACTTTTTCACATTTCATTTCAAATGACTATTCCCGCCATCTTTGACGAACAGTCATTTTTGTAAGGACATATATGGCATTTTCTGGCCCAAAACCCATTCTTGACTGCAACCACTTTTTAGAAGAAAAATATGGGACACTGTTAAATTATCACTATCCAACCAGAAAGTATTTAAGTAAAAACATTAAGTGCCAAAAGATTTTTAACCAGTGCAGCATCTCTCACAGTTATGTGCTAACAACACCCGATTAGATTTTTAATTTGCGGAATCTTTCCAAAAATGTTAGTGCAAGGAATGTCAATGTTATTGATGTCATATTTCAAAGAGAATATCAATAGAATAAAGTATCCTACTAACCTCTGCCTCCTCCGCGACCACCTCCTCTGCCGCCACCTCTTCCGCCTCCACGGCCCCCAAATCCTCCGCGCCCACCGAATCCTCCTCGGCCTCCGCCTCCTCTACCTCCTCCACCACGTCCTCCTCTGAAACCACCTCTACCGCCACCTCTTGGTGAAAAACCTAGAAAAAAATGAGATACATTTATAAATGCGATTCATTATGAGCCGAAACAAACTGGCAGCTCTGACGCCATTTAGTTAGAATTAGTTTATTCTGTCAATCCTGAACTTGGTTGTATTCCATAGAAAAATGGGGTCTAGTGAAGTTTAGTACCATATCAATGTCATCAAAATAAAATCTGGCAGAATATTCTCATCCTAACTAGGGGGCTTCAATGCTGCAAACATCTGGCATTGTCTGCCGGGTTAGGATGAGTTGCTTGCAACATGGGAAATTTTTATGATAATCGGATATACGTATACTGTATATGAGACCCGAAAAATGTTGCTTAATCGCAAGAGCAGAGAGTCTAGGCCTGCCCAAAATATTTGATTCATGATTCTTTTTCATCTATTTTAATATATGAATGGAAACCGCATCAGATGCCCGTTGAATAGGCATAAACAATATCGTATGGTAAGATATGATATAAGTTATGTTAGGAGATTTGAGTAAATAATACAAGGAATTTTTATAATGATCCGAAATGTGGTATCAGGAGACCTAGCAGCAAGTTTGCTGCAAAAAAATATAAACTCATATATTAATAAAACACATCAATAACTCACCTGGTCTTCCCATCAGGAAGAAATCTTCGGAAACTGCTGAAAAAAATCGAAATCCCGGCAGAAATTTGTCAACGCCGCAGATGAAATGTTTTGCATGGACAACACACGTGCCTCGACGGGAGTTAGTGAAGCGTGATATCAATGTTATTACGTCATCATTTCCGATGAAATTTTGTTTTTACTTTTGTAAAAAATCAATAAAACTATTAAATTTATTTCAAAAATTGCACTCATATTATTTATTTTATATTTTAATTGTATTATATTAATTGAAGACCGAACTTCTAATAAATGTTGAACACGAAACCACGTTTTGAACTCGTCCCATCTGTCGAAATTTTCGCTTTCAGAATCAACACATCCTGCATCGGCGGATTAGGCGTTTTGGAAAGAAGTTGACGGGCCTTTGTTGAATGAAGTCTTCTGTTTTATGCGGTCGTTGATTTAAAATAGACTCAATTATTTTGACTATGATTGCACAGCAATATGCTTAGACAAAACTCCCGATGCTATTTAGATCAACACATGCAAAAAATGGAAAATCGTCTAAACTAAACAGGTACAGGGGTTCTATACTCTGTACTGTATAGATCCGTATACTCTGTACTGTATATAGGCGGATTAAATTTCCTTTTGTCCGTTATATGTTGAAATCATGCCTAATGCCTAATGCTTTGGCTCATGGAATTATCATTCATTTCTGCATACGGTATGTATGTATGTTTATTCTCCTCATAAAAAATCAATATAAAATTTTAAGATGCAGAAGAGTAAAAGACAGGATAGTTGCACAAGGCCCTGTAGACTTAAAACACTGGTGTGCGCGAAAACCCTTAAATTAAAATAAATAAAACAAAGTTGTGTAGGTCTCGTCAAAACCTGAAAAGTTAATGCGAAACATTACCATGCTCTAAACTTTAAAGCTTAGGGACAAAAGCGGAAAATAAATTTATTATTAAATTTATTTTGTAGATAGTACATAAAATATATAACTTAACGTTAAAATGTCTGAAAATCGTTTAGTGTGTGTTCACCCTGTGGTGTTGTTCACAATAATTGACAGTTTTGAGAGACGGAAAGAAGACGCAAAGAGAGTTGTTGGAACACTTTTGGGTGAGAAATTGATTTCCGTAAACTCTTTGACCCATGCTTAAAAGAGCATCTTTGGTCTAAATATAACTGATTTGAGCTCATCATTTCTGTAAATTTTTTTTGTGCATTTACATGGTTGGTTGAAGAAGCTATGCTTATATAAGCAACCATGCACCAGTGAAGCATCCTGCATCCCTTTTGGGAATCGAATCTTCATCAGAATGACCAGAGTTGAGTAGATTGGAGCGTAAACTTTGTATTTTTCTTAACACACTTAAAGCTACGCATCACTAAATTCCTGGGTTTGAATCCTTGAGAATGCTGCTTTTTACCAAAAAATGGATGAATTCAGAGTGTACAAATTTGATATTTCATATTCTGAATTTTCTTCCTAAATATTTGAATTTGGGCTATCATCACTAATCTCTGGTCTAGTGAAGTTTAGTACCATATTCCCGAATGTCATTATAATAAAAACTGGCAGAATATTCTCATCCTAACTAGGGGGCGCCAATGCTGCAAGCATCTGGCATTATCTCCCGGGTTAGGATGAGTCGCTTGCAACACGGGAAATTTTTATGATAACCGGATATATGATACTAAACTTTACGAGACCCCTAATCTCTATATCAAATTGTACGCAATTTTTTTCAGGTACCGTCGATGCGAATGCAGTCACAGTAACAAACGCTTTCTGCGTCCCACATACAGAGTCAGATGATGAAGTTGCGTTCGATATGGAATACGCAAAAAATATGTATGATTTGCATCGGAAAGTAAACGTCAATGAAGTGATCGTAGGATGGTAAGAACCACAATGCAATTATAGCAAATGTCTTATTATTGTGATTTTGTTTTTTACATTTGTTACTAATGCACTTTTTTATTTTCCAGGTACGCCACAGGCCATGACATCACAGAACACTCAGTCCTCATCCATGAATACTATACGAAAGAAAGTAAAAACAAAATGCCTGTACATCTGACTGTCGATACAACTCTTGCTAATGGAGAACTTGGTTTCAAGGCTTATATAAGGTAAAATTTATCACTTTTTCAAATTTCTGATAACATATAGAACAGGGCTTTTCAGCTCTTGGGTCACAATGAGGAGGGCCAAAATCTAATATTTTTTGGTTTCGAATTCGAATCCAATAATTTTCCCGAACCGAACTTTGAATCGGAAGTCATATAATAAACAAATAAAGACACCCTTTATCAGCTTATAATTTGCATTAAAAGTTGCGCTAATTTTTGAAAAATATTCAAAAGTATTATTTGTTAATTGCGAATTAGAGCCCGACGGATATATCGGCCTAATTTTGCTGTTCACCGATATATTGACGGATCACAAAAGCAGCCGATAATATCGGTCAATCGAAATGCACTTATGAACATGCGCAATTCTTTTAAAATAACACCTCTTTTTGACGTTACAGTTTTTTTTTTTGTTCAAATGGCAAAATTGCACAATATTTTTCGCCTTCATCTGGGAAAATCACCAGCAGCTGTTATTTGCATGAGATGAAATTTTATTCCCTGCGCAAAAATTTGTCTAGTAACGCATCAAAAGGTTAAAAAATATGGGAATTTTCACGTAAGATAAAATATCGGTTATCGGTGGTCAAAAATGTCAAAATATCGGCGTCGGTTGCAGAAAAGCAATATCGGTCGGGCTCTATTGCGAATTGTTACAGAAATCATAGCAGTATTGTTTGAATGTGAAATAAAGAGTTACCACGTAGATGTCAGTGATATTTCTGAGACACTGATATATATAATACCCATGTACGGAGTTTTTCACAAAGTAGGTTGTTCTGTTGTGTCCAATGTCTGTTGACACAATTATGTGATTATGATAGGTTAGAATCGAATGCTAGTGTCTTATGAATTGGTTGTTTTGAATTTGTATAATATAGGATAGAATTTCATTTTTATCCTACGGGAAAGGATAAACCATGTGGTGAACTTTGACCTCTCATGCTGACACGAGTTTCTGAATCGGGAATGAAGGTTTTGCGCTTATCATTTCTCAAAATTTTTTTGGTGCATTTACATGGTTAGTGGAAGAAGCAGCAAGCGATACTTACGTGAACAACCATGCGCCGGTCCTGCAAACCTCTCAAATGTAATCATTTATTTTGGGAATTGAGTCTTCATCAGAATGACCAGAGTCGAGTATATTGAAGCATAATCCTAACATCTTTACCGATTGAGTTAACCGGGCTAAAACTTTTTATTTTCATCCAGCTCGCCTATAGGAGTTCCAGGGAAAACACAAGGAATGATGTTCACACCTGTTGATGTTAAATTACTTCAGTACGATGCAGAGAGAGTCGGTGTTGATAGAATCCAAACTGTGAGTACCTAAATGGAAGTCTAAGCAAAGCTAAAATCTTTGTCTCAAATCCTTTGTCGCATCACAGGAATGAGTACCAGAATCATTCGAATTAGGTATTTTTTTTTATTGAGATTCAATCTGAGCGAGGCAAACGAGCTGCGCATCTCTGATCGTCTTGACCCAGGTTCGAATCCCGTCACAGTTGATGAAGATATGCGAGAGGTTGGCTAGATGCCTCGCCAGTGCATGGCGGTTCATGTGAGAGCGCTGCTTACGGCTTCCTCCACCAACCAGGTCAATGCACAGGAAGATGAGAAATACGATAATCCGAGAAAAAGCCTCCACCTCGATTCAGAACTGGTATCTGCACAAGAGGTTGTGGTTCGCCATATGGTTAAGCTGTATTCTCGGCTTTCCTCTCCCACAGAATAAAAGTGATATCCTATCCTCTTTGTACAACTTTATCTCTGCTAGACACCTAAAAAATATAAATGATTTCATATCTCTTCAGGGTTGTAACAAAAAGGCAGGTGTGGTCACAGTTCCATCAGAATTCCAACATGTCACTGAGGCGATTGGGAATCTCACATCTATGTTGGACGTTTGTTTGAATTATGTGAAGAGTGTGCAGGTCGGTTTGAAAATGCAATTTTGTGGGAAGATAAATTATTGAATTCATTAACAAGAAAATGAATAGTTATTCAATATTGGCCATCCCTAATTAAGTCTACTTTGCTTTAAATTAATATGATAATCCGCTTATCACGTTCAAGATAAAAAATAATAGATATGGGACGAGATTTGATAACATATCAAATATGGCTCAAATATGATAATCTTCTTATCAGGTACAAACGCTTCAGATGCATCGCTTGTCTATTTTATAATGATAAACAAATGTCTCTGTGGATATGTTGAAGTTGAAAGTTTTATCTAGATTTTTCTATTCCCCCGCATTATGCGACCCCCCCCCCCTTTGTTTTGGATAAGAAATTCTGAAAAAAAAAGCGCAATATGGCCTGGTATTTACTTTATTCAACTCGTGGTTTGCAAACCCATAAATCATTCCATTCGAAAGCAACAAAAAATTTTTTTTTATCAATAATTATATGTAAATACTCATATTCGACAATTTGCCGGAAAGATGCCTTGTTTGTTTAATATAAGGATTTGATTTGAGTATTAAATGGGCTGTGTGGTTGAACATTTTGGCATCGCAGGTTGAAGATCTCTGGTTTGAGTCCGGATGGCGTATCCATGCCGACCATTAAACCCAGGGTGTAATAACTTGGGTACGCTAAGCCAAACATGAAAAAATTATATCTTTCCAGCAATTGTAACTCTGTCTGTCTATTAGGGTGCCCGGTTAGCTCAATCGTAAAGGTTTGGGAATACGCTTCGAGCTACGCATCTCTGATCGTTATGGCGCAGGTTCGAAACCTGTGGGGGATGATGATTATATGCGAGAGGTCTGCTGGGTGCCTCACCGGTGCACAGTGTTCACGTAAATGTTGCTTACGGCTCCCTCCACCAACCAGGTCCATGCACAGGAAAACTGAGAAATACGATGATCAAAAAACCTTCACCCCGATTCGGAACTGGTATCTGCACGAGAGGTCGTGGTCCTATCCTAAGTGGCTGCTTATACAGGGCCTTGACCAGGGTGATCCACTCTCAAAAGTGGGTACAAAAAAAATCCATTCCAAAAACAATTCCATTCAATTTCAAAATAAATAGATCGATTCTGATAGCGCGCTAACCCTTTTCTTAATATCCTCACAGGATGGAACGACACCTCCGGATTCGAACACCGGCAGATTCTTGTTGGATTTAATTTATTCAGTTCCACATTTATCAGAGAAAGAATTCGATACAATGCTGAATAACAATATTAATGTAAGCAGTTTTAATTTTGACAATGGAAATACTTTTAGGCGCGATGGCCTAGTGGTTAAACACGTTGGCATCGCAGGTTGAAGATCTCTGGTTCGAGCCCTGGCGAGTCCGGCTCGCTTATTGCCCACCACTCAACCAAGGGTGTAATAACCAGGGTAGGCTAAGCCGAAAAGGAAAAGATGATATCTTTCCAGTAATTGTAACCCTGTCCGTCTATAAGTGGTCGCTTGGACAGGGTGATCTGCTCTGAGAAGTGGCTATAGAAAAAAAAAAACTCCATCATATCTATAATAATATAAATGTAGACAAGAGTCTTCCTACACTTACGTGTAAAAAGACTCTTAGCCTCTTGTCTATTAGTTCATTCTCCTTCTATAGCATACGGATCCACTTACGCAAAGGCATAGAAGACCGATACGTAGTTAGTCTCATGTTAAACTAAACAAGAGCATATAAAAAATAGTGAATCGGCCTATTATGCTATACGCGGTCATTTATTTTTGTTGTCGGCCATATTTGAATTGCGACGACAAATTCCAGAAAATTAAACAAAAATGTTCAAGCCTCATCTGAACAAATTTCTTTTTCTTTGTGTATATGAAAGTATAAGAATACCTAATCAAGATCTCCCAATAGTATTATATTATAGCATCATTGACTGTCCTTTTGACCATTTTTATTTTTCTCATTCTTTAGGGAGATTGAAATCTAAAAAATTTCCGAAATTCCCGAGCCCTTAAATTTCAGGAAACTTTTCCAAAATTCACGGAAACTTTCCACCTGTTTTTGCAACCCCAGTCTTCCAGGATGAAAATAAAACCTTATCCTTTTTTCAGGATCTTCTGATGGTTCGTTACCTGACCAACGTACTCCAAGCTCAATTGACGCTGAATGAAAAGTTGGTCAACACCTCTATCATACCACAAACATGAAGCTTAAATATTATTAAATTATAAATAAACTTTTAAAACTGGAATCTATTATGGAGGGATGGGGGTATTGGGTGTCAAATATTCAAAAACGAAGTATTATCTTTATATTTCGTTTTTCGGACACAGTGGTATACAAGGGTTCTGGAATAATGATGATTCTGTCATGCCTTAGCTAAAAACTCAACCTAGATCGTAATGACTTCGGCTGGCTAAGCCTTGATTGCTGATTTGAGTAAAAGGAACCAAATACAGATAAAATAATCACTCTTATTCCCAATGCGTTAAAAAGTATTGCGTTAAAAATTATGCTTCCTTTCCCAGTTGAAAATTTAATTTCTTTTGTTGGGTTAGTTCGTGCTAGATAGACTCCAAAATCCATGGCTGCCACTCAACCTAGGCTCCAATTTTTTTGCCTTTGTTGAACGGAAACCCAAAAAGCTTCCGTTCTTAATAATCTGACTGATTAGTGCTTGGGCTTTGCTCTGAATGAACTATCACGAGGAAAAATACTGAAGATTTCAATTAGATTCCCTGATTGCTATGAAAAAGGTCAAAGTTGATTTGGTTACGTTTGGCTGATATTTATGTAATCACCTTAAGACCATTAAAATGTTTTGATGCAGAAAAAGAATAAAGAGAATGTTATACTGATGCTTTGTGTGCTTTAGACCTGCATAGGAAAACAGGGTGGGGATCCCAGGCTTGCAAATCCGTTGCTATCAGAGAGATTATAGATTGTTTTCTACGTTCTTTAAGGTCACATAGTAGCTTGAAAGAAATTATCTTCGGTTTCAAAGTGACGATTTTAAAATGTGTTTACGGCAATATTTGAAGCATTATGCGATATGCTAGAAACCCCTAATCTTGTAAATTTGCAGTCTTGGATACTATAGTCACCTTTTCCAATGGCTTTGCTTCATTTTGGAAGATAGTTGGACTTGGCAAGAAGTGGTTATGGACTTTGACCCAACTCCGAATACCTGTAAACCTGTGAAGCAAATATTCCGGAAAACACTGCTTTCTGTGCACTTTTTTTTAGCCCTGTAGGTACCGGCTATAGAGAAGTCCTAACATATTTCCTGCGTGTCGTAAGAGGCTACTTAAAAGAAACAAAAAAGTGGTGGATAGCCTTACCATCACCCAGGGCAGATACCACTTGCTGCACTTTACCATGGCGATTCAGTTCCATTTGGGATGTTTTCAGTTTAGAGTGCAGTTGCTGGTACCACATCTTTCAGTAGCTCTTTGCTATTGAGTGGCCGTTAGATGGTTCCATTTGGGAGCTGCTTCCGGCCTTGCTCGGAGTGAATTTCAATAAAAAAATCTTCTGCAACCCACGTATGCCAGTTATTGCTCTGGGTAGTAAGGGGCGGCGAACTACTAAAATAAATTAGCACATATCTAGGTCTGTCGGTTCAACAAGACATGTTCTAAATTTGGCTAGTCTCTAAATCTGTAGTGAAGCAGCTGCTGAAAACGCAGTACAAATCGCCCTTCCTATGCTTAAGAATAGTTGGGCGTTTTTGACCACGAAATCATTCGAAGCGGCCTGGACACTTCTCCCAAATCGATGATACTGGATTGTGCTTCATGCCTGATATCTTGGCGATATATCCCAATCAAAAATTTCATTTTGTTGAGCATGAGCCACAGATGGACCGCGTCTCATCGACGCAATCCATCAGCGACACATACTTGAAAAAGGATGTTTCGACAAACTTTTTTGATTGGGATTAATTAACATCCTCAACTGATAATCCCCATTAACTCTTTAACCTTCGGTGGTCTTGTACACTTGTTAGTGATCATGTACACTTATCAGTAGTCATGTACAGTTATCAGTGGTCATGTACACTTATCGGTGGTCATGTACACTTATCAGCGGTCATGTACACTTATCAGTGGTTATGTACACTTATCAGTGGTCATGTACACTTATCAGTGGTTATGTACACTTATCAGTCTACATGTACAGTGGCCATATACACTTATTAATGGTCATGTACGCTTACAAGTGGTTATGTACGCTTACAAGTGGTCATGTACACTTATCAGTGGTCATGTACACTTATCAGTGGTCGTGTACACTTATCAGTCATGGCAAAAATAAATTTTCTATGCCTGTTCAGAGAGTAGGCCTGGGCAGAACCTATTCATTTGGAATTTGAATATTTTTTTCGAATCTAATCGAATCACAAATTCGATACCAATAAAAAATATCCCATTTTTATTTGCTATTACTATTTATCTCCATTGGGAAAATCAAGAAATTTATAGTTTATAGTGCAAATTTGACCAAAATCGATTTCATTTTGTCGTTAAAAATGGAAATTCTAGTCCATTTAGTAAGTATTGTTTCTATGAACAATTGATTCGAATATATTGTGCTTCGAATCGATTAGAGTCACAGAATCGACTTGCCCGGCCGTCCCAGAGAGTACAAAAAATAACTACTTAAGGCTTTAAGTGCATTTGGTGTATTTTCACTAAAATATGATAATGATTTGAAATACAGTGGAAAGAAAAACAGTGTGATTGATTGTAAATATACACAGCAGGGGAAAATCTAAAACACTAATGCCTTGTGAGGTACTGCATCCCTATTAAATCCACATAAGAATGAAGATTTGGAAGATTCAAAAAAAAAAATTATACAGAAAATTCAAAATTGTAGAAAACATTTACAATTGACTGGTTGGTGAATTTTTATCGTTCATTCCAGGCTATGTAAGACACCAAGAAAAAGACTCTCATCACAAGAGAATATGCAAGAAAATGTCTATTAACACACAAATATATTATTGTGAATTTTCCTACTACAGTTGGGTTTTTTGATTCAGCAAATCCAAAGAAAAGTGAGATTTCAATCACCTTCCGCTCAGACCTACGTCCAAGCAAAATTTCACAATTCCTTGAAACACTAAAGCACAATTTTGAATAATCAGAATTAAACATAATGTCTCCGCTGTAGGAACGGGCTTCAGAATAGCATCTTGTAGGAGCTCTTTGCTAGTTAGTAGCCTCCCTGCTCAGAGTTAATTTCATTAAAAAAATTACCATAGCTCAATTTAGAATAATCCAAATCAACATAAATATGTCTGAAACGTGCATAGACGGCAGCTTTTAATTTGGCTGAGCTTAATTAAACTGCAGAATATTACGTTTTTGCCAAATGTATTGATCATGCAAATGAATATTTTTTGAGCTTTACAATGCATTCTGGCAAAATTATACTGCAGTTAGATTTCGATGGATTTTGAGTTTTTTTCTTGATCCAGCAAATCCAAAGAAAAGTGAGATTCGACCACCTTTCGCCCAGACCTACGTCTGAGCAAAATTTCACATTTCCTTGAAATACTAAACCACAATTTTGAATAATCCGAATTAAACAAAATGTCTTCGCTGTAGTAACGGGCTTCAGAATAGCATCTTGTAGGAGCTCTTTGCTAGTCAGTAGCCTCTTGCTCAGATTTAATTTCAGTAAAAAAATCACCATAGCTCAATTTAGAATAATCCAAATCAACATAAATATGTCTGAAACGTGCATAGACGGCAGCTTTTAATTTGGCTGAGCTTAATTAAACTGTAGAATATTACGTTTTTGCCAAATGTATTGATCATGCAAATGAATATTTTTTGAGCTTTACATTGCATTCTGGCAAAATTATACTGCAGTTAGATTTCGATGGATTTTGAGTTTTTTTCTTGATCCAGCAAATCCAAAGAAAATTGAGGTTTCGACCTCCTTCCGCTCAGACCTACATCCAAGCAAAACTTCACACTCCTTGAAATACTAAAGCATAATTTTGAATAATCCGAATTAAACATGTTTTTGCTGTAGGAACGGGCTTCAGAATAGCATCTTATATTAGTTCTTTGCTATTTAGTACCCTCTTTGCTCAGATTTAATTTCATTGAAAAAATTACCATAGCTCAATTTAGAAAAATTCAAATCAACATATATAAGTCTGAAACGTGTGGCAATGGCAGCTTTTAATTGGGCTGAGCTTAATTAAACTGCAGAATATTACGTTTTTGCCAAATGTATTGATCATGCAAATAAATATTTTTTGAGTTTTACCCAATCCGAACAAATCAATTTATTATAAATTATTATTTTATTATCATGAATTTCAAGATTTTGAAATGTTAGATTTGAGACGATAGGATTCAATTCAAAAATAAATGTGTTTAAAAGTGGCAACGGAAGTGTTCACACGACATGCCACAAACACGAACAACATAATGTTGGTTCATAACAAATTCCTTCCCTAGCTTTCTCGTGAAGAACTGAATGCGGTTTCCAAGCTTCGATCACCCAGAATGGTGCAACGAGTATAAAGTAACCTGGCAAAAGAAAACGTGAATTTTAAGAAAGAAAAGCTTTATTCCTTTTATTATATTTTTCATCAATAAGAAGGACAGGAATAAATTAGAATTCATTGCGTTATATTTAAACCTCTACATTTTGCAATTTTTGTCCACAGGACTGATTGATTTGAATAAATTGTGATCTGGTTATCGAATTGAATAGCACTAAGGGGATTCAGTTTTATATAGAATGGGATGCCTGGTTAAGTGTTGGGAATATGCTTCACTTAGACACCTCACCGGTGCACAGTGGTTCACGAAAGCACTGCTGATAAGTCAAAAACCTTCATTCCGATCCAGAACTGGTTTCAGCTCGAAAGGTCGTGCTTCCCAAAACATGATGAAGTCGTGTTCTCGACTTTCGTTCCCCACAGGATAAAAATGAAATCATATCCTAACCCAGAATGTTTTCAACTTGTAGTGCAGTTGCTGGTGCTACGTTCCGCAGTTGCTCTTCGCTGTAAAAGAGGCGTTCAGTTTGCTCCTGTTATGAACTTACTTTTTTTTATAGTCACTTCTTAGAGTGGATCACCCTGTCGAAAGGCCCTGTAACAGCGTCCACTTACAGACGGACAGGGTTACAATTGCTGGAAAGATACAACCTTTCCTGTTCGGCTTAGTCTACCCAAGTTATTACACCCTGGGTTGAGTGATGGGCATGGATAAGTGAGTCGAACTCGAACCCGAGATCTTGAACCTGCGATCCCAACATGTTTATCCTCAAACTTTGTTCCAATAAAAAATAATAAGTCTCACCAATAGAAGTCAAAGTTAGTATTGTACTGACATAACACCAGTAATAGAGTTCCGTGGTTGTTTCAGCCTGAAAAAATTTATATTTCAAACACTGTAACACTGATTATTGAGATCCTAAAGCATCCAGGATCATAGAAAAAGAGCGGTAACTCAAACTCATGCGCAACCCGATCCATTGACCCACGAGAATAAATTGACCAAATTGGCAATAAATCCTCTCAGCTAAGCAACATCCCAAGGACAAAATCATTTGAAATAATCCATTCTGGAAGATTCTCTTCTTCACTATGTAACACAATCCTCGTTATTCAGGGTGTGCATAGAGATGAGCAGGGCTGGTTATTTTCATTATTAAAAATGTCAAGTTGCTGGCATTACATCTTCTAGTAGTCATTTGCTATTAAGTGGACACTGCTTCCTGCTTTACTCAGTGAATTTCAATTAAAATAAAATATTTTGATTCAGGAGATAGCAGACATATGGCCAAATTGCAACTACCCCCTGAAAGCAACGTCCAAAAAAACTCATGGCACAGAGCTGCTACAAAATGAACTAACAGTTCTGTGGTTAGTAGCTGGTTCCTTTTGAGAGCAGCTTCTGGCCTTTGGCGTGAATTTCATCAAAAAAAGAAGGATATTAAAACCTACACAGGCAGTAGCTTGAAACGTGTAGGAGACAGTCACAATTCCCAGTATGAAAGACAGGATTCCGAATGCGTGGAACGCCAGTGTCACTATTCGAGGAATCGGTTCAAATAATGTGAAGAGGGTGCCAAAACCTGCAAAATGACAAATCAAAGGTTAATCTAGTGGAAATCTGCAAAACGTAGGGTGCCCGGTTAGCTTAATCGATGAAGAGTTGGGAATACGCTCCGAGCTACGCATCTCTCATCATCATGACGCAGGTTCGAATCCAGTGAGAGATGATGATTATATGCGAGACGTATGCTGGACACCTCGCCGGTACACAGTGGTTCACGTAAACGCCGCTTCTGGCTTCCTTCACCGACCTGGTTCATTCACAGGAAAAATGAGAAATACGATAATCAAAAACCTTCACTCTGATTCGAAAATCTGAACAGGAAGTCGTGGTTCGCCGTATGGTTAAGCTGTATTCTCGGCTTTCCTCACCCACAAGATAAAAATGATATCCTAACCTATCCTAACTTCAAATGTCAAAAACTGTTATTTCAATTTCTTCGAATAGATAAAAAGCTTCGAAACCATCAACACTGCTATGTCATGGCAGTGTTGATAATTTTGATTCTTTTTGGACACACTGTTATCCTTCTACCAGACACTAACCTGATTAGGAGAAAATTTTTTTTTTGTAGCCACTCCTTGGGAGTGTATCACCCTGACCAAGGCCCTCTACTAACAGCCACTTATAGACGGACAGGGTTAGGATTGTTGGAAAGATATGATCTTTCCCTGTCCGGCTTAGACTGCCCAAGTTAATACGCCCATGATATCTTATCTACGTATTTTACACAACATTTATTTCAGTATTACGAGCGTGATTTCCTAGTGGTTAATATTATCACAGATTGGAGATCTTGGGTTTTGAGTCCCTGTAAGTTCGGTTCATAAATCCATGCCCACCATTCAACCCAGGGTGTAATAACTTGGGTAGGCTAAGCAACTGAATTGAAAAGATCATATCTTTCCAACAAATCTAACCCTGTTCGTCTATGAGTGGCCGCTCGTACAAGGCATTAGTCATGATGATCCACTTCCATGGGTAGCTCATAGTATTTTTTATTTCGTTAATTTGCTCAGAGAAGCGCCACAAGAGACCAATCATACTTGAAAATCCTCCTGAGGCCACTTAAGTGCAAAGAGCAACATGTAATGCAGGAATAGGAACTAAAGAACCCCCCCATCCCTGATAGGTGTCTATAAACACGAGTTTTAAATCTTTTTAGATCAACACAATCAGGAAAGCAGTGTGAAGGCAAGTTAAAGTTTATAGACCTAGGTACGTTTAAAAATTTCAAATAACTGGGATCATTGCATTTTGATCATATTCTGTCAATTTTATGCTGATTTATGTCAAATGTGAATAACATACCGTATATACTGCGAGTCATAACCAAACCAGAAATTTTATTTTGTCCAACACAAGCCATAGATGGGTTGGGTTGTGACTAGGGCTGGGCAATTCGGTTCGGTGATTCGAATCGATTCGAAGTACAATTTATTCGAATCAATCGTGAATCTTTCATTGGAAGGAAAGTTGCTAAATAAGCTAGCATTTTCAGTTTTAACGACAAGATCTAATCGATTTTGGTCAAATTGGACCAAAATCGATTATATTTTGTCGTTAAAATAATATGAAAATTGTTTATCTTATATATTGAGTGTGAATTGAAATAACACAGTTAACTATGAATATCTTGATTTTCACAATAGAAATGAGTTGCAATAGTAAAAATGGGATATTGGTTATTTACATAGAATTAGTGATTCGATCCGATTCAAAAAATTATTCGAATCAGATTCGAATTCCAAATAATTCGGTTTTGCCCATGTCCAGTCGTGACCCGTCAGTGCAATCCATCAGTGACAGTGACTCATACTCAAGGAAACATGCATTGGCAAAAAAATTTCCTGACTGAGAAAAGGCAACTAAAAGGAGGTAAAGGTAGATGCCACCGAGAAAAGATGCGACTCACTGCACTTCCTTATAGCCGCTCGGTTCTATTTGGGTTGTTTTCTGCTTTAAGTGTAGCTGCTGGAACTATATTTAGTTCTATATTTAACTCTTTGCTATGTTTTTAAGTGGTCGTTTTATTCGAGAGCAAGGACAGAAGCAGTTCCTAAAGAAAACCAACCAACGCCCACCCAGTAGCAAAGAGCTACTAACAGATGTAGTACCGGCAACTGCACTCTAAACTTGAAACAACCCAAACGGAACTGAACCGTCATTATGAAGTGCCGTGAGTGGTATTTACCCTGGGCGATGGTAAAGCCATCTACCACTTCTTTGTTTCCTGCTAGTCACCTCTTACGACATGCAGGAAATACGCTAGGATTATTCTAAAGCCCGTACCAACAGAGCATAAGCGTTTCTCATAAACACTAGTTCTGACCTCATTTAAAGAGAATTCCAACAACAAAATAAGTAAAAATAAAGTACCACCCACCCACAGTGAAAAACAGGAATATGGTGCTCGCGACCAGTATAGATAACAACGGCTCTTCGCAAGCTCTTTCAGATCTCGGGAGAAGGAGAATATACAATTCAGGAATCAGTAACGACAATGAGATGATGAGAGCAAGAACTCGACTGTAAAAAAGGAAATGCTCGATTCTTTTTTTACTGAAAATTACCTGAAGTGCCCTTTATTAGAGTTCTTAATATCAAGTAAAGCAAGGAATTGAAAGTTTTTTTTTAATTTATTCAAGGAATATTTGGGTGTTCAAAAAGATGCGAGTATAGTTCACTCAAGTGCAAAAATCTCTTAATTTGCACCCCTGGCTAGCGTTGGACAGGGCGAATAAGTAATGGATTTCTCCTGGTGTCTGAAATCGTCATGTCATTTTTTTCCGATGGACAAAAAAGTTTCATTTTTTCATATTTCATAGCAGTATTGATTATTTTGAATCTTTTCTACAGTTTCCTTGCAACCAGACACTTCAAGAAGGCATCTTAATCTCTAGTCATATATATCATGAAATATTCCCTAAATTTTCTTCTGACGGCAGCCATTTTTTTCGGGTGTCTGAGTAACAAGAGCAGCTGGCATTCTGCCAGTTTTGTGTCGGAACAGCAGAATTGCTGGCAGTTTGCTTATAGAGAATTTTAATTGAAGGCATTTTACAGATTTTTTTTTATTGAAATTCGCTCAGAGCAAGGCTACGGGAGACGAATCAAACTTGAAAATTCTCCTGAAGCCACTAAAGTGCAAAGAGCAACATGAAATGCAGGAATAGGAACTAAGAAACCCACATCCCTGATAGATGTCTATTAACGCGAGTTTTAAAGCCTTGTAGATCAGCACGATCAGGAAAGCAGCAAGGAAACAAGGAATTCCTAAGATTAGAGATTCTTGGAAAAAAGCTTCTTGCATATACAAATAGATGGATTTATTTCAACCTTCTCGTCGTGACAGAATTATTAAATATCATATTTGCATTTTAGAGTTACACGTAAAAAAGATCAGGCGAATGGATAAAACCTTAAATGAAGTGTAAAAACACGTACTAATTACGCACGTCCGTTTGCCAATTTTTTTTTACTTCATAGCCACTTCTTAGAATGGATCACCCTATCCAAGGCCCTGTAAAAGCGGACACTCATAGACAGACAGGGTACTGGAAAGATATCATCTTCTCCTGTTCGGCTTAGCCTACCCAAGTAATTACACCCCGGTTTGAGTGGCGGGCATG
Organism: Styela plicata; assembly: GCA_963675895.2. Classification (NCBI taxonomy): domain Eukaryota; kingdom Metazoa; phylum Chordata; class Ascidiacea; order Stolidobranchia; family Styelidae; genus Styela; species Styela plicata. The sequence continues at coordinate 24,354,375 of OZ023138.1, forward strand.
GATAAGCGAGCCGGACTCGTCGGGGCTCGAACCCGAGATCTTCAACCTGCGATGCCAACATGTTTAACCACTAGGCCACCGCGCCTCACAAAAATATAAACTTTACTTACAATTTGACTCTGTTGTTCTTTGGAAACCATCTTGTCATATGGAAAAGTATATGTGGATAAATATAAAACCACATTTCGTCAACTATATATATATATATAATACTGCTGATATACAAATATAATATTAAATATTGAAAACTAATAAGCAATATTAATTGTGTTTGCAAAAAGTAGGAATGGGAATACGGATATTTTTATCTGAATAGTTCTAGAAATTTCGATAAATAAAATTAATTGTTTTTCGATTTTTGTTTTAATTTTCGTTTTTCGGTTATTATTCTTAAGATGATGCATTTTGCAGTGAAATCATGATATATGCCAAATTTTACGTTGTAAAATTTGACATAAATCATGATTCTGCTACAAAATAGGTTAAATGTCAGTTGTTGCGTTTATCTGGAACGTAGCAACAATATTCTATCTATAAAACAAATTTTGAATGTCGTTTGAACTAAACTGCAAGGACAGTCATAGATGGGACTGAGTGGGAACCAAAGAAGTAGTACCACTAAGTGCACTTTACCGCGGCAGTTCAGTTCCGTTTGTGATGTTTTTTCTGTTTAGAGTGCAGTTGCTTGTACTGCATCTTTTGGTAGCTTTTCACTGTTAGTTGATTCCTTTTAGGCCCTTGTTTAGAGGGAATTCCAATAAAAAAAAATTCAGAAATGCTCATTCCCGAAATCTGGAAACGGCAAAAATTCTTTGACCTCTAGATCGGGTCCAAACCTATAAATTGATTAGATTTGGTAAGAATCTGAATTTTGACCTATCCCCACAAAAAGTGAAGAAAATCATTTTTTCTAAATAATTTGCATAAATAATAATTTTCATAATTCTACAAAAATTTGCAATAAACAGAAAACCCAATTGTGCAGTAATAATATAAATATAGGAAATACATATTGGTAAGTTATAAAGCCATGCAGATTAACATGATTTAAAAAAAAGCGGTGCGGAAGCAATGAATCCCTCCAAAGTTAAACAGAAAGTTTATATAAATCATCTCAAAAATTGTCTGCCGCACAGTGGAACTCCCATAACGAATAGATACAAATTGGGAGTCGATACCTGCATATATTACTTCGCTGTTCAAAATTCCTTGCAATATAATAGAACTAGAGGTTCCAGCTCAAATATCACAAATTCTATAAATCTGGGCATTTTATCAAAAATAAAAATACCAGTACAAGGGTGCAAATGACATGAGTGGTAGATGGTTTTTATCATTGCCCAGGGCAGATGACACTCACTGCACTTTACAATGGTGGTTCAGGTCTGTATGGGATGTTTTCTGCTTAGAGTGCAGTTGCTGGTGCTTTATCTTGAAGTTGTTTTTTGAGATTTAAGACTAAGTGGCCATTAGTTAGCACCTCTTGGACACTGCTTTCAATCAACTTCTATGTACATAAAAAAGAGAGCTTTATCTCGTCCATACTCATGCAAAGACCTTAATTAAAAAGTACTCAAATAATCTTGAAATTGGTAAATTTTTTAAATGAGGGCATCTACAACCTATTTGTCTGAAACTTGTTCATAAATTTCCCCTAAAATTGTTCGAAACATTCTGGACAGCTTCCAATGTATTTAACTTGAAGTTCGGTATGCCATCGCCCCGGGGAAGATACCACTCACTGCACTTTACCAAGGTGGTTCAGTTACGTTTGGAAGGTATTCCGTTTGGAGCGCAGTTGCTGTTTCTACATCTTTTAGTAGCTCATTGCTATTGATTGACCGTTGATTGGTTCCTTTTAGGCTCTGCCTCCGGCATTGCTCAGAGTGAATTTCAATGAAAAAAAAATAGTAAGTACGATAGTGAGTTGAAAGTAGTATTATACAAAACAGTAAAGATTTATTTCTGAAATATTTGCGTGAAATATTTGCGTGCGTGAAAAAAAACTAGAGTATTGTATATAGCAATTTACACAAATCCTTATTTGTACGCATTAAATATTATTATTCCTCTGCAGAATAAGGTAATTCATCATTCTCGAAAAATGAAAATTATTTTATTCAGATCCAAACTTAAGATTTAGTTTATCAAGCATGAGCCACTGATGGACCGTGCTTCAACAGCACGGTCCATCAGTGGCTCACGCTTGATAAAATTTGTTTGAAGAAATAATTTCCAACTTGAGATTTCTAGAATAATTCATGATAATCTCAATAATCTCAGGTTTCGAACTGAAGGGTTTAAAAACGATTCAATTCAAACCAAAGCATTAAAAACCCAAACCTAATTCATTTTATATTACTGCAGAGCTCGAATTAAAGGGATGAATAGCTGGAATTATAGGGTTTGGAAGATCAAATAAAAATCCAACGATATTCAAAAATTCAAAAGAAGTTGTAGATGATTTTACCATCGACCCAGAACAGATACCACTCACTGCGCTTCGCCATAGCGGTTCAATTTCGCTTTCGATTGTTTTTTTTTGGTTAAAGTGCAGTTGCATGTACTACATCTTGTACTATCTTTTTGCAATTGAGTAGACGTTAGTTGGTTTCCTCCGAGCACTGCCTCTGGCCTTGCTCAAAGTGAATTCCAATGAAAAAATAAACATGTCGGTAATACCTAGAACTGGGCGGCATATCGGTTGGACGGTAAATACCAGTATTGAGTTTTCCAAAATATTGTATCACGTTAATTTTAGAAATGTTGGTTTGTCGTGATACCGTATTCCGCAAAATACCGCCTAAAATGGTTACAAGTTCATGCATTATCGCGTCGAGTAACGACAAAAAACGGGTCTTTAGCTCACTTTCACCTGCTGATATGCCTCGATTGAATTTTTGCAGTGTCATGAAACAACAACCTGCCCTCATTTGGAGGTATGCATCTGATTTTAATAACTGGGTCGACGACTAAAACGACACAATAGCATGTTTTTGACAGCAGAAAATGGCTTGTCATACCGATAATATCGGCATTTTGGCGGCGGTATGCCAGTACAAAATATACCTAATGCTGCCCAGCTCTAGTAATACCTTTACTTACTATTACCAGGTATATTCCTGGTTTTTACAAATAAGATAAACTTAAAGCCAGGCGATTCGATGCCCGGTTTAGAATAATAACAGCAAGTTGATTCAATAAAAATAGGTTTGCGTTACCTTGCATATCATCATGTTATTGAAATGACAAAAACTTTTAAAACGGACGGTGTGCAAAAACGGGAACACATAATCTCATGAACTAAAGCAACAGTTGCAATATAGATATAGAAGAAAATTTAAGATCTTAGATTGGGGTCAAGGGGAACACTCAAGTGAATATCACATATTATGGGGAATATAAACTGCCCAAATTCTGAAAAATTGTCTATAAAATTGGGAAAAACATGAAATTTTGTGTATTTTCATCATGAGCTTCCTATTTTTGCCACTTTTCGGAAGAAATCATCACCAGAATTTTTTTTGCTGAAATTTGCCTTTCGCAAAGTTACCAACAACAAGCAAACAAACATGAGCAACGTAACCGTATCTATATATATATATATATATATATGTAAAGCCATTTTAGATGAGAAGTAACATATTACATCATGTATACAAAATTCTTAATAAAATATTTCTTTTATTGCCCATTGGTTTTAGCTGAATCAAAAGTGATGAAGTGAATCAAGGCAAATTTTTTGTTAAGAAAGCCTGTACGACGTTAAAAAAATTTGGACTACATAGTGGAGAAAGCATACCAAAATACCCTTTATATACATTGCAAATGTAAAAAATGATAAATATTAAAAATGAACATTGGGACACATATAAATACAATGTCATTATATATTGTGAATCTAAGTTTTCTCTCCTACAAAGAATTAAAAAGCCTACACTGCAATAATACTTTGAAAGCTTCAATACACAAACAGCAAGTATCGCAGGTCATATTATATTTTACAATTGAGACGTGAATCAATAATAAGAACAACAAAAAGAGGAACAGTGTGTAATGGGAAATTTATACCTGTAACATGCTAAAATAAAGCCAAATTGGAAATTTCGTTTTGTCAAGCATGAGCCACAGATGGACCGCGACCAAAAGATGTTTTGACATAATTTTTTCGATTGGAAGAAGATGATGTGATTTGTAAAAAATAAAAAAACTATTTCTGTGCTAAAAATGAGAAAGGAATAGCTGGTATTATGAAGTTTAGTACGATATATCCGATTATCATTAAAAATCTCCCATGATGGAAGCGAGAAAATGCCACATGCCTGCAGCATTGGTGCCCCCTAGTTAGGATGCAAATATTCTGCCAGTTTTTATTTTGATGACATTCGGGAATATAGTACTAGACTTCACTAGACCCGGAATAGCAATATATATGTATGTCAGACACAAAAAGACAGAAATTTTATTTTGTCAAGCATGAGCCACAGATGGACTGCGCGTCAGCGGCGCGTTCCATCTGCGCGCCACGCTTAACAAAACATGTTCGATCACCATTTTTCAACATGATATATTTATAATAATTTAATACCATGTTGACATATTAAAATAATCTTAACTTATTTCCTGCGTGTCGTAAGACTAAAAGGAAACAAAGAAGCAGTAGATGGTTTTATCATTGCCCAGGGTGGATACCACTCACTGCACTTTGCCGGATGGTTTAATTCTTATGGGATGATTTCCGCTGCTTAGAGTGTAGTTGCTGGTGCTCCAATATTGTAGTAGCTCTTTGACATTTGAGTGGCGGTAAGAAACACACTCTGTCGTGTATTTTGATAAATTAAAGAGAGTGAAATGAAATTTGAAAATTTTTGGGAATCAAATTGTGAGTAATAATGAGTGCTGCACACAAAAAATTTTTGTTGAAACTTCCTTTTTATGTAAATCAGGGTTAACGCTGTCCATTCGATTCTATTGTATAAATTATACGATTCTATCTTTTCTGTGATTCGAAATCAACAAATTCAAAAAAATATACATTTACAAAAAATACCAGAATATTTTGGTGTTTTAACGATTTTCTGAAAAAAATCTTTGTTTTTTTATTATTAAATTCCTTCTTCGAATATTCGAATCGTAAAAATTCTGATTCAACGATTCAATCAATTCTGATTCAACGATTCAATCAATTCTGAATACAACAGGAATTAGATTTTGGCCACACCTAATCAAGGTAAGACGGCTAAAAATTCTTATTGAAGTAACCACAAAATATCATCTGAGAATGTTAATTTAAGGTATGAAAGGTGATAAATATTGAAAATAAATAAAGCACAATGATCGAAAAATTTTGAGATTAGATAAGTTCCAGAGCACTTACGTGCTAAGCTAATAGTTCTGGACTTTAAGAGTGAGAGTCGTTGTTCTATCCATGTTTTGCAAATAAAAACAACGAGTGAATCTGGCAGCAGTAACATTGTGTAATTAGGGTGCGGTTATTCCGACTATTTTTATTCCACACCGAGAACCCTGAAAAGAATTAAGAGGTTCGGTTCATTATTTTTCTATTTCTTTTTCTGTAGGCACATCTTCGCTTGAGATTACTTTGATGCCAACATCCCTCATATCTTTAAAAGTTTTTTGAATATTTTCTTCGCTAACTCCGCGGCAGCAATCTTCAAGAACATATGTTTCAAATCCTAAACTGTGCGAATCAAAAGTTGTGTAATTTACACAAACATCAGTTGCGATTCCGCACACATAAACTCTGGTAATTCCTTTATCTTTCAGAACAGTTTGTAAAATTGTTTCAGAAAGACGTCCATTGTCAAAAAATGCGGAATATGAATCAATTTTTGGGTTTAATCCTTTGTGAACAATAACACTGCCTTCCGCAATTTTTAAATCCTTATGGAGTTCAGCTCCTTCGGAATCTTGAACACAATGCACAGGCCACAAGTCTTGTTCAATTTCTTGGTCATCAACATCGAACACAACATGGTCAAAAACACAGGGATTTGCCAGATCGACTGTATTTTTCACATGCGGATGAAATAAATGGGTGTTTGACACAAAAGAGATATGGTCCGGCGGATGCCAGTCTTTTGAATAGACAACCAAATCCCAAAACGGTAAATCTACTAATTTATTAATCTTTGGTACAACATCAGCCCCATCGTGCTTCGAAGGACAGTTACACAACGATAAAGATCCAGAAATAAAGTCGTTTTGGACATCCACAACCACAAGCGCCGCCTTTTTCCTCGCCATTTCACTACTTGAGTTAGAATAATACTTCGTCGGCCAGCCAGTGACGCCGAGACTGTGTAACACACGAGACAACAAATTTCCCATTTTATGCGATAATTTTTCTTTTTTCTTCTCTCGACTAAATAAAGACAATAATAATTAACAACCGAAACTGTTATCCGTGTTGCGCGTTCGCGGCGAAACCTCGATGTTTGTCCGATGACGAAACAGTCGCTGTAGCAACGAGACGCCTCCGATGGAATCGCGGTTCATTGGGTTTTCTTGAAAATCGTAGAATCGCAGTTTTTCCAATCGCAATAATTTTTGCAAAGCCAGGGTCCAGGGCCAACCATTCTAACCGCATTATTTTTGCAAAGACAGGGCCCATGGCCAATTAATCTAACCGCATTAATTTTCGCGACGCCAGGGCACAGGGCCAACTTTTCCAACCGTATTAATTTTCGCAAAGCCAGGGCCCGGGGCCAACTATTCTAACCGTAATAATTTTTGCAAAGCCAGGGCCCAGGGCCAACTATTCAAACCGCAATATTTTTTTCAAACCCAGTGCCCAGGGCCAACTGTTCCAACTGCATTAATTTTCGCAAAGCCAAGGCCCAGGGCCAACTATTCAAAGCGCAATAATTTTCGCAAAGCCAGGGCCCAGGGCCAACTATTCTAACCGTAATAATTTTTGCAAAGTCAGGGCCATGGACCAACTATTCTAAGCGCAATAATTTTTGCAAAGCCAGGGCCCAGGGCCAACTATTCAAACCGCATTAATTTTTGCAAAGCCAACCACATTAATTTTTGCAAAGTCGGGGCCCTGGACCAACTATTCTAACGGCATCAATTTTCGCTGAGCCAGGGCCAACTATTCCAACCGCATTAATTTTTGTAATGCCAGAGACATATTCGTGACTGGCAGGGGAGGGACATGTCCCCCCAATAATTTAACAAGGGGGGACGAATATGCCTATGTCCCCCCAATATCAGCGATCCTATTTATATATAGAATAGCGCATAATATGAGAATGGTATACCGGTTGTGATAAATAGTGGTGGGATGAGCGAAAGATCTGGCATGGAACAATATTTAGCCCTAATAGCAGCATTGTGTCGTCACAGATGATTTTCTCATGACGAAAGCATGTCTGTTTTACGCCATCCATGGGTTTCATACAGTCTTATTCGAAGAGGTGGATTTTGCTCTGATAATTTACTTCTATTTGTTAGAGTATGATTGTGCCAAAATACGTAATAGCGTTGGTTACACTGGTTAACTCAGTTGCATAGTTGGTCAGCAGCGGATCCAAGGGGAGTTTTTTCTTCCAAAATGTATTAGATTATGACGACATAAATTATCGGCTTATATGTATGTCCCCCTCAATCACAAAGTCCCAGTTACGCCAATGGCCAGGGACCAACGATTCTTATCACAATAATTCTTGTAATAATTTTGACCGGCGAAGCGCGTGGATTTTTTCCTAAATACAACAATTTCTGTGTACCAAGGACCAGTGATGCATCCTAAGTTTTTCCTAACCACAATAATTTCTGCAATGCCAAGGTCCAGCGATGCGCACGGCGTTTTTTTCTGATCATAAAAATTTCTACAACGCCAGGGACCGAAATTGATGAATTGCATAAAATCGAACCCCCCACTAAACCAGTCAACGAAAAAGGCGGAGGGTCAATACACGCGGATGCGTTTGGGCGAAGTATATTTCAATAAAGTTTTTTATTAGGTATATTTCTTCCAATTTTTTTCTACTAATATTGACCTATTCTTAATTTTGTTTTCATAAGAAAGTCTTAATTATTAATTTTTGGATATTGTTTTATCACGTTTCCATGTCCGTTCTCTCCGTACTAACGTGTTTTTATTATTTGTTTCGATTACTGTAATTATACGGGGCAAGCGGATGCGCAAGATATTCATCTTAATAGTTGGATATGTTTCAAATTATGTACTAAGCATTGATGACGCAGAGAAATCAGAGTATCAACTGTGTTTTATTATGTGCAAAATGTTTTATTTATAAGTGCAAGTTGATGAATATGAGACCACAGTTTTCCCAGTTCATTCAAATGTTATCCAACGTTAAAAATAGTGAAGAAAATATTGCAAAAAGGCATGGAAAACACATATGGAGAAATGGTCAAGTTAAATGTTGTTTAATGTTATTAACAATGTATCAAGTTCTGCCATGGTATGTAAGTGCCATGTTTCTTTGCTTTATGTAATAAAATACAAGAAAGATGACCACCATCTTTGAGGTCTATAAATATTGCGTATTATTATATGTGTGTAGGGCTGGGCAATTTGATCCAGTGAATCGAAACACAAGGCATCCTAATCATTCGTGAATCGACCATAGGAACAAGGACTTAAAGAACGAAGAAGAAGAAAAAATATTCTAACAATCAAATTTTCGGGCAAATTTATTTTAAAATATGTTGATACATTCCTCAAAATAATTTGTTATTATTATTAATACCCGTGAGTTCATCGCTTCAGTTTTTGCACGGTTTTCGGTGTTTTCGGTGTCGGTGTTAAATTGTGATGGTCTCGAAGAAATTATTTGAGTCACATTAGATTTCTAAATGATTCGGGTTTTCCCCGGCCGTCCTCGGATGCAAAATGTTCTTAATATTCCCGTCCATTATAATGGCCAGTTTTTTTTCTAATTGAAATCGCAAGCGTACCCACGCTATGGGGGTGAAACAGGAAACGCCCATATAGTTAAAAGGGATTTGATAGCGAGTTGTTGATTTTTCAACCATGCTGGCCGAATCTCATATTTAACAGCATTAATAGGTATTACTATTTGGTGGCATTATTTTTGAAATTTTTCACAGGCAGATGACACACGGAAGAATAATTTTATTGTTTTGTGTGTGATGTGCCCGGTTAGCTCAATCGTTGAAGCGTTGGGAATACGCTTCGACCTACGCATCTCTGATCGTCATGACGCAGGTTCGAATCCTGTGAGAGTTGATGATTATATGCGAGAGATCTGCTGGACGCCTCGCCGGTGCACTGTGGCTCACATAAGCGTGCTTACGGCTTCCTCCACCAACTGGGACATGCACAGGGAAAGAAATATAATAATATGAAAACCTTCGCCCAGATTCGGAACTAGTAACTGCATTATCTGACTAAGCCATATTCTCGGCTTTCCTATCCGGCAGCATAAAAAATTATATTCAATCATAAGTAAAAAAAATCAAAATTGTATCAATTTTGTCAAGCATGAGCCACAGATGGATCAAAACACAGCGGCGCGATCCATCAGTGACTCATCCGTAACGAAATTGGCACAATGAAATTTGATGAATTTTACTGAACGAAACAGATGTAACGGTACTGGATTTTTGGTATATTCCTCACTGTTTAGAGTTTATGTTGCGGTGACACTTGTCTATATTTTGGTCCGTTCTTCCCTAAATTGAGCCATATAGCGGTTGACAGTTCAAAGGTCACTACTTGATATATTACCACGTTGCTGGTAAGCGACGTTCTCTTTCCGTCCCGCCCGCCTTGGCGGTGACAGGGTTGTCCGGTGTCAGTTTCGGTCAATGTGTTAATGTTTATCTGTTGCCGTTTCAATACATTTGCATCATCCTCGACGAACCTTATTGTGTGGTTTTTGCAGCACGCAGGAGTCTTCTGAAAGCGTTTTATAGGTTGCGCAGCCTATCGGACTGTGCTGGCGAGCACACTGTTATTTCTCTAAACCGCCCCGCTGCAAAATTGGCGAGCACGCCAGGATGATGCTTAATGATGTAACAATCACATCTTCAAGGGAAAATGTAACCGGTTCTTGGATTACAGTCTTGCACATACTGGTGGACGGAAAGCAGCTTTGTATATAGACTTCGATATTTTACTTTTTGTAGTACCAGAGAAACTGTTTTGATTGACGTTTATTATTCTTCTTGGCATGTGCGAATCTTTGCTGTTGGTATTGTCGGAAACGAAGTGAATTGATGATTTTTGGGGAGCTTTGGTGTCGAAAAATTGATGTGATCATGCGTGGCGAACTTGAGTTTTACAGGATGCGATTCATCCCTGCTGGTAGCCTGTTTTGCGAAAGACGTGGATCAACGATGGATCAAGCATGATTATTATAAATATGCTTTTTGAGACGTCTGAAGTATCTTCGGGAGGCGTTACTGTATGCAGTAGATGAACTTTGGCCTGTTTTGAACATTGCGACTGTGTGGCGCAATTCGCTGTTCGAGTTACGGTATGGACAGTTATAGGAGCGGAAAAAAGGGAAGTGCTGTGGACGAAGCACTGTGTTGAGTACGCGTGTAAATATTGCCCATACTGGGGTTTAAAGAGCGACAAGTTTACAGACCTTGATTACATATATGCGACGTTATATATTCTGGGAACTGAGCGAAATGAGAGCAATATTTTAAATAGATATAAGAGTGGGAGCTGTACATTTTTTGTGCATGCTGATGTGTCATCAAATACCGGTTTCTCTTGTATTTTTGTGTATATGCTTTTTACGTATTTTGTTTCTTATTTGTTAACTTTCATATCCTGTCGAAATAGGGTAATTTGGATTTTTGGAGAGTAAATTTTATAGAAATTTACTCTAAGAAAAAGGAGGGCATTGTAACGGTACTGGATTTTTGGTATATTCCTCACTGTTTAGAGTTTATGTTGCGGTGACACTTGTCTATATTTTGGTCCGTTCTTCCCTAAATTGAGCCATATAGCGGTTGACAGTTCAAAGGTCACTACTTGATATATTACCACGTTGCTGGTAAGCGACGTTCTCTTTCCGTCCCGCCCGCCTTGGCGGTGGCAGAGTCGTCCGGTATCAGTTTCAGTCAATGTGTTAATGTTTATCTGTTGCCGTTTCAATACATTTGCATCATCCTCGACGAACCTTATTGTGTGGTTTTTGCAGCACGCAGGAGTCTTCTGAAAGCGTTTTATAGGTTGCGCAGCCTATCGGACTGTGCTGGCGAGCACACTGTTATTTCTCTAAACCGCCCCGCTGCACAGAATACTATTTTTAACATCAATTTTTTTCTGTTGACAGACCTTTCCTGTTATTATTCGAAAAACTGATAAATGGAAAAACTTCTAGTGAAAATGATCATAATGAGTCATGGTTTTTATTATCTGACATGTTTAGTAGGGGAAGGTGCGGTATGAAATTCTAAACTTATTTAGCGCACCAGGACCTGCCTGGCAAGACCTGTTCATATCCTTAGCTTGGCCTGACTTATATGGATAAGATTTCATTTTTATCCTGTGGGAATGGAAAGCCGCGCATATAGCTTAATCATATAGCGAACCACGGCCTGGAGGAAGGTGTAAGCAAAGCTTCCGAGCACCAGCGAGGCGTCCCGTTCAACTCTCGCATATAATCCTTCCTCAATAGGATTCGAACCCTGGACGTCAGTACTGCGTAGCTCGAAGCGTATTCCCAACGCTTTACCGCTTGAGCTACCCGGGCACTCATGTCTTACTCATAATGCTTTCTCTGCACGACCAACTTGCCGCCAGCAAACACTGGTTCGAGGAAGATGTTAAACCTGGAAGGTAGGAACATCCAAAATATAAATTCCATATCTCTAAAAAAATCTTGCAAAAATTTTTTTTGTCAATTGTTGGGAAAATACAGTATTTTGCAGGTGGCCCAAAATAAAATATTCAATATATATGTATACAAAATGCTTCTTATCCTGAAGATATATATAAAAGATCGGAGCGAGGGACCGTCTCTCTCTCTCTCTCGTCAAAACTTAAAGGGGCAGTGTTAGCGAAGGTTCATTCTCTCACATATGCGAGTATAAAACAATTTTCTGCAACTTCTCAGCTTACCTTCCTTAAATAATAAAAGCAACCTGTAATTCTAGTTCTCAAGAAAACAAATGAATTGATATTAACAGAGTTCATAAAATACGTAAATAAAGATGTGATAGCAGAAACAACCTATTATATTTTTCAGTTCCCAACGAAATTAGAACTTTTATTCATCGAGTATAAGTCACAGATGGATCACGCCTTGGTGGCGTGTCCATCAGTGACTCATACTCAGCAGAGGATTTTAAAACAAGTTGTCTGGACATTTTTTGTATGTAGTATGAGTCACTAATAGATTACGCCGGAAAGGCGTGTTCCATCTGTGACTCAATCTTAATAAAATAGTATTCAGCTCAATATGCAAGCTTTACTCTTTTTATTGAATTCCACTCTAAAACGGTTCGGCAAAGATCTACATGGAATTTAGTACCAGATGCTACGCTCTTATTGGAAAACAAACATCAAACAGAACTGAACCACCACAATAAAGTACTATTGGTGGTACCTGCCCTGGGAGATGATAAACCATCCACTTAACGGCACACAAGAAATATCTCAAGATTGATTCTAAATTCACATCCAATACCATACTTCGATCCAAGCATGAATCTGAAATTGTTTTATTTAGAATAGTCGTAACCTGTTTTCTGTATGTCATAAGAGGTGATTAAAAAAAAACAAAGAAGTAGTAGATGGTTTTACAATCGCCCAGGGCAGATACCACTCTCTCGCTGCACTTTACCACTGAAATTCCGTTCTGTTTGGAATGTTTTCCACTTAGAGTGCAGTTGCTGGTACTACATCTTGTAGTAGCTCTATTCTGTTATGTGGCCGTTGGTTTCTTTTGAGCTGCTTCCGGCCTTGCACGGAGTGAATTTCAATAAAAAATATATATATTTATGTGGTTGGTTTATTTCTTGAAGTGCTGCTTTTAAAGTGATTTTTAATGAAATATGGAACTAATTGAAAATGGAAGTGCAGAATAGAGAATGTTTGAAGTGTAATAATAAGGTCTGGAGTGAAAATGAAATTACTACAAGACAGAATGACAGCTACTCTGCTACTCAGATACCCGAAGAAAATAGGTTCCGCCAGAACGAAATTTAGCAAATGGGCAATACTTCACATATATCTGTGGCAAATAAATTCAAATGTTTAAATTTTGAGGGTTTGGTAGCAGCAAACCTACAGAAAGGGGTTCAAAATCATCAATAGTACTATGAAATAAGAGTGTTGATGGTTTTGAAACCTTTTTGTCCATGATGTAAATATTTACGACACCCGTAAACAAGATTCTGTTACCCAAGGTATGGACGGATACAGTCATACTGTGCAGTCTAGGAAGACAAGGGCCAACGAACAGAACGACTGAATCTTTTCGTTAGATACACAAAAAGCTTCAAAATCATCAACACTGCTATTTCATAGCAGTATTGAAGATTTTTAAACTTTCTTTATCCCTTTTCAACACTCTAAATAAATCTTGAAAAACTTTCATTTCACTAAAACACTTACCAACTATTAAAGAACTTCACCATAAATTTAGGACATTGCTAGCCATAAAGAATGTTTTAAACAATTGTAGAAGAATTTTATGAACATGCAGATGCTCTCATTCACGAAGCATTTGTTATTCACGAGATGATCTGAATACTTAAAGAGTAGTTATGCTCCCGTACTCTCGTGTTCATGATTTGTCATATCCTCTTTTAGGTCAATTTTTTTTGCAACAGCACTTTTTTAGGTGTTCAAGTAACTGACATTTGGGTTAACAGTGAAAAAAAAAATTGCCAAAGAGAAATTTACATATTTAATAACTTGGATGTTGTGGACATCAATCTCTTTTGATATTAGTATAAATATTTACTGTTCAAAAAATATTTTCAACACTTAAATGTATCTGTGTCAATATTGTTAATGTTAAATTTGCTTTATATAGAACATAAATATATAGGCAGATTCATACTGTTAGAATAATTTGGGAAATGTATATCAGCAAGTATCAAAGTGTCCAATTCAGGGATGGCCGAAACCAAGTATTTGACTATTTCAAATACATTCTGAAAAAATAATTTTGAATACATTCTAAATTCCGCCATATTTTTGATGACAAAAGGCAGTATTCTAACTTTTTTATAAAAGATAAATTTAAAAAAATTTGATTTGAAAGGCACAATTTCGATATTGACGGCAAAAACATATTTTTTCATCAATTCTATATGGATTTATGCAATAAAAATGACGTATTCTCATATCCTACTATTCTGAAATATATCTAAACGCAAAAATATTACTGTATTGAATATATATTTATTTTCGAATGTGTTTAAATCGTTTTGGACATCCTTGGTGTCCATTTAGCTCAAGCGACTTGGTCCTGACAGCTACACAAAAGATTGTGGTTCACCTTACAATCAACCCCATCTGCAGAATAAAAGTGAAATCTTCGAGTTAAATTCACTTTAATCACAAATGAATGATGCGTTCAAAAACTTTAGTGTTCGAGAATTTTGATTGAAATCAATTTTATTTTTTCTCATTCTAAATTGACTGATTTGTAATAAAAAAAGTCTTCATAAAAAGTTTTTGAACCAAACTATTTAATAGCAGGCCAATTCAGAAGACTTCACTTTTCCAGAATATTGAATTCTATTATTATTAGAAAAATTTAACTTTTTGATACTGATAATATACTGTTCCGAATCCTTTTGATAAGCTTTGCCAGGATGAATATTTATATTGATAGTTACCAGTGTATTCGGGTCTCATGAAGTTTAGTACCATATATCCAATTATCATAAAAATTTCCCATGTTGCAAGCGACTCATCCTAACTCGGGCGACAATCCCAGATGCTTGCAGCATTGACGCCCTCTAGTTAGGATGAGAATATTCTGCCAATTTTTATTTTGATGACATTCAGGAATATGGTACTAAACTTCACTAGACCCATGTATTCATATGTGAAACAATGTGGGTGCAATAATAAAAAAATAAAGCATAATATAGGAAGTGTAACTATGGTGTCTCAACTGCCTTTCGAATCATAGGAGGGGAGATCGGCCATCTAGGTCGCGTCACAGTGACGTCTGATGAAGTTCCATCAACGATTTGTATACCAGAGTCAATTTCATGGATTGGCTTCGTTTCACCTCGCACACAAAGAAGTTTTAGCTCCAGCGGGCCAAGATGGAGATACTCCTGCTGTGCTAAAATGTTTTCTTCCTGTTCATGTGGAACTAATTTATTCTCATCTTCAGATTCACTTTCATCTTCTGAAAAATTATCGGCAAATTTTATCGAAAATACACGATCTTCGATTGCCTTTTGCATAGCACTTTGCGGTCTCTCTTTACCAGAAGTAATCGCACGACGAGTTGGAGTTCCTGTCGGACTTTTGTAGCCTGGTTCGTATATCGACATGATTTGTCGATCCATTTCGTCAGCAGAATCCTCACCCTCAAAACCGATGCTTGTGAAAGTGCGAGATATTTTTAAATCTTCTGCTTGGCAGTCTATGAGTTCACAAATTAATTCGATATTCTCATTTTCTAATGCCTCGACTATCGAGTACAGCGATGCCACTTCTTTTCTGTGAATTTCTGCTTCAGTTTTCAGCCATTCATTTTCATGTATTTCCTGCACTCCATTTTTGTCCATTTGTTCCATCGCTTTTTCCGAAGCCAGATGTTGTTGCTCAGCCATGCAATGATCCATGTACGTCTTAACTTCTGATTTTGCGTTTTCAAGTTGTCGTTTTAAATGTGCGCAAATGTCCTCAAAATTTCTCTGCATGTCTTCTAGCTCAAGTTCCAAAAGATGAATTTGATCAGCATGTTGTTTTTTGCCGGAATCGCGATACGCTCTCCACATTTCGACTTGCTCCCAAACATTGGAGTATTCCTTGTCTGTTCCATTTATTTTAGTTTCCAAGTCCTTCAGCTGTTGCTCTTCTGAGCGACTAAGACCCCAAACTTCACGCATTGCTTTTTCAACATGTTCGCAAGTGAAATTTTCTTTGTTATCTTGTTCATTCTCTTGCTCCTTTGCTTGTCGCAAAAGAACTTTAATATGAATGTCTTGCTCTTCTTTAAGCCTCGTATTTCGTGCTTGATGACGTTTGTTTTTTTCCTGAAGTCCCTTAATTTCAAACATAAGGTCCTCGACAGCTTTCTCTTTCACCTGGATTTGAAAAGCCAAAACGGCTTCCTGAAGTGTCATTTCATCTTCGCGCTGACCGCTTTTCTTGCCTTTTTTACCTCCTCCAGACTTCTTCCCCTTACCTTTCTTTTTTCCGCCTTTTTTACCCATTTTGAATTCAATATCTTGTTACATTTTAGGGATTAATTGAAGACCACTCAACAAAAACACTTCAGAACACGAAATGTTGTCTGACGTCACGGTTGTTGTGGAAACGAAAGCGCCTCTAGTGTGTGAAATTTGCACCTCTGGTGGCGCTTAGGATAGCGATTATATCTTGCAGGGGAGGAATGCCGAAAACCCATATTAACTATATTACATACCAATTGACCTGGGCACCGGACATGACTAAAGTTTCTTAATAGTAAAGAATAATTACAGCACACGTTAGTTTTGCAAATGGAATTATACTTGGAATTTAGTTGAATGATTAGAAACATAGATAGATAATGCATTTTAAGAGTTAGTATAAGCAATATAATAATTATTATTGTATTTTAAAACACCGCTAAACATCTATCCATTTAAACAACCACAAAGAAAAAATCATGAAACAAAAGTCATAACTCTTAAATCATACAAAAAGTTCGATGCAAAAAAAATTCTAAAGATGTCTAACGAACGAATTTTTTTCTAATCAAGTTTAAAATTAATTCTTTCTAAGATAACATTCAAATATTACAAAAATTACATATTGTTTACACAACGGACCTTTCCCCGAGCGTCGAATTTCCTGTCCACTTCCGGGCTAGAAGCTTATCATCGTATTATAATGTAAAATGCAAAGTTAAAATCTCGCTTAGACGGATTTTTCACTCAGATAGATTTCCAGGCCTCTTTGTAAACACGCAGTCGTGTTAGTATTTTGGATATAATTTCGTGATTTTTGTTTGTAAATTATTTTAAGATATATGAATTAAGGTGATTTACAGGGGTCTACTCATTAATTACTTTATGGTTTTGCCGTGAAATAAATTGAGGCGAAATTATCAGAACAGACTAGGTTTAAATGGTAAATAACAGAATGCAGCTTAACTGCTTTTTCAGTTCAATTTTTTTTGTTTAAAATCTAAGTCGCTTTGACTTACGAGGCAAAAGTCGGTAATTTTCTTAAAATATCCCGTCCAATTTTTCCCATTATATAGGCTAGAAATTTTACGGGTCAAAGGTCAGAAAAAGGTCCATACAGCCCGTTTTGGATAAAGGTTGGATATTTTGATTTATTCATATGTATTTTTATACGAGTAATATTTAACGAGAGTTTTGTTTACTTTGAGACGGCTGATCGGCGATTGGTTGTAACTTGTAACAATGTAGAGTTGACTCATAGTACTAATTGAATAGCATGAAATTATATAAATTTATATTTACCAGAGCATTTCAGAAGGGGGGGGGTCGTATTTCATGGTGTTATGCCCATCCTCACCGACTAAAAATAAATCGCAAAATGGCCTTTCAAGTGTCTGAAAACGCAGGGAATCATTTTTTCGCGTGCCTCCCGAGCGCATCAATTGTTCACTTGTTTAGCCAGTTTTAGAAGCTGCAATTTCATTTTTTGAAAGATTTTCGCGCCCGTCGCAATTTTTTGACTGTTTTACCGTGATCTACTATATAAACGCTATTTTGAGTGAAAAATGCAAGGGTAGCTGCCCGTTTCTCTCGTCCAACGAGAAGAGATTAGTGCTTCTTCAGGGCTTGCACATTCAAAATGCGATTTTGAGACTTAGGTATTGCTAATTTTTGGTGCGTCTTCGGCACGTACTGGTTCTTATTGAATACATATACCATAAATAGTGTTTTCGTTTTTTTTTTTGAAAAAATACACCAGGGCAAACACGATAAGGTATAATATTTGATTGCGAACCGGAGACGCCGCGAAAATGTCGCATATCTCCGCCGTTTCCACTGCCAGTGTATGGAGGGCGTGGGGACCCACTCACAACCTTTCAAATTCGGTAGATTGTGTCATTAATGGCCCACACTAGACCACTTACGACTAAGCGATATTTTATTCATAAGAAAGGTGCATTTTATACTCAAAAGCCATACGATAGCTAATTAACATAGCGGCGTGTCCCATCAATTACTCAATTTCTGATAGAATTTTTTAAAGATCGACTCATACTGAACGAGCGATCGACAAGCAACATTTTACTAATCAGGAAGGAGCATTAATAATACTCGGCATCAATGGAATAGCCTATTTGCTGAACCAACCCTACCATGCATGTCGTACTGACGGATTGCGCCGCCGAGGCGCGATCCATCAGTGACGCATGCTTGTTGATTCTATATTTCCGATTCATGCGCACGAGAGAGTGCTTGACATCAATACAAAGTTCACAATGAGGATTCCGCTTCACGCATGGCTAGTTGGCGACTCGCTCAAGGCTGAACTATGTAGCTTACGGTACTAAAATATGCGATAAGCGATTTCAAAGCGTATGGCTGTTTTAGCCGGCGTAGTGCAAGCCCCGTTAGAATATTTGGAGAATTGGATTTAAGTTTGCATTGCAGAGTGAGGAAACGAACGCTCAGGAGAGATACAACGCATTGTACTATTTATAAGGTTTGAATTGCATTGGAAATGTTTTCCACTCCATTGCAGTTGTAGCTACTACCTACTATTTTAAGCGGATGTTTTTCACAAGGGTGGTTAAGTTGAGCCCCTATTTAGGTGCCGATCGGAAATTTTATTTCGCCAAGCATGAGTCACAGAGTAGCGAGTACTGCCCCTCTCCCACAATGCTAAATTTGATAGGATAAGATTTCATTTTTATCCTACGGGAAAGTGGGAAAGAAAAGCCGAAAATGCAGCTAAATAGTATGGCGAACCGCGGCCTCTCGTGCAAATACCAGATCCGAATCTGGATGAATTACCTTTCGCATATAATCACCATCCTCCAAGGGATGCGAAACTGCGTCATGACGATCAGATATGCGTAGCTTGGAGCGTATTCCCAGCGCTTTACCGATTGAGCCAACCGGGCACTGTACGCGTATTCCAATTGCTATTATTTGTGTTACTGATGTATATTGTACCGAAGATACCTAAAATTGTACCAATTTTTACCAAACTTGAGAGCGACAAATTTGGGTAATGTGAAATGTCTTTGCATTTACTTTTGTATACGCTCATTCTGAGGGATCATCCCGTTAAAGTCCCAACGTATTTCCTGCTAAGAGGCGACTGCAAGGAAGCAAAGAAGTGGTAGTTGGTTTCACCATCGCCCAGGGCAGATACCACTCACTGCACTTTATCAAGGGAATTCAGTCACATTTGGGGTGTATTTCGCCCGGACAGAAATTTCTAGTATTATACGTCTTGTAATAGCCCTTTGCCGTTAAGTGGCTGTTGGTTGGTTTTTTTTAGCCTCTGTCCACAGCCTGAGACTTAATTTCAATGAACTGAAAATTCTATAACAGCTATCACGTACATCAAACATGATTAGGGGCTATTGGAAAGTTCGTTCCGTTTCCGTTTTGTTCGAGCCTATGTCAGTTATTACATCCTTAATTGAAAGTTGGGTTTTGTGAGTGTAGGGCACGCTAGCGTAAGTAGGGAGGCTATGATCCCCTCGCCAAATTCCCCAGAATGGCCTTTTAAATGCTTTAAAAGATAAGCAAACCCAAAATTTTTTCGTGCCCTTGCTCCGCATAACATGTTACACTACTTAACCAAATTATTCCCTCTAATCTCATTTTCAATTTTTCTTCTTATTTTTTCGATTTTTGCGCTGTTTTGAGAAAAAACGCTATTTTAGGGAAACTTGTTTCTTCACTTGCGGCGCCCATGTGACGTCATGACTGGACATAGAAAAATTTTCAATTTTCTCCCGCTGGCCCCACCCTTTTTTTCGAAAATTCTGAATACGCCACCAGTGTTTTGTAAGGATTATCGAGTTGGATCTTACTAGGCTTTAAACCCTATATTGATTTCCCAACAATATTGTTGCACTTGCACTTGCGCGGATTTAAATTTTTATTTTCGGTAAGGTTATAACATCTTTCTCATTCACTAGTTAAAATGTGTTAATGTTACTCCTTGTTTTGAACAGTTTGTCCATGACTCATAATCACGCATGTTAGCGCGAATTATATTGAATTGTAGCCCGTAATTACTGATAGCCTTGCCTTGTCCGCAGGGCTTTTATTTGTCGGAGGAATTTTTGTTATCTTTAAAAGTCGCATGTGAATACGATTAGTGGCATGTGGATACGATCCGATGCATTACGTTGCGACTATCAGAATAAAAAGGATAATACACGCCTGCGTTGTTTTGCGTTAAAGTCGCACTACACGTTTGCGTGGGTTGCGTTTTTTCTTTGTTTGTTTTATTCCACCCTTGCGTTTTACGCAAGCGCAATGCTCTGCATGCATTTCCTTACGTTTTTCAATGAAACAGAACGGTTTGCTATGAAAGCTAACGCAGAGTGCTTGTTTCTAGTTTCCGTTTGTGCTTTTAAGTCATGTGAACATGATTAACGCGAAGCAATGCAGGCGTAAATTGCCGTTTTTATTTTATCACCCGAAACGTAATGCGACGCATCGGTAAGACAACTTCACGTGTATTGTGGCCTTTAATCGTATTCACATGCCTTCAAAGCACAAATGTACGCAACGAAACGAGCATTCTCCGTCAGCTTTCACAGCAAACCGTTCGGTCGCGTTGGAAAACGTAAGGAAATGCATGCAGACCAATGCCCTAGCGCAAAACGCAAAGTTAAAAATTGAAAATAAACCCCCAAGACAAAAACGCACCGTACGCAAACCCTTATTGCGACCTTAGTCAAGTACGGGTCACTGATGGATCTCGCCGTCGAGGCGCGGTTCATCTGTGGCTCATGCTTGATAAAATAAATTTATTTATCGATGCCGTTATTTTCCCAATTTCTTGCGGAAAAGTACAGCAAACGTCATCGCGGGAATTTTTTGAATTCTTTGTGAATTGTGGTAGAGGTTGGTGTGAATTTGGATATGTGTTTGTGGGGTGTGGTTGGGGCGGGGGTACTTATGTTAGAGATGCCCAAGTTCAACCCAAAAAATGTCATTATTGTGACATCGTTTTTTTTTTGTATAATGGAAATTTTGGGGAAATGCTTGGAAAGTTATACGTTTAGGACGAATTTTGGGTTGCAGACTGGGAAGGGTGTCAAATCTTGGGGAGCTCTCTGCGCAACTTGCTTGCTTTCATAAAAAAAAATTGATAATAAAAAAATGAACTAAAACAAATATTTCCAACCCTCGAAGATTTTTATATGAAATACCAAACGTTTAGGGAAGGAATGTTATTCCTCCCATTTCAAAACATGGATGGGGGTATGTCCCGCCGACTCTCTCAACAGTGGCCCCCGTTGTACATCAGCCGTAATATTGATAGGTAATTATCTGAAATGGATCCATTTCGTATTTCTTCGACTTACTATCAGATATCAAATGTTTTTGTGTGTGCGATTACATAATACATCAAATGTTGATAAGATAAGATAAGATAAAACATCAGAAATTGATATGAAAACCCAACCGATGGATCGCGCATTGGATTTGCAACATCAATTAAGCTGGAAATAAGCATTCGCCGCAACTCCACGCGCTAGCGTATCCGATGTTAGAGTATTTTTCGATTCTGTCCAAGTCGAGGAAGATAGATCATGCACTCGATTTGAACCTTGACATACTGTGGACTTACAAATTCACAAAAATAAATATATAACGGTGTTGAGAGACGACCCTGCGCTTTGGGCTGTGGGGGGAATTTTGTCAAAACTTTTTTTGTTAAGTATGAGCCACTGATGGATCGCGTCGATGGGACGCGGTCCATCTGTGGCGCATGCTTGACAAAATAAAATTGCTGATCGGACGCTGTTACCGCTCTGTGAAATATTCCCGCCAAACAGATATAATTGATTAAAACATGTTTTGCTAAGCATGGATCACTGATGGAGCACTTCGATGATCCACGGGCCATCTGTGATTCATGCTTGACAAAATATAATTCTTGACTGACGGTTTTCAACGGCATTGTTTCCCAATTCCCACAAGAATTCGACGTCGGCAAATCCCAACGTTATAGAGGTTTTAAATAGAGTTGCCGGTAAAATTTTTAATATAATTGAAATGAGTCATGCATGTGTGATTGGTTTTGCTAACGACTAAAGGTCGCACTACAAGTTTGCGTAGGTTGCGTTTTTTCTTGGTTTGTTTTATTTTACCCATGGTTTTACGCAGGTGCAATGCTCTGCATGCATTTTCTTTGCGTTTTCTAACGAACGGTTTGCTATGAAAGCGACCGCAGAGTGCTTGGTTCTTTTTTTGCGTTTGTGCTTTGTAGACATGTGAATACGATTAACGTAAAGCAATGCAGGTGTGTATTGCCGTTTTTATTTTGTTACCCGAAACGTAATGCAACGCATCGGTAAGACAACTTCACGTCTATTGCGACCTTAAAGGCCACAGACAGGCCACGCCTAAGCTACGCGATCCATCAGTGATTCATGCATGGCAAAAAAAAATTTGACATGATTTTTCAAACTCGGATAATTAACAATTTATGTTTCAAAAAACAAATATTTTATTTCTGGATTTCTCAGAGAAATAGAGTCTAAGCATGTTTTGGAAAGTATGAGTCACCGATGGATCGCGTCGATGAGACGCGGTCCATCTGTGGCTCATGCTTGACATAATAGAATATCTGATAGGACCGACAGTTTAGACGAAAACGTTCACTCGTCGCAGGGTATTTTTTGCCTTGCGGTGATTAGATAAAATCGATCACGCGTTAGCGTTTAGGGACAAATAACAATGTTAGTACTTAGCAGTAAAAGTAATTATCGTAATACTCAATGTCATGTGTTTGCGGGCTACGAGTTGTATGTTACGTTGTCCTTATATTTTGGTCGAGCACCCTTCTCGGTAGCTCAGTTGGTTAAGCGCGATCGTAGTGTCCGAAAGATCGATGACCATTTCGTTACCGAAATAAATTTGTGTATGTGTGTTGGAAGACTCTGAACCTTTTGTCTACTGCACATACATATACTTGTTAAAAGACCTCGTGTTCGTGAAGGAGGCCAAGTTTAGTAAAATTGTTAGTGAATTTCATTAAAATAGGCAACAATCATTGCGCGCTTTCTCCGCGTAATCTCACTTCCGCTTTTCTTGGGGTGAATTTTTGCATTTGGGAGAAAAATAGAGGTAGTTACAGTGATAGAGAGGTAGTTACAACCAACCCACGAACACTCAATAGCAAAGAGCTTGCCCTTCAGCAAGTCACTTCATGTGTAGCTGTAACGTAGAACAGTGTATCTGCAGTGACGCTGCAAAGGTCCCTTATGGTTGGGTATACGCTCCCCGTTGGCCATAGCAAATAATTCGACCCCCCCCCTCCCCGATTTTAATTTATTAGTAATATTTTAGTGATATTCGAAATCCACTTAAATATGATAATATTTCAAAATCTCAGATTACCGGATTTCCTGATAATTGACAATATCTTTCCGTTAGTGAATCTAATCAATGGAATGGTTAAGTCATCGACAATACTATATACTGTAAAGGGGACGTCTGTATAGACATTCGAAACGTTGGCAAAATATAAACTATTCACTATGAAGCTAACGGAGGGTGCTCGTTTCGTTGCTTCTGTACTTTGCAGGCATGTGAATACGATAAATGCAAAGCGATGCAGGCGTGTATTTCTGTTTTTATTTTGTTACCTGAAACGCAATGCAACGCATCGGTAAGACAACTTCACATGTATCACATGCGTCCTTAAGTGATCTCGATTGAATCGAGATGAATGGGAGTTCCGAGTTCAAATTTTACGTCTGGATTAGTGTGTTTTTTAAAAAAAGGGTAAAAATAGTGATAGTGACGAGAAAAAAAAGCTCAAAAAATCACTCAAAAAAAATTAACTCTTTTTTTTCAATACATTTCGGAATCTTTCGAGTACAGTGAATTGAAATTTATCTAAATTTTGTCGTGCATTGTGTAAGACTATCTTTAGAGCTCTAACCTTCCTTTCTGAGGAAGTTTGACGAAACGTTACCGAAATAAATTTGTGTGTACGTGCAGAAAGAGTCTGGAACCTTCTGTCTACTACTTATATACTTGTTAAAAGACATCGTGTTCATGAAGGAGGCCAAGTTTAGGTAAATTATTAGTCTATTTCATTAAATCGGACGACACACAATTTATACTTTGATTCCTCAGGACACCTAACAGTCTTTGCAAGTAAGATTGAAGTTTAGGCCGTATTCCACATACAACCAAGCGTTCACAATTTCCCAGAATTGCTGTACATAATAATAAAGATAAAATAAAGGAATCACAGTTTCAACTCAGGTATCAAAAATGTACATGTTGGACTTTTTTGAATTTATACAGCGCAGAGTTTATGGGAACAGCCCTTAAGGCAAATTTTACATGGAATGACCAAAGTCTTGATTCAGTTGAGCAGTAGCACGCCTTTTCCTAGGTTTGCTTCATTGTATTCTTGCATTTTGAGGCCGCACTACACGTTTGCGTAGGTTGCGTTATTTCTAGGTTTGTTTTATTTTACCCTTACATTTTACGCAAGTGCAATGCTCTGCATGCATTTCCTTAACGTTTTCCAATGAAACAGAACAGTTCGCTATGCAAGCTAACGGAGAGTGCTCACTTCAATGCATGCATTTATGCTTGTCCATAGTTAGGGGGGGAAAGCATAAAAGATGACACACACTGGTGTGAAAGGGGGTTGTTCGACTCCCCAAATCCTTAAGAAATTGGATAAAATGGCTTGTAAAAAGTCAAATTAACGCACGTCTCTGGCGCGATCTTCAGTTTTCTACTATTTCAAGACCATTCATATCAGAATGTGCTACCTAAGTTTGGTATTGGTTCGAGTTTAAACTTAATAATTACTTCATGGGTAGAACAGTGGTATCACTAACTTACCCTAATAATAATAAATACAAATGCAAAATGAAATCATGTCATATTTTGAAAGATTTGAATCGAAATGGCATGAATTGATTCGGTTAATGAGATCATGATACTTCTCCTTTAAACAATTTTAAAAAACAATCCCGCCCCCCAATATCAATAGCTTCAAATAATTTTTTTATTAAAATTCACTTTGAGCAAGGTCGGAAGTGAAGCGGAGTACAAGATGTAGTACCAGCAACTGCATTCTGGAAGGAAAACATTCTACATAGAACTGAACCACTATTGTAAAGTACAGTCAGTGGTATCCACCCTGGGCAAAGGCGAAACCATCTACCACTTCTTTGATTCCTTTTAGTCACTTCTTACGTCACAAAAGAAATATGGGGTCTCATGAAGTTTAGTACCATATATCCGATTATCATAAAGATTTCCCATGTTGAAAGCGACTCATCCTAACCCGGAAGACAATGCCAGATACTTGCAGCATTGGCGCCCCCTAGTTAGGATGAGAATAATCTGCCAGTTTTTATTTTGATGACATTCGGGAATATGGTACTAAACTTCACTAGACCCGAAATATGTTAGGAGTCTAGGACTATTTAGTATTCTAAAGCCCGTACCTACAAGGCTCAAATGCACTCATGCTATCTCCTTTTTCTTAATTTTACAGATATATCAGGATATAATATAAACAACAACTAAAATGCAAAACCAAGAGAAACTTCGAGGAAAATGGAATTCAAAATCAGAGTTTCTACTGGCATGCATTGGATATGCTGTTGGATTAGGAAATATATGGAGATTCCCGTATCTATGCTATCAGAGTGGAGGAGGTGAATGGATTTCATTGTTTTTATTTATTTTTTTTAATATTGTATATTATCCTATTACGGACGACCAATTCAGATTATATTATTATCTCGAATTGGTTCTAAAAGAATTTATTTTGAATATGAAATATCGAATACATTCTGAATTCAGTCATGTGCAATTCAATGCAATGAACTATATTTCACAGAATGCAATTAACAATGTTTACAATTCGGTTCCGAGATTTAGCTTGCGACTTGCTATTCCGTCCCATGTGGAATGAGGAATGACGAAACGATGAGGAACCGGTAAGGTTATAGAGCATCGTCCCAAGGCTGTGGGTTACAGTGCATTGCCCCGCATGCATTGCACTTTGGAGTCTTTTTCGTTCATCGGTCTTGACCATACTTTGCTGGGGTTTGAACCCGCATCATTCATTAGGTGTTACGTTCAGCAGCTATTGTCACTTTCATCACGCCACCGCGGCCCACATGTGCAGTCGGTTTTACGAATCAACAGTTCGGCTCTCCAGCGTTGTTAATGAGAACTGTACACCCTCGTATTGAGTCAGAAGACTCCTGTGTGTTGCAAAATTCACACAAAAGGTTCGTAGATGATGCTCAGTTTATTAACAAGCAAGGAATGAACAACAACAGAAATACAAAGAACGATTTAGATCCCGTCCTTAACGCAGCAAAACCAAAACTGAGCGGAACAAAGCATTACAAGCAGAAACAATCTTAGTCAACGATGGCGCAATATATGACATCGTGAACCTTGACCCTTGAGTAAGAAAATAAACATTAGAAATTCAGTCCCACATGTGGTTGATGGAAGGTAGCATTCTTACTCTTTGAAAGAAAAATATTACTTGTAAAGTTAAAAAGTTTTGATATTTGTGAGCAATTTCCATTATTTCTTGAAACTATGTCCATTTGGTGAGCAGGAACAAATTTCCTGTTGTTTTTGTAAGAATTTATGCAATGAAAATGACGTATTTTCCTATTGCACACTATTCGAAAATATATCTAACATCAAGAATTTTACTGTATCGACTGTGTTCGAATATTTGGTTCGTTTTCGACTTCCCTTCCTACCACCACAAACGATATTCCTAATCCGTACGATATACGCATCTCTGATCGTTATGTCGCAGGTTTGAATCCTGTGATGGATGATGATTATATGCGAGAGGTCTGCTGGACGCCTTGCCGGTGCACGGTAAATCACATAAGCGCCACCAACCAGGTCCATGCACAGGAAAAATGAGAAATGCGATAATCAAAAACCTTCACCCCGATTTAGAACTGGTATCTGCACGAGAGGTCGTGGTTTGCCATATGGTTAAGCTGTATTCTTGGCTTTCCCCACCCGCAGGATAAA
This sequence comes from Styela plicata, assembly GCA_963675895.2. Lineage (NCBI taxonomy): Eukaryota > Metazoa > Chordata > Ascidiacea > Stolidobranchia > Styelidae > Styela > Styela plicata. Next base: position 24,381,771 of record OZ023138.1, read on the forward strand.
AACGTTATCCTATCCCTATACAACTGGTAAAATCAGAACAATGTTTTCAATGTTATCAGACTAATTATTTATGTATTATGTCCATTTTTCTGCTATACCATTGCTCTCTTTCTCAGCCAAACAAACGGACTCAAGATATCAGTAAAAAAATATAAACTCATCAAATTTCTTGAAATATATTTTATAAATACAATATAAAACAACAACAAAAATGAACGCCAAAACTGATTGAAAACAGAATACTCGCTACTGAGCAAAATTGCATCTATGCGAGGCATTAAGAGGACTCAAATAATGTCCATTTAAAAGGCGAGGAACTGGTGCAATTTCAATACCGGTACTTGACCCTGAGAGGAAAGCCTGTACCCTGTAGGTACAGTCTTAAGAATCATCCTAACGTGTTTCCTGCGTGTAATAAGAGGTGCTTGAAAGGAAGCAAAGAAGCCATTGCCCAGGACAGATATCACTCGCTGCAATTTACCATAGCGGTTCATTTCTGTTTAGGATGTTTTCCGTTTAGGATGATTTTCGTTTAGAGTGCAGTTGCTGATCCCACATCTTTTAGTAGTAGCTCTTTGCTATTAAGTAGCCGTTAGTCCATTTCTGTTAGGCAGTGCTTCTGTCCTTGTTCAGAGTAAATTTCAATAAAAAAAAATATAACTGAACTATTACAGTAAAGTGAATGAGTGGTATCTGCCCAGGACAAGTCATATTCGGAAGGATTTGATTCAAAATTATTTTTTAAAATATAAGAAACTTGCCTTTCTATCCACACCTACAACTCCACACATCTTGAACTTTTATTTCGCAAAATTTCTCCAAAAACTATTGAGGGACAAACCGCACGAAAAAACCTCGTAATATTTTTTGTAATTAAGATGAATTTTAATTGTATTTTCAGGAACATTTCTCATTCCATATTTTATCATGCTGATATTTTGTGGGATTCCTCTTCTATACATGGAAATGGCTGTAGGACAATTGACACGAAGAGGACCAGTGCAAGCCATTGCCAAGTTATGCCCTATTTTAAAAGGTAAGTTATGATAGGAAAGTTATTTTTCCCCGATAGTCATTATTATGGAACACTTTCAGCTGCGCAGCATCAGGTATATTTTGTACCGGCATACCCCCTCAAAATGCCGATATTACCAGTATGTCAAGCCATTTTCGGCTATCAAAAAACATTTTATTTTGTTGCTTTAAAGAGCCACATAATGCGCGACCCAGTTACAGTTAAAAAAAAATCAGATGCATACCTCTAAATGTGGGCGGGTTATTGTTTCATAATATTGCAATAATTCAATCAAGGCATATCAGCAGGTGCGAGTGAGCTAAAGACCCGTTTTTTTTTTTGTCGTTACGTTATAATCAACTTGTAACTTTATAGACGGTGTGTCATGAAATACTGGTATCACGGCAAACTGAAATTGCGAAAATTAACGTGATACGATATTTTTGAAAAGGAAAAATTTGCCGTCCTACCAATATGCCCAGCTACCTTGAAGCCTAGTATCATATTTCCGTTTATCATAAAAATTACCCATGTTAGAAGCAACTCTACCTTAAACTGGATACAATTAGGGCTGGGAAATTCGATTCAGTGATTCGATGTCATGCCAACATGTTTATCCACTAACTGGATTAAATGACATGACGCAAAAAACAAATCTTGTAATCAGATAAATTCGTATTGTTGACTGCATAAATAAAATAAACTTAGTTTCATCTTAAATCTATATTTTCAGGCGTTGGTGTCGGAATGGTGATGTTGAGTTTCATGCTTTCAACCTACTACAACGTTCTAATTGCCTACACCCTGCATTATTTCTTTAACTCATTTTACAACCCACTGCCATGGACCGACTGCAATAATACATGGAATACTCCCCTATGTACTACAGGTATGAATGTACTGGTGGCGAATCCAAAAATTGGGTGTTCCCCTTTTAAGGAAGAGAGGATAGCTTTTTCTACAACTTGGTTGCTATCAATCATTTTTCATCTCCTTTTTTTTTAGCCACTCTGTAGAGTGGATCACCCTGTCAAAGGCCTTGTAACAGCGGCAACTTATAGATGGACAGGGTTACAATTGCTGGAAAGATATGATTTTTTCCTGTTCGGCTTAGCCTTCCCAAGTTATTACACCGTGGGTTGAGTAGTGGGCATGGATAAGCGAGCCGGAATCGCCAGGACTCAAACCCGAGATCTTTATTCAACCTGTGATGCCAACATGTTTAACCACTAGGATATTGTGCCCACTTCTAGCAAGGGATATAATATAAAATATTGCTCATATGTTAAATTGCCAACCCCTTATCATGGAGTGCCTGCAGTGATAAATGGAATACTTCTTCTTCGTGTAATACAGATATAGGAATGAATGTTTTGGAACAATATTTTGCAATTTTAATGTAGAAATGTTGTGAAGCAAAATACAAATTTTTACGCACCCCTGGCATTCTCTTGGTTGGGTTAACATGGGACTAGTTACTACTCATTGTTCTTGTATGCTTTTGTGAGATTGGATCCATATGCTTACGCAAGAATGCTAAAGGAAGAATTTAAACTAACTAGACAAGAGGTTCAAGGGTCTTTCTAAATTCATTTGTGTAGAAAGATTCTTGAACATCTCGTCCTCTGGCATTCAATCACCTTTATCCAGTACCAGCAACTACATTCTAAGAGGAAAACATTCCACACAGAACTGAACCACTATTGTAAAGTACAGTCAGTGGTATCCACCCATGGGCAATGGCGAAACCATCAACCATTTCTTTGCCTCCTTTTAGTCGCCTCTTACTGAACGCAGGAAATACGTTAAGACTATTCCAAAGCCCATAACTACAGGGCCTAAAATACACATTTCATAATACATACCGTAATTATAGCTAACAAACGCATCAAAATATATGTTATTTCATAAAAAAATATTGATCTTTTGTATGTTGTTACTGGAAAAATCAAATTTAATAATTTATGAGTCTTGAATTGAATATGAATCCTATGGACCTACTAACCCATATATATATCCTAAGATAGGATAGAAATTCATTTTTATTCTGCGGGAGAGGAAAGCTGAGAATACGGCTTAACCATATGTCAAACCACCACCTCTCATGGAGAAACTAGTTCCGAATTCAGGGTGAAGGTTTTGGCTTAACATTTATGCTCATTTTCCTGTGCGTGGACATGAAGCAGGGCTTACGTGAAACCACCATGCACGGTGAGGCATCCAGCAGACCTCTCGCATATAATAATCCTCACAGGATTCAAACCCATGACGTTAGTGATTCGGAGCTCGAAGCGTATTCCCAACGCTTTACCGATTGAGCTAACTGGTCACCCCAATTCCTATAAGTGGCTTTTAGTTGACTCCTGTTGGGTGCAGATTCTGGCCTTGTACAGAGTGAATTTCAATAAGAGAAAAAATTTTTTTCTTACTCAGGGGGACCGGATTTGACCTTCACCAACATCTGGAATGGGGATGAAAGTGCTGCTATAGATGAAATTCGTAACTTGACTTTGGAATACCTTGAACCAGCGTCACCTACTTATGAATACTTCAAGTAAGAGTCTGGTTACCGCTGGCGACTGGAGTGGGGTTGTCAGTGGTCTGTTGACTACTGGGGTCCGATCCTCCTAAATTAGCAGAAAATTATTACAAAATTGCAAGAAAACACTACATTTATCGATTTTTCAGCCTTTTTCAGCTAATTTTATGGTACCAGAGAAGATCTGAAATTTCTTGCGTATTTTCATTATTAATCTGTCAAATAAGAAATTTTATTTTCATTGTTAAGTCACAATGTCGGTGATCTTCCACTGCAGTAGGATGTCACTGTTGCAGTAGCAGTGGACGCGATGGCAAAGCGGTGAACATGCTGGTATCGCAGGTTGACTATCTCGTGTTCGAGTCCCGGCGAGTCCGGCTCGTTAATCTGTGCCCACACCTCACCCATGGTGTAATAACTTGGATAGGCTAAGTCAAACAGGAAAGATAGTATCTTTGAAAAAAAAAACTCTAACCCATCTCCGGCTATAAGTGGCAGCTGATACAAGACCTTGGTCAGGGTGATCCACTCTATGAAGTACCCAGAAAAAAGATAAAATGCCAGCATTTAAAAACACCAAATTTTTGATATTTTTTTCATGAAATTAGTTGTTTTTGCGAATTGCTCCAAATATTTCCATTTCCCTTCATTCAGATTGTCTTTTAATCAGTGTAAAAAAGATAAGTATATATTTTTCATGTTGAGTCAGACACTCAGTGCGAGAGATCTTTTTTGTATCCCAGATTAGGTCATGTAGTTACGGGCTTTAGAATAGCCCCGAGTATTTCCTGCTTGTCATAAGAGACAACTAAAAGGAAGAAAAGAAGTGGTAGATGGTTTTATTATCGCCCAGGACAGATACCTTTTACTGCACTTTAAACCATGGCGGTTCAGTTCCGTTTGGGATGCTTTTCATTTAGAGTGAGCTGAGTACCAGCTGCTGGTACTACATCTTTTAGTAGCTCTCTGCTATTAAGTGGCTGCTAATAGGTTGCTTTTGGGCACTGCTTCTGGCCTTGCTTAAAGTGAATTTCAATAAAAAAAAAACGGAGCGCTTAAAATGAGATAATCATTTAATACGGAATAAATAAACATAAAAATGAGCAAATACAATTTCCATCACCGAAGTCTTAGGTGGAGGGCTGAATTACATTATTACGGAGTTACGCAATGGTGGCATAATTATGTAATGCGGCACACTTAAGTAATTAAGCTATAAAGGGCATTTTAATGTCTTTCGATTGACGGCTTTGATATTGGTTCAAATTATTATGTTAACTTCTTGTTTCTTGTTTCCACTCTTGAGGTTTCTAATATTGTAACAGAGCATATGTCTTGGATTATCGCCATAAACTCGTATCGTTTAGAGACATACCATGCAGGAATTTGCGGGAATTAGAAATGTTAATATTTACGGAATTATGTGAATAAATCTGACGTAATTACATAAGCCCTACAGCAGTTACAACCCAACTCTACTCCAGGGTTAGAATCCTGTAAGGGATGACTATAGGCGAAAGGTCTGCTGGACGCCTTGTTGGCGAACGGTGGTTCACGTATGTGCTGCTTAAGGCTTCCTTCATCACTCAGGTCCATCCTGTAGGTACGGGCTTTGGAATAGTCCCATCATATTTCCTGTTTAAGAGGCGACTCAAAGGAAGCAAACAAGTGGTAGATGGTTTTACCATTGCCCAGGGCAGATACCACACACTGCACTTTACACTACATA
>OZ023138.1:24387153-24446808 GCA_963675895.2 Styela plicata
TGGTATCGGTACTTGTATCAATATCGGCAAAGATTTTGGTATCGGCCCATCTCTAGTTGAATCAGGATGACGAAATTTTTTTTCGGATTATTGAAATCGAATTGAAGTCGAAGTGCCATTTTCTTCAGATGGACAAAAGACTTCAAACCATCAACACTGCTGTTTTATAGCAGTATTGATGATTTTGATCATTTGATCAAAAATATTTGAAATGCTTTTTCTTATTGAAATTCACTCTGATCAAGGCCAGAAAGAGTGCCAAGAAGGAACCGCTTAACGGCCACTTAATAGTAAAGAGCTAACAAAAGATGTAGTACCAGAAACTGCACTAAACAGAGAACATTCCAAACGGAAATAAACCGCCTTGGTAAAGTATAGTGAGTGGTTTCTGCCCCGGGCGATTGTAGAACCTTCTACCACTTCTTTCGTTCTAGTCGATTCTTACCTTTATTGAGCATTATATCGTTCCCCAATTTGAAAATTATTCTATCATGCATGAGCCACAGATAAACCGTATAGACAAAACATGGTCATTGGAACGTTTTACTGGAAAGTTTAACTGAACTTTTAGTACCTATTTTGTAGCCCTGCAAGTGCCCAGGCTTTAGAATAGTCCTAACATATTATCTGTGTGTTATAAGAGGCGACTAAAAGGAAGCAAATAAGTTGTAGATGGTTTCGCCATCACCCAGGGCAGATAACTCATTGCACTTTATCATGGCTGTTCAGTTCAATTTGGGATGTATTCCACTAAGAGTGCTGTTGCTGGTAGGGCTGATCAAGACCGAAGCATATGAATTCGAATCTGATTTGAATATTTTTTTCGAATTGGATTAAATCACTAATTATATGTAAATACCAAATATCCCATTTTTACTATTATATCTTGTCCCCATAGGTGAAAATGGAGAAATTTATAGTTTACATTGTATTTTCAATTCACACTAAGAGCAACGATTTTCTTATTTCAACTACGAGGCCAATTCGAATATTTTAACGACGAAATACAATCAATTTTGGTCAAGTTTTACTAAAATCGATTGCATTTTGTCATTAAAAATGGAAATCCTTGTTTATTCAACAAGTTTTAGTTCCAATGAACGATTCGCGATTGATTCGAATAAATCGTGCTTCCAGTCGATTCGAATCACTGAATTGACTTGCCCAGCCCTGGTTGCTGGTACAATATCTTGCATCAGCTCTTTCCTATTAAGAGGCTGTTGTGTTCTTCTTAGGCTGCTTCCCGCATTGCTGAGTGAATTTCAATACAAAAAAACAAGATATGAATCAGCTTCATACCATTTCTTTTAAGTATTTTAATGAATGGTTTATAGGGGCTTGGTAGAGTATACAAGTCTTGTAATCTTCCTAAGATGTTAATCATAATATGAATTTTCTTTCACTTTCAGGTCCAAAAAGTTCCAGTTTTTGTCGAGCCCCGTGTGGAGTATGTCAGGATGGCCTGGCTGACGTAGATTCATCGTTATTCACTCCAGTCACACCGAATTCATCTTTTACTGGGACAGAGAATCAAGGTAAATTCTAGTGATGTATTGATATTTCTTTGTCTTCTGAAAGTACGAGACTTTACTCTTGTCAGTACTCGCTCTAAGACTGTCGAATACTCTCATAAATAGCAAATGAGAGTGTGTGCATCATGTAAATTTTGTTGTACAATTGATTAAAACATTCTCGACAACTTCCAATGCACTTTACTTATGATGGCGTTCTTTTACAAGTAAGTGCAGTAGTGAAATAGTTTTTTATGCAAAATTATTAAGGTTCACTTTTTAAATACTCTCCTTTTAAATATGGCGCTTGTGCTTCATCTGTGACTCATACTTATTATAAAGGCTAGTGCTTCGTAAACTCACAGTTTTGTTGAATTTTTTCAGATGAATATTTCCCGCCCTTATTGAATTGATTGTCATTTCTTTTGTCAATGTTTTCAGTTTCTTTGGAAACGTTTATGCAAAACAAACTTGATAAAAGAAATTCAAACAAACTGATATAACACACAGCAGAAACCAGATCTTTCTTTATTCTGCAAATCTTTTGAACAAACGAAACTTCTGTTTTTGAATTGGGATTTCCCTTTATTTAACTGGTGTTTACATTCACTATTCAAGCTTTGTTCAATTGAATGAGATTGTTGTCGAAGTACTTTGCTGTTATTAGGCTTTGTCCTGGTTGGTTGTGAAATCATCCTTCAATAATAGGGCAGGGTTGGATAGCATTTTTATCCTACGGGAGAGGAAAGCCAAGAATACAGCTTAACCATATGGCGAACCACGACCTCTCATTTAGATACCAGTTCTGGATCGGGGTGAAGGTTTTTGATTATCGTATTTCCCATTTTTCCTTTGCATAAGCCTTGTTGGTGGAGGGAGCCGTAAGCGGTGCTTACGTGAACCACCGTGCAGTGGAGAGGCGTCCAGCAGACCTCTCGCATATAATCGTCATCCCTCGCGGCATTTGAACATGCCTCATGACGATCAGAGATGCATAGCTCGAAGCGTATTCTCAACGCATTACCGATTGAGCTGACCGGGCACCATCTCAAACCTATAGTCTTTTTTTGATTCAAAATGTTTTCTTTATCAAAGATTGCGAACTCACTTTATTCTTTTTCATAGGAACTTATTTGGGTGGGTCATCCTGAAACAGGCCCTGTTTCGACGGCGATTCATAGACGATCAGGGTTAGTGTCATTAGAAAGATATAATCTTTCATCCGAATCTATCCAAATTATTTCATCTCGGATAGAGTGTTGGGCATGAATAAAGAAGCAGGGCTTGAACTTCAACTTAACCCTTACTTCAACATTCTAAATATTTTGAGATTTTGTTAATTTCTTTGATAAATTATGTAACTGTGCTTCGCTTTATCAACAAAATTGTTGTTTCTTTAACATTTTCTGTTTAACTTGATTTTATTAATTGATATTACAGGCCTTGGATTTAAATTCGATGACAAAATTGTGACCCCTGATCAATCAACGGATAATGAAATCATTGCAAATGATGATGCAACAGAGAAAGAAGTGGGGAAGAATGACGAGCATTTAAGGGAAAAGATGACTCACGGTAATGATTTGTGATCATGGACGTTGACCACTGTTGGCAGTTAAAAGTTTGCTGTCCTACTACGCAGACATAGGGAGTCATTCTATAATAAAAATTGACAATTATGTGAAAGATTAATTCAAGTCCATGTTACCTGGATCAATCGCATTCGTGAAATATACATAAAACATATCTGACGTGATTTTTGTTCAAAGCCATATTGCTCATGTTATGTTGTCTAAGAAAACGATTATAAATCCTTTTCATAAATGTTTGACAGGTCTTTCATATGCGAACAAATTCCTCGACTCCGGTATTCAAGAAGATATATCAGAAACCAAGCAGCATATCAATACAACGGCGAATATTGCAGAAAACTCAGGGAACAAGAAAAATGAGATTCTAGTTGATGGTTTGAACGACGATAATGCAGATAGTCTGAAGTTTGAGGTGAGAAATCTTGTTAGGAGCTAGTTGAAATTTGTGAGTGATATATCCCGGGCTTGTTTCCTATGGGTAGAGGGTCAGTTTAGGAGTTGGCCACAAATTGAGTATCAGAATTGAATAATTTCCGTGAATTGAATCCAAATAGGAATAATTATGATAAATTAAAATAAGATTTCTAGGCAAATTGTTGACCACACCAGAAATCAACAGAAAAAAATATATGATTTTTTTTTTATTTACGAACAGTTTATATTTTGTGAATGACATATCCTTCTGAATAGAATTGGTCGACTGCAGACTGACAGAATGCCAGGTACTCTGCTTCTCAGACACCCGAAGAAAATGGATTCCATCTGAAGAAAATTAGGCGAATGGGCGATATTTCACGGTAAATCTGTGATCAGAAGATTAAAATGTCTCTTGAGTGTCTCGTACTGCTATGAAATAGCAGTGTTGATGATTTTAAAGCATTTTCGTGCATCGGAAGAAAATGAATCCCGATCAAAGCCCTGTGAGCACAGGCTTTAGAATAGTCCTAACGTATTTCCTGCGTGTCGTAAGAGGCGACTAAAAAGAAACAAAGAAGTGGTAGATGGTGTTGCCATCGCCCGGGGCAGATACCACTCACTGTACTTTACCCAGAGAGTTTGAGTTCTGTTTTGGATGTTTTCCGCTTAGAGTGCAGTTGCTGGTACTACATCTTTTAGTAGCTCTGTGCTATTAAGTGGCCGTTAGGCTCTGCTTACGGCCTTGCTCAGAGTGAATTTCAATGAAAAAAAATTCCATATACCCAAAAAAAGCAAGATTCGACCACTCTGATCTGCTGTTCAACACAGTCTCATATTGTTGTTCCTAATTTCCTGATTCATTTTTTTTTTTTCGAAAGAAACAATACGAACCTGAACATGAAAACTATGCAGATAATGATGTATTTATGACAGAACAATTGAATTGTGATGTAATAACAAGTTTCTGTGCTCGTCCTACCAGCTTGGAACTTAATCTTTCAGCAGTGAATAAAGATAAAGAGAAATGGAAGGTGTGTTGAAAATATATTTCTCGAGACATGTGGAATGAGAATTAGTGAGGTTTACCATTTTCTCAGATATTCTTTCTGGTGGGAGGAAAATGTCTTGCGAGTGTGTACCCTCTAGGTACAGGCCTGAGGTATTTCCTGCATGTTGAAAAGGCGACTGGAAGGAAACAAAGAATACGGTTTTATCATTATTCCAGGGCAGATACCACTCACTGCTCTTTACCGTGGTGCCTTAGTTCTGTGTGGGATGTTTTCTTCAGTTGCTGGCACTTTATCTTGTAGTGGCTCTTTGACATTTCAGAGGCCGTTAGTTAGCTGCTTCCAGGCATTTCTCTCAGCCTTGCTGAAGGCGAACTTCTATAAAAAAAAAAGGTGTTCCCTGTAGTCTGCTTCACATAGTTTTGAAAATTCCCAGAAATAGAACGAAATTGCTACAATAACTGGCGGTTACGTGAACCACCATGCACTGCTAGGTGCCAGATGTTCGTGCACTGCTAGATGCAATTATCTCACATATAATCTTTCCATGCGGGATTCAAACCCAGGAACATCAGAGATGTGTAGCTTTAAGTGGTCCACGTAAGCGCCCCTTACTCCTTCCTCCACCAACCAGGCCCATGCACAGGAAAAATGAGAAATACGATAATCAAAAACCTGGTATCTGCACGAGGGGTCGTGGTTTGCCATATGGTTAAGCTGTATTCTCGGCTTTCCTCTCCCGCAGTATAAAAATGATATCCTATCCTTATATTCCCAGCTGTATTCCCGATGCTTTCACCGATTAGTCTTTAAACACTGATTCGAATCAATCGAAAGCAAAAATTATTTGACCCGTCAGTAATCGATTATAAGAACAAAAACTTGGGGAAGGAAGCAAAATTTCAATAATTTCACAATATACAATTAAAATAATTTTTGATTTCTGTCGAGATTCTGCTCTTAAAGAGAAAGTGCGAAATTCAATCACGTTGCCTTTTAGAATCATTTTGTTTTGCTGTGCACATCATTGCTTAGTGAAATACAAACAATATTACGCTGTTCAGCAATTTGACATATTACAGGTTATAAAAGGCGACTTCATGGCGGTAAATGGAGTCTCGATGTCGTGCGCATGTGAGCGATCACCCCTCGGATTGTCTCCCTATTCCCACCTATCTGACGGTGCGCTCGATCTCATCATCGTCAGATCATGTTCCAGATTTGATTTCTTAAGATATCTTGCTGTTCACACTGGAAGGTTTGTTTATCTTTTATATAATATTACTACTAATCTGAATCAGGGAGGCCGAATCTTTTCTTTTTCTTCGGGTGTTCGAAATGTTCATGTCATTTTCTTCAAACGTACAAAAAAAGCTTCAAAACCATCAACACTGCTATGAAATAGCAGTATTGATGATTTTGAATCTTTTTCTACAGTTTTGTTGCTACCAGACAGTCAAAAAAGACGGTTCATTTTTCTAGCAAGAGATATGTTTTGTAAAGCTGTCCATTGCTAAGTTTTCTTCCAATGGAAACCATTTCCTTCGGGTGTCTGAGTAGCTGAAATTCTGCCAGGCGGTTCTGGATAAATTCTGGAAATGCTTCTGAATATTATATTGTTTATGAAAATATCCCATTTTTAGTTGTGGAAAATCAAGACATTCATAGTTTATAGTGTATATTTTCAATACAGACTCCATGTCTAAGAGCAACAATTTTCATATTTTAACGACAAAATACAATTGATTTTGGTCAAATTTGACCAAAATCGATTGCATTTTATCGTCAGAAAGTTAAAATTTTTGAAAGTTTTTGTTCCTGTGAAGGATTCGTGATTGATTCGAGTAATGTGTGCTTCAAATCACCAAATCGAATTGCTTGGACCTACACATAAGTGGTCATTGGATGATTTTTACCTACTGCTGCCGATCCTGCTCGGAGCGAATAACATTTTATGTTTCCTCTGATCAATGCTATTTCGCTTCTTTTTTCAGAGGCGACAGATTTGACTTTCCATTTATAGAAGTACACAGAGTAAAAGCATTCCAGTTTATTCCATCAATTGCTACAATTCCAACTGTCATTGAAAGTCCGTATTCATCTCCAGAATCACCACACGAGGTCGGTAGCGGTGGCGAGTCGATTCATATAAGCCTCGAGGACCTCAGTGTCCGATACGATCGCCAGAGCGGAAAAAAGAAGCGTAAAAAACGACGCGAAATGAAACGAACACAAAGCGAAGTTGTGAATACTCATAGCTCGTGGAATTCAGATGGTGAAATCGTGAAAGATCCTAACATGACTGTCAGAGTTCATAGAGGATTAATTCTAATGTTCTGCAGAGGTATCGAGGAACCTGCCTGATAACTTTGAGCCAACGATGGCCATTACAGAATATTTTTATAAGATATATTATTGAAAATAATTTTGAGTACAAAACGTCTATACATTCCTAAATCGACCATCTAATATATCAGAGATATCTTGAAAGTCGTTCATTAAAACCATTTTGATTCGACAAAAAAAATTATTCGTCCATACAACCTCTATGAAATTACTTTGCAAATAGGCAATTTTTTCTAAATTACAACTTGTTTGTGGCTCCTCTAAATGTCCCCCAGAAAAAAGGTAAACGGAATATATTTTTCTGGCTTTGAAATCTCTTTGTGTTATCCCCTTTATGACTTTTAATTTTTATGGATTGTGTCGCGACGTGGCCTTTATGACTTTTAATTTGTTTAGCATGAGTCACAGAGCATGGCACGACGTCGCTTTAAAACTTTTGCATGCTTACATACAAAACTTATTTCAGGAAGTTTTTTTGGAGAAGGTAGCAACCTTGATGGCCGCAATACACTGTTAAGTTGCTAGCATGTTCTTTATTGCATTCACAGGTGACTGAACCTGGGAGGGGAGACGTGCCCCCCCCCCCACCCCAAGTTTGGAAAGGTAGAGACGATCCCCTGTGTAATTATTTTACACTGAATAAGGACAATTTCAAAATTGATTTTATTGATGTCCCGCCCCCCTTATCAAGATTTGAGACCTTCCGCCACCACTGGTTCGTTTCTCTCATTTTACTCCTGCGTTACGTAAAATACACGGGTGGAATAAAACAAGATGAAACCCACGCAACATTGTCTTGGAACCTTTAATAGGAATTGCAGATTCTACTTCACATATATGGTAAACCTGGTACATCCTTATTCAGTGCCATTTCTCAATATTTTCTAGTTTTTTTATCAGCCATTTTTATACCAATATTTTTGAAGGGAGCAAAATGGTTCAGCTGTTGTGTCAACTCTGTTAGACCCTGCCAAACAGGTGTGGGAATGTTTAAAATATTGCCCAGGGCAGATACTACTCATTCCACTCTACTATAGTGGCTTATTTCTGTTTGGGTTGTTTTTTATTTTGAAGTTTATATTTTAATGCTTTTTCATGTGATGAATTATGATTGTTAGCATGTTCCTTCCTCAGTCTTGCTCAGATGCACTTGAGGTTAAAAATAAATCAACTCACACATAAATTTGAACTAGGTATAAAATAGCAGCATTCATGTCTATTTGTTCATCTGCAAGGAAAATGAGTCGCGACATTCCAGTGTTTTAAGAGATTTATTATGAACTTTTGCCTTTTGGTAAATTTACTCTGGGTGTCTGTTTAGCAGACCAGGGTAACGGAATCATGTTTTTTTTTGGGTGTTTGGAATGTTCAAGAAATTTTCTTTGGATGAACAAAAACCCTTCGAAACCATCAAAACAGCTAATGAAAATTATGAACCTTTGTCTATAGATTGGTTGCTACTAGACGGTCAAAAAATACATTTTTATCTTCCAGCAAGATATATATCAAGAAATATTGCTCTTGCAGTCAATTTCCTTCTGATGAAACACCGTTTTCTTCGGGTGTCTACATAGCAGACTAGCTATCGTTCTTTCAGTTTGGTCCATCAATATTTTAAATTTATATATCTTCTCTTATTTGCGTTTGATTTATTCAATTATTGCAAAAAAACTAACTACCTTTCATTTGATGTCATATTATTATTTTTTGTGAATTTTATTTTTCTTTAAAAAATATTCTATTTGCAGTAATTTTATTGCACTAAGAGAGATTGTGTTATATTTTCTCTAAAAGTAAAAAATATTTTTCAAATCATGCTTTTAATGTGTACATATTGATTATAGTTTTGTTTCTTTCTGTAAGAGTGCTCAAATGGGCCATGTCTCTTCCATATGGCAAGGGATTACCCGGCTAGAAAGTTTATTTTATTAAGCATGGCCACTGATGGACCGTGTCTCATCGACACGATCCATCAGTGACCCATGCTTAATAAAGCATATTTTAAGGGATATTTCAAATTTTGGGCGCAACGGCCTAGTGGTTAAACATGTTGGCATCGCAGATTGAAGATCTCGGGTTTGAGTTTGGCTCGGTAATCCATGCCCACTACTTAACCCAGGGTGTAATAAACTTGGGTAGGCTAAGACGAACATGAAAAGATCATATCTTTCCGGCAATTCTAACCCTGTCCGTCTATAAGTGGCCTTGGGCAGGGTGATGTTAAAAAAAATCAGGAATTTCTGCTATTTGAAAATATTTGCCAATTTTGCAGAAAAATTCTGATTTTGGTCAGAGTTTATTTTATTAAGCATGGGTCACTGATGGACCGTATCTCACCGACACGATCCATCACTGACCCATGCTTAATAAAAGATATTTTAAGAAATTTTTCAAATTCTTTTCAGCAATTCTAACCCTGTCCGTGTACAAGTGGCTGCTTGTACAGAGCCTTGGACAGGGTGAACCACTGCAGTGTAGTGGAGGTAAAAAAAGTCAGGAATTGAAAATTTCTGCTATTTCAAAATATTTGCCAGTTTTGCAGAAAAATTCTGATTTTGGCAAATTTTGCAGAGTTGTAAAAGAAGAATAATTAAAAAAAGAATCATCCATAGGTCTAGAAAAACTTATTTGTTCAAATATTATCTGAACAGCTAACTAGGTTTCTATCATGAAATTTGTGTATTGTTTTCCCTGCAAAAGAAGTGACTTTATCATATTTTGAAATGAAATTATTCTCAATAAGAATTCTATTCACATACATAGCACACCATTAACCATGTCATAAGCATCTTTAACCCCCCCCCCCCCCCCAAAAAAAAAAAATTTGGTCCTATCCCCGAGCTTGTGGTCTGTCCAGTGGACCAGTTATCATGTTTGCATTATTTTTCAGAGGTCCTGGACTTACTCAAGTTCCTTTTCTAGATATCAATGCAATTCTGTATGAAATTAATCAAGTGTTTTCAATTTGCACATTAATTAATTACTTTTAATTAGTATTTCTACTGTATATCTATCTGTTTAAATTTCTTCGGACAAACAGAGGGCAATGAATAAATCGTGCTTGGTAGAGAATATTCTATCACAATCTATGAATAAGTGTAAACAGTAAAAATTTTTTAACAGATTTTCTAGAAATTTCACTATATAAGATAATAAAACTGCAGGTGTGAAAATAATAGTTTTGAATAACAATGGAAATAAGAAAAGAAAATTCTACATTCTTGTTGTATATTTTAACATTTCAACGTATCTTCCTGGAAGTTTTAAGAGTCAAAAAAATCCAAAACTTTACGAACCTGCAAGCCAATGTTTAGAATGTTTATTTAGTCGAACGTAAATTTTTGAGAGAAATATTATGTCGTTCTCTTTCTTGGATTTATGTGGGACCAACTACTTATTCTTATCTTTCTATGCTTTCGTATAAGTTCGTCCATATGTTTTATACTAGGCAATATGCTCGAGAGTTTTTTTACACACACGCACAAATTTCTTTTTCTGTAACGTTTCTAACAAAAAGTTTCAGGAATAAATGTGTGTATGAAAGAAGCCATGTCTAATATTACAATAGTCTGTGCTCACGCTATTGGTCTGTGGGACGTGGACTAACTACTTATCCTTCCTCTGTGCCTTTGTGTTTTCGGATCCGCATGGATTACATGCAAGGATACAGTAGCAAGAGTAACTATGACTAACTAGAGAGGTTCAAAGTCTTGCTTCACACAAATTTATTTCTGTAACGGTTCGTCTGATCAAAGTCATACTTCTTCAGACAATCTTTTTTAAAATTCTTGTCGGAAGAAGTCTGACTTTGGTCAGACAAAATGTTACAGAAATAAATTTGTTTAAGTGTGAAGCAAGACTTTGAACCTCTCTAGTTAGTCTGTGTTGAATTGTCAATAAAAAATACAGATTTTCTAATTTGTTGGCGATAATGTATCTCAATGCAAATATATATATTTAACCCTTATTACATTTACTAACATTGCTTGATGAATGAAATGTTTTTTGGAACATGCGGCCAAGCATGAGCCACAGATTGACCACACCTGGAAGGTGTGGTCTATCTACGGCTCATGCTTGACAAGATGAATTATGATGTGAGTATTGATTTGAGCCTGACCAATTTATATATTTAACCCTTATTACTAACATTGCTTTATGAATGAAATGCTTTTTTGGGACATGCAGTCAAGCATGAGCCACAGATAGACCACATCAGGAAGGTGTGGTCTATCTATGGCTCATGTTTGACAAGATGAAACCTCTTATGATGTGAGTATTAATTTGAGCCTGACCAATATTTTTTTCTCGTAGAAGTGTCCAAAATATTTGATTCGGAATATTCAAATCATAAATTATTCGATTCGATTTCTGCAACAATTCAAAATCAACAAAATGTTAACTTTATATTTTTTTCCATAAATAAGTTTGAATTTTCATGTAAATTATAGGTTGGTAAAAGAATTTTTTTTTGGTTATTATATGACTTCGATTCGATTTGGGAAAATTATTCGATTTTGAAACCAAAAAACTTTTCGATTCCAGCCCCCTCTACTAAAATGTTGACATCGAGAAATATCAACAAAAATATCCTCAAAGCAGTTTATGAATAACAAAATAAAAAGAAAACATTAATTTCCATAAAAAAAATTGATTTTTATGGGAATTATGCGAGGATGGATTGGTAGCTATTATGTGATATTTTTGGAATCTGCATATTATGGATGAAAAATTATTATTGCTATGTCAACTTGGTCTGGCTCAAGAATATTTTGACTGTGATGTATGTATTTTAATGCAAAGTGTAATAATAAAAATCTGGTTCAGAGGCTTATTTATTTGCTCAAAATGATAATCGTTTTGTCAAGCATGGGCCGTAGATAGACCACACCTACAAGGTGTTAACTATCTCTGGCTCATGCTTGATTATGAGCACCAATGTAATATGTTAGCTGTGATATATGTGCTTCAATGCAAAGTATATTATAATAAAGTTGACTCCTTGAATGTTGGTGTTGGTTTGGTAATTATAAATTAATTAAGGAAGTGGTTAACTCAATCGGTGAAGTGTTGGAAAAATGCGCTGAGCTACGCATCACTAATGTCCGGGGTTTGAATCTTATGAGGGATGATTAGAGTGTTGAAGGGGGGCTTGAGTCAATGACTCAAGTCTCACCCGAGACACCTTTTTCAGTGACTTGACTCTAGCTCGTACTCTACTGCAGATGCGACTTTACTCTGGACTCGAGAAGGATATAAAACATACAATGTACCTTGATGTGAAACTTGTTCTTCAGCCCAATAGTGATCAGTTGATGATTCTAAGTGGATACTTTGAGAAGTCGCAAATTAACTTGACATTGCCATTGAATAGGTTTTGACTCGAAAATGTATAAAGCGACTAGACTTTTTTTTTTTTATTGAAATTCGCTCAGAGCAAGGCCACAGGAGACGAATCATACTTAAAAATTTTTCCTCAAGCCACTAAAGTGCAAGGAGCTACATGAAATGCAGGAATAGGAATTAAAGAACTTGCGCCCTGAACTTGACTTGAGACTCTAAATTTAGATTTTGGTGGGACTTCGACTTAACACGGAACTCATGTGCTCTTTGACTCAAAATGGTGTGACTTGTTCGCAACACTGGATGATTATATGCGAGAGCTCTCTACTCCCTGGCACACTGGTTCACATGAGAGCTGCTTAGGGCTTACTCTACCAAACGGGAAAAATGTTAAACCTAACCCTTCACCCCCGATTCGGAAAATTGTCTGCACGAGGGGCCGTGGTTCGCTGTGTGATTAAACTGTGTTCTCAGCTTTTCTCTCCCTGGGGATAAAAATAATATCCCGACCTAGTGACATTAGATCATATAATCAAGTGAGGATTTGTGTATCTGAAGGTTTGTTTGTTGACGTAATCTAATTCCCGCCTCCAGGGACCAATTTCTATTAAGCTGCACAGAAACTATGTCGTTGAGTTGATGATAGGTAACTAACTGAAAGGGCAAACAGTAAATTCTTTCACATCTTGTAGTCACAGTATCACAGGTTCAAATCCCGTGGGGGATGATGATTATATGCAAGAGGTCTGCTGGCCGGTGCATGGTGGCTCACGCAAGCACTGCTTACGGCTTCTTCCACCAACCAGGTCCATGCACAGGAAAATTGAGAACTACGATAATCAAAAAACCTTTACCCCGATTCGGAACTGGTATCATCTGCTCGAGAGGTCGTGGTTCGCCATATGGTTAAGCTGTATTCTCGGCTTTCCTCTCCGTCAAGATAAAAATGATATCCTATCTCACCACTGAAAGAACTGATCATGGTATGACCTTCCTGTGTGTTAGCAGAACGGCGTTACCGCATCATACATTCGAGGTTCTTGCCAAAAGTCGATTATACTTTCCAAAATGATTTCTCTTGAACCAACTGGTCCAGATTTCTTGCATTCACTGATACAAATAACAACAATCAGGCTTTAATATGAAAAATTGCCACTTTGATTTAGGTAAACAGGTCGATTAAAAAGCAAGCAGGAGAAAAAGCAAGGATGCATCAGTAAAAGATTAATTCCTAAATAAAAAACTCAGTCAAGCATGACCAGGGATGTAAATTAAAATCAAAGCACTATAGAATCCAAGACCAAATTACCAAACATGCAACTGCACAAAAATCTAACTATTAACAAGCGAAGTGAAAATATACCAACACGCATCTGCCTTTTTGAGTGGTATGTGTTGGAAAATCTAGGACATTGGTCGTGATACAAAGACTCAGTAGGAAAAATGGTGAATTTGTGACAAATATGAATATCAGAAGTATCCTAATGAATCAAATTTAAGATTTGATTCAAAAATGAATAATTTAAAACTCACATCACAAATTATTGAATCTCTGATGGACCAAAATGGCTCATGTGAGAATATTGAGTGCTATTAGTGATAAGTGCGACTACAGTGAGGTATGAAAAAGTATTTCTAGAATTAAAATATTAGTAAGATCAGTTAAGTTCGACCTTTGAATCAAGAAATCACAAAAATATTGTGGAATTAACCTAAATTTAACAGAAATCACAAGATAATGTCATCGTACAGTGAAATCGTAATCGTAAATGAAATATTTACACTAAACTCAGGAAGAGTATTTTTATCAGAATGGCAGCAAATTACTTGATCAGTGTTCATCTACTGATACTAATAAGATAAACAAAGTGCAGATATTGAAAATAGAGTTGTATTATCATTTTCATAATAAACGCCTAAAAAATAGTAACCATTTTATTCAAAAAATTGAAAGAAAATTTTTTTTTTAGTGATCTAGGCAGCTGAAGGAGCAGGTAGTCCGTCAATAGGGGGGATGGTTTCTGCTTTTCTGTTTAGTTCTTTGTTTTCCGGCTTCCCTGTTGATTCATGTGTTTCCTTTACTGATGCTTCTTCTTTTCCTGTCTGGATTTCAGCTGATTTTTCTGTCGGAGGTGTTTTTGGCGTTTCTTTTGTTTGTTCTTTTTCATCGCTTGCTTGTTTTGGTGATGCGTGTTTCTTTTCTTGGTCTGGAAAAATGCAAATGATAATTCGAATCCCGTTGAGGAATGATCATAAGTGAGAGGTCTGCTGGACGCCTTGCCTGTGCACGATGGCTCTCGTAAGAACTGCTTACGGCTTCCTCCACCAACTAGAAGATCTTGGGTTCGATCCCCGGCGAGTAAAAGTTTTTATAATTATCTTTGGAGTGAGTCACCCTGATCATTGTGACCAAGACCAGTCATAGACAAACAAGGTTGAGGTTATTGGACAACTATGATTTTTCTAGTTCGCCCAAGCCTACCCAAGTCGTTACATCCTGGGTTGAGAGGGTGCCACGGATTAATGAGCAGGACTCGACGAGACTCGAACCTGCGATGCCACGGTGATAACCAGCCCACATAAATTAAAAGTCAAGGAAAAATAAGAAACATGACAAGCCAAAAAAAAAAACCTTCACCCTGATTCGGAACTGGTATCTGCACGAGAGGCCATGGTTAGCCAATGATTAAGCCGTATTCTCAGTTTTCTTCTCCCGCAAGGTAAAAATGAAATCCTATCCTATCTCTATTTCATCTAAAACATAGAATTTCCATCACAAACTCTGGACTGTACCTGGTTTTCCTTCCTCAGTTTTTATTTCATTTTTCTTAGCTTTTTCATTCTTCGTTATCGGCACAGTGGCGCATCTGTGAAGTATTTTCTTATTCCATGGAGTAACGACCACTTTACCTGCGTCCGTTTGTACAACTTGGTCCCAGACAAAACTGCCGTGAAGCTGGAAAAGAAAGTTTTATAATTTTGTGACATTAGATTTGAACTGATAGTACATGAAAGAATCTTGTTTTCCTTGAGAGGTCAATATCTTTGGACAATAAAAACGAACAGTTTCTGATGATTTTGAAGCCTTTTTTACCGTTCGATTACAGCTACTGATAGGCATTCAAAAAAAAAACTCTTTTCAATCTCTGAATAAATGAATTATCGCGAGAAATATTGCCTTTGAAGCAAATTTTGTTTCTCATGGGCCGTATTTCTGGCGCAGGACATCAGGCTAATTCAATGGATTCTAGGGTGATCACAACACGGGAATGAATCCTGTTTGCACTATGAAGATCAAAGACTTTTTCTTTATTATTAAAATATATTCTGACATAGGTAAGACATAGCAAATGAGAAAAACCAGCAAGCAATTACTGATTTTTTTTTGTTATTATTGAAATTCGCTCAGAGCAAGGCCACAGGAGATCATAATTGAAAATTCTCCCGAAGCCACAGTTCAAAGAGCTATCGTGGAACCTCCACATTGTGGCATTGTGGAACCTCCACAGTGAATAGGTGCACATTAGTAGATGTTGACCGATAAAAAATTTTGGTAAATACATGATTTTCAAAATAACAATTTAAATTGATTGGTTCAAATTTGACCAAAATCGATTGGCTTTTGTCGTTAAAAATAAATATTTCAATAAGTAAAATAAAAAGTATTTGTTCCTGTGAACAATTCACGATTCATTCGAATATATAGTGCTTTGAATCACCAAATCCATTGCCCGAATAGCCGAATAGCCACCCATTGAAGTGGATGACCACAACAAGGCCCTGTACCAGAGGCTACTTGCAGATAAACAAAATTCATTCTAAGCAGGACCTAAGAAGGACCAACCAACGGTCACTTATCTGGGACCGCGGTGACGTAGTGAAAGCGACGGAAGCTGTTTAACGTAACACCTAATGATGAAAACCGGCAAAGTATGGTCAGGATCAATAAACAAGAAATCCTTGGCCATTGAGCGAGGCACAGTAGCTCACAGCCTTGGGCGATGCACAATAACATTACCGATTCCTCATTGGTTCCACACTGAATGGAATGACAGCACGCAAGATAAATCTCATAACCAGATGTTATTGTGAACATTGTTGATTATATACTGATAAATAAACTTTATTTCATTTCACAAATCATTCCATTCAACTCCACTGCTCTAATTCTCCTTGACAACAAATTATCACGAAATATTGTCGTTTGGGTGGATTGCATTAAAACATTATTTCATAGCAATAGTGAAATTCGGTACTGGTATATTGGTCAGGTTAATCTTGAAAATCATACCTTTCCTCTTATAGGTTCATTCCTGTCCAATCTTGAATTGTATTCATGTCGGTACGAGATTTTCTCGAGTAGGATATCGCCGTCGTCATCTTTGGTTTTGGGAGTGTTCACTGGCACTGAATAATAAATAAAATAATCAATTTCTTCTCACAAATAAGCGACTTAAATGAGTCAATGTAGGTGTAAAATATGATTTAGGAAGTGGTGGATGGTGTACCCAGGGCAGATCCCACTCCCTGCACTTTACCACTGCGATTTAGTACCATTTGGCATATAGGATAGGATGGAATATCATTTTTATCCTGCGGGAAAGTAAAGCTGAGAATACAGCTTAACCATATGGCGAACCACGACCTCTCGTGCAGATACCAGTTCCGAATCGGAGTGAAGGTTTTTGATTATCGTATTTCTCATTTTTCCTGTGCATAAACCTGCCAGCTCAGAGTGCAATTGCTGGCACTTAATCTTGTATTGTGGTTTTGATATCAGGAAGTTACTTTCAGGCACTGCATCCGACCTTGCTTCGAGTGAATCTCAATAAATAAAGGATTGATAAAAATGTATGATAATTGATTTATTACGAGTTTAGGATTTGAACCCAAACGGGTTTCATGAAAAAAAATAACCGTTTTTTTCAAATTTTCTCCATAGTTTAAAAATGCTTCTGAGAGTACAAACCCTACTCAGGATCTTACTGGCAAAACGCCAGCTACCCTGCTACTCAGACACCTGAGGAAAATGGGTCTCATCAGAAGAAACTTCAGCAAATGGGCAATATTCCATGATATATTCCATGTTAGAAGAATATATTATCGCATTTTGGTGTCTGTTAGCAATCAGATTTTGAAAAAAGAAACGAAATCATCAATACTGCTATGAAATAGCAGTGTTGATGGTTTTGAATCTTTTTCATCGATCCGGAGAAAATGATGTGAACATTTCGAACATCCGAAGAAAAACAAGATTCTGCCACCGTGATCGGGTTTATTGATTATGAATGTTTCATTGTTATGGACTCTACTCTATGATGGCATAATAAACAAAATTATCACACAATGGGTTGAAATTATCTCATTATGAAACAATAATTGTTTTGTACGTAACAATTAAAGATACGCCTACAGGTCGGCAAATGGGTCACTTGATACTTTAATAAAGCGTGGTCTACGATGCCCTAAACATTTCTTTCAACTCAACAAATAACTCTAAAACTATATAAATTGTAGAACTGAATCAGAGTGCCAGCTATTTCAGTTCTCAGACACCCGAAGAAAATGGGTTTCAACAGAGGAAATTTATAAATCTGTAATATGTCAACCTGTGGCCAGATGATTTAAACAGTTCAAAATTGCTGCTATGAAAAAGCATTGTCGATGGTTGTGAGGCTATTTTTTGTTCCTTGCAAAGGAAATGACATGACATTCAGTCGCACAAAAAGAAAACAAAGCTTCTGCCGTGCCACACTGAATATAGAACTCTATTTAGCGAAATCGGTCAAACTAATAAAAAAAATATTCATAGTCTGTGCATGTTTCTCTCAAGTATGATGAACCGAGTCATTGATATATTCAAAATTAAACATTCAATAATTATTGAGCCCTGAGGGGAAAGTATAGATTTGAGTGCCATGTTAGCTCAATTGGAAAAACCCTGGTAAAACGTTCCGAGCTATGCATCTATGATCATCCTGACGATGGTTCGAATCCCGCAAGGCGTGGTGGTTAATGTAAGTGCTGCCCATGGCTTCCTCCACCAACTATGTCCATGTACCGTACAAGAAAAATGGGAAATTTGTCAAGCTGAAACCCCCCCCCAATTAAGAACAAGTGTCTTCACAAGGGGTCGTGGTTACCTATATGGTTAAGCCATATTCTCGACTTTACTCTCCCGCAGGATAAAAATGAAATTCTCTCCTGATTTCCTAATGCATTTTTTGTATCTCATGATGCAAGCTCCGAACATTGTTTTTACGAATATGATTCTATTTAAGAAAAATCCCTCCCCCCTGTTTTAAGATCCTATATTACTTTACAAAACCAAAGAACACATTCGTTGTTCAAATTTGAGCAACACTGAACAAGTACAAAATAGCTTTGTATTGATTTTACAACTGAGCACAATAAAATTGGAAAATTAATAAAAGTCACCAAATAGTCAAATAATTTAAAAATGTTTTCTTTCAAAGTCTGACAACAACAGAACCTCGCATACATGATGTAACAGAAATCAAAAAAAATCCTCGAAATGATTCGAATCGATTCGAACTAATATTAATTCAAATTGATTCGATTCGAAATTCAGAAATGTTCCTAGTCGAGACGGATAAGTAAAATGAACAAAGACGTGATAGATTTCAATAAAAACAATCATGTCATAAAATGGAAAATCAACTCACAAATTCCTTTAGCTGGAACAGTAAATGGATTGCTGTCGTGTCTCCTGATTCCTTTTACTGGAGCTGAATGTTGATAGTCTGATCTGGTAAGAAACACAGGATTAAACTTAACAAAATATGTATGGATTGGGCCAAAGCTAATCTAGCCTGTATATTGTTTTAAGCTTAGGATCTAGTGAATCACAGTTTCAGAATCGAATCACAAGTCTTAATAAACAAACAAAGCCATCTTTTCATCAGCTTATTATTTACTGTAAAATTCACACCTATTTTTGAAAATAAACTCAAGTGCTATGTTTTGTAATTTCTCTTTGACATTCAAGGATCGTTAGTTCATTTCTTCTGGGAACTGCCAGTATTGTTCAGAGAAAATTTCAACAAAAAAGTGTGATTAAAATTTTCACTTGTTACGCAAGTTTAGAGATTGGGATTATATTTTTTTACAGCCACTTCTTAGAGTGGATCACCCTGAAAATGCCCTGTAACAGAGGTCACTTAAAGACAGGCAGAGTTACAATTGCTGGAAAGATACGATTTTTTCCAGTTCGACTTAGCCTACCCAAGTTATAACACCCTGGGTATAGTGGTGGGCATGGATTGATGAGCCGGACTCGACGGACTTGAGTCAATTTCAGAATAAAATACGTGATTTTCAAGTTCCCAACTAACCTGTGCACAGTATCTAATGTTCGTTCTGGAACTTTGAGTGGTTCATCGCTTGTTCTTGATGGCCACCATGAGCTTTGTTCGTTATCTGTACTCTCTGTCGCCATCACACAGATCGGTTCATTAAGAAACCTGAAGGATAAAATGGTTAAAAAAAGGGTTATTATTTAGCGTACTAAAACGAATGGAATGTAGAGGTATTTGAGGATTAAAATTTAATTTGATTTGACTGATTAAAATTTATTGCGTTTTTTTCATATGTATATCAAATTTTAGGCTGCAAAATTCAGGATATACGATATATATGGGTGGTCGGTCTGCTCAATCGGTAGAGCGTTGGGAATACGCTTCGGGCTATGCATCTCTGATCGTCATGACGCAGGTTCGAATCCCGTTAGGGAAGATGATTATATGCGCGAGGTCTGCTGGACGCCTCGCCGTTGCACAGTAATTCACATAAGCGCCGCTTACGGCTTCCTGCACCAACAAGGCTTATGCACAGGAAAAATGAGAAATACGATAATCAAAAACCTTCACCCCGATTCGAAACTGGTACCTGCATGAGAGGTCTTGGTTCGCCATATGATTAAGCTGTATTCTCGGCTTTCCTCTCCCGCAGGATAAAAATGATATCCTATCCTATCCCTGCTGGACACCTCACCGGTGCACAGTGGTTCACATAAGCTCTGCCAGGTTCATGTGCAGAAAAAATGAGAAAATAATAAGCCAAAAACCATCACCTCGATTCGGAACTCGTATCTGCACGAGGGGTCGTGATTCACCATAAGGTTGAGCCGTATTCTCGGCTTTCCTCTCCCACAGGAGGAAAATATTAACTCAAAAGGAATAAAATAACTCAAAAACCACAAGTACCTTGCATTGTGACTCAGGAATCTGCTGTGCGTGGGTTGAGGACAGTTTCTTCTTTCTGGTTCTCTTGGGTGGGGAGGAGGGGGAGGATTTTTTCGGTTAGTATGAAGTTTATTCAAGCGGGAATCCCCTATAGAATCATCCCCAACATCTCGATCAAATATTCGATTGGAGTCTGGACTGTGAAAATGAAAAGTAAAAGGCAAGTTTCAGTCAAAAGATGAAATAGAAGGAGATTACTATTATTTCATCAATAAATGCATCTGCATGAGAAACAATATCATATGGGCTTGTCAGCACTAACAGCGTAACTAGGGGGGACATGTTCCTCCCTAAGTTTTGACACGGGGGGAGGCAATCTCACCCCTAAGACCTTGAACATTTTTTAAAAATTTCCTTTATGATAGTTAAAATTTGTATGCTTTTTGCTCTAAAATGACAACCCTCTTCAAAACAAAAAAAATTTTTTCACATGTGAAAGATTTGGTAAAGTCTCCCAAAATCATTACTGTGCAAAGAGCTACATAAGTGCAGAATGCAGTGGATGGGCAAAATCGAATCATTTGAATTTCGAATTTGATTCGAATAATTTTTACGGATCAGATCGAATCGCTGATTTCATAAAAATCACAAATATGCCGTTTTGCTTATTACTATTATTGTCTCTTCCATGATAATTAAGAATTTCACAGTCACGAATTAAAAATATAAGCTTGAACAGATATAAAAATGATGTATTTTCAATTACACTCTGGTCCAAGATCTAAATTTTTTATTTTAACGACAAAATACAATCAATTTTGGTCAAATTTAACCAAAATCGATTGCATTTTGTCGTTAAAAATGAAAAACTCCACTTTATTTGGCGAGATTTTGTTCCTATGGCCGATTTACGATTGATTCGAATAATCTGTATTTCGAATCGATTCGAATCATCTTATCGAATTGCCCAGCTCTATGCAGAAATAAAGACTTTTGGAATATCCCGACAGTGTAACCCAACTCTTGCTTCCCATCTGGCTTTAAGAAAATTTCAATTATAAAAACTACAAACTTGTAATGTCCTGGGACTTGCTTTTTTCGAGCCATGTAGATTTCCATGGTTTGATACATGACTGCAGTTGTTTGACTCCTACAAGCAATTTCTTAAAAATATATATCCAAAACAGTCGACTCCAGCTCAGAACAAATTTAAGCAGAAACTAACGATATCCAAAATATTCAGTTTTAACAAATTTAAACATTTTTTAAAAATTTCTATAATTTTAAAAATTTAGATATTTGTTGAATTGAACCAAAAAAAATTTTTTTTTTGACTCAATACAAAAATTGATTTGATTTTTTTTTTGTTAAGTATGAGCCACTGATAGGCCACACTTTGCACAAATTTCAAGTAAAAAGCTTGTTCCAACAAATTTAGATATTTATTGAATTAAACCAAAACAAAGCAAAATAAAATTTTTTTGACTTAAAATGAAGGGTGGCCAATGTGGGATATCTCATGGTTTCAGAATCGAATCGAATAATTTTCTTGAATATTCGCATCAGAAGTTGTATAATAAACAAACAAAGACATTCTTTTGCCATGTTATAAATTGCGTGATAATTCATGAAAAATTATAAAAAATATTTTAAATTACCATTTTCTTGATTTTGAATTGTTGCAGAAATCGAATAATTCATGTTTCGAATATTCTGAATCGAAATGAATATTTTGGCCCTACTTGAAATACAAATTATTCAGAAATTGTTTTTGCCGAACATGGGCCGCTGATAGATCGCACCTCGATGGTGCGATCTATCAGTGGCCCATGTTCAACAAAAGATTTTAAAGTTATCAAATCATGCAGCAGTATCATGGTTTAGACAAAATTTTGAAGTTGATCGCTAAGAATTTCTTTGACCAAATTTGTAATTACGAAGTGATACCTTTTGAGTTTTTTGAAAAAAATCAACCAAGCTACAACAACACAAAATTTTCAATTTTTGTTTCACCATATCTAGGGCTGTTCGAAATTTTCAATTCGAAATATTGGATTCAATTTCTGCAACGATCCAAAATCAACAGAATGATAATTTAAAATTTTTTTCATAAAAATTGTGAATTTTCAAGTAAATTACTGATCAGCTAATAAATAGATGCCTTTGTTTCCTTATTACATGACTTCAGATTCTATTCAAGAAGATTATTCTGATCGATTCTAAAACCAAAATATATTAGATCCCAATTTATATACCTAATTATATCCCGAATATTCTAAAAAATCGTTAGTTAGTTCGTCTGAAATATTGTGATTGATTTGATTTGTTACAGAGATGATTTAAATTAGGTTTAACTAAGCTTAGATATTAACTGTAATATATAAATAAATCAAACATATTAATACAATAAGAATATAGCACCAACAGTATGAAAGAATTTGTTTTGGTTTCCAAAACAGAGAATAAGTAGGGGAATATAAAAAACAAAACACAGAAACATGAAACAGAACACGAGAAAAAAGGTGTTTCTTTTTTATATAAACTTAAATAGGGCTGGGCAATTTGATTCTGTGATTCGAAGCACAACTTATTCGAATCAATAAATGCGAATCGAGGTGAATGAACATGGTGAATGAACTAGAACTTTCATTTTCAACGATAAAATGCAATCGATTTTGGTCAAACTTGACCAAAATTGATTATATTTTGTCGTCAAAATATGAAAAATGTTGTTCTTTAGACATAGAATATGAATTAAAAATACACACTGCTAACTATAAATTTCTTGATTTTCACAATGGAGACAAGTTGTATAGTAAAAATGGGACATTTTGTTATTTACATGGGATTGGTGATTTGATCAGATTCAAAAAAAAAAAATATATCGAATCAGATTTACAATCCAAATTATTCAATTTTCCCCAGCTCTAGACTCAAAGTGAGAACTGAGAACAAAGTTGTTATCTCACATCATCTACCCGTATGGTAGATACAAAAGCAATACTTTAAATATACACTTGAAAGATTGAGTATTCGATGGTTTTGCGATTACACATTGCAGATATCGCCAATTATATTTCACACAATATCAGTTATACCAATTCCGCCGAACAAACTTAATGGGGCATCCACACCATAAATGCAGGACTCTCTCACTCAGACAACCAAACTAATTCTGCCATCAAAGAGAAAATTGTCCAGGAACACAACAAATTATTGCTAAATGGGTAGATCCAGCTCGGAATAAATGTTAATGCATATTTTCAAATAAAATATCAGCGTGTAACTCCAATGAAAAATAAAAAAGATGCCTTTTCAAAACGAACGAGGCAAATGAGTTTTACTTTGAGAGGTTTAAAACCGCATGGGGAATATGAATTTTTGCTAATTGCCATAAACACAATGAGAAATATTTCAATATTTCACAAATGATTTCAAAAAATTCAATACTCCTATAAAATGCAATTTTAATGGTTCTGAAGCAATCTTGTCTATCCTAAACAAAACACAAGGAAAAGATTCTGTTGCGTTTGTTTATCCAAATATTTTTACAAATTAGTAAAAGTTACAAAATCAAAAAAACAGTGTGATTCAGCTTAAACGAGGTGTTGGAAAAAATACACATTTCTATTTCCATTCAACACAAATAAATAACATTCGAACATAAAAGAACAAACAAGAACATCACTGATTTGTCTCTGATTGATTTCAATTCAGAACAAAGTAAATGTTTCTACAATGGACTCAGTTAATCCACAGTTTGACTCGATTCCGATGAAGAATTTCGACATTCGTACATTTGAATATATGATTATGTAATGCAATAAAACAACTGTTAAACAATATTTGGGCTTGAATTTTTGAAATATCCAGATATTAGGATAAATGGGCATTGGCCATCTCACTCCCAAGTTAAAATATTGAGAACAGATCCAGAAGTTCTACGGGATGATCGTCTGCCAGTATGCATTGGTGTGGTGTTTGTGGTAAAACCTCCATTGCCGAGTATATCCTTCATTTGACTTGAATCGGAGGCACCACTTCTTGAACTTGTGACACCGCTCCTTGAACTTAAGGCACTGTGTCTTGAAACTGAGGCCCCGTTTCGCGAATCTGGGACATTGATTCTCAAATCCGGGGCACTGATTCTTGACTCTGGGGACTCGAGTATAATATTTGTGACACCATTTTCCAAATCATGCATTGAATCTGAGGCACCGTGCATTGAATGTGAGGCGCCGTTTATTGAATTTGGGGCACCGATTCTTGAAACCGAGGCACCAAATGTAGACTTGCTGCCTGTTCGCGTTGATGGGAGACTTGTGGAATCAAACAGTGAATTCTGATACGCTGTGTTATCGGATGATTTGTTATAAATTCCCGAGTGCGATCTACCAGATGAAGATGCTGATGATGGTAAAGTATGATTCTCTGATGATTTTCCACTCTCCAGGTGATTTGAGGACGATCCATAGCTTGCTAGTGTAATACCCGATGAGGTTTTGTCTCCATTTTCATATTTTCCAGTGTTTTGCGGCGTAGATTCGGGATTTCCCTTCAAAATATTCTTTTTTATGAGATCTGAAACAGACGTTCTCGGAATATTTATCACATCAAAATGAGACCAAATTTTATCTGAAACTGAAGCAAAATCCGCCGGCGTACGTCCTTTGTAATCTTTGCTCATAGGGTTTGCTTCGTATTCCAATAGTAACATCACAATCCTTCCGTGGTCTTGAAATGCAGCAGCATGTAACGGCGTCCATAATGTCCTAAAATTCTGAAAATTTGGATTCGCTTTGTTATCTAACAATACCTTGACTATGTCATAAAGCCCCCAGAAGCAAGACACATAAAGTTGGGATTGTAAAAATGTTTCTAATGTCGATGTGTCCATGGATGGTTGATCGCCCAGGAATTCGTTCACCAACTCTTCATTCCCTTTAAGAGCCAAATTTGACAAAAAGAATGCTGGACTGTCGACTTGTGCTTGTTCTATGTGATTTGACAAACGCATCAACAAAACTTCCTTCTGTGAGAGACTGATTTCTTTCGAATCTGCAGTGTTCTGAGTCATTTTAATCGATTAAGTTGAAATTGTTTGTTAAGCAAGCTATGCAAAAGCACGTGAAATATATAAGAAAATGACCTTATACTAGATATTTTAGAGATATTTCTTTCAAGTCATAACTGACATTAAATATAATTTCCACGAGCGTCGAACGACAAAACAAAAACGTCAAGTAGGGGAACCACCGCGTTCTGGTAACTATAGAAACCCTTTTCGGCCACTAGTAGCGCGTGTTTACATGTGCGTAGAGCTGGTTTTCATCTCGCTCCTGTATGTATGTATATTTATTTGTCTCAAGAACAAAACAGTATTATATACATGGGAAAATTAAATTGAGGTATATTGAGACAGGCTATACGCACAACATTTTGGTCTAAAATACAAATGTGTGACGTATACCCCTATCAAATTTGACCAAAATCAATTGCCTTTTCTCGCTAAAATTGAAAATTCTAGTTCATTTAGCAAGTCTTTGTTTCTATGAACGATTCACTTTTGATTCGAATAGATTGCGCTTCGAATCACCGAATCAAATTGCCTACTTGGGACCACAGATGACAGTACTGAACCCAAGAGGTTTCGCATCAAATACGTTGAGGTAAGAATAGAGGGCCATGTTGGGCAAAAAACTATAATCGACATGGCGGCATAAATCTCATCAACATGGCGTTTCTAATTCCGGAAATTTGCAATAACTGCAAATGGCCAGTAAATAAATCAGTTTGATCTCTGTGACGCGTTCCAGTGAACGACGACATGAATCAAAGATCAGCTAGAATGCACGAACGGAGATCAAAATTCGATCCAGGATCTTTGGATCATCTTTTTCGAATGAGAAGTTGGATCTAGGTTTCACTTTATTTCGTGCCCCCCTCAAGACCTTCCGCTGCCGCAACTTGCCTTGTCGTACTCTATACTTCTAGTGTTAAAAATCACCCCAAATCTTTTTTCTGATGTTCGAGGAAATATCATGAAAAGAAGAGAGTAACCAGAAGAAGTCAGACCTCAACTGTATGATGTACGAGTCCATATTGCACTGTAAAAAACACAGTAAAATCTCTGTTATTCGACAGTAATTTCAATCAGTGACATCGAAATGATACTATAAAATTGACTTTTTCGTATATGCATGGGCTGTAGATGAAACGCGGCGCATGAAACGCGGTGTGAAATGAAAATGTTTCAATTGAAATATGCGCGCGGAACTCTCTGACCTACCTGTTAGCTAATTGACTAATGTTATTACACACTGAGTTCAATGGCGAACATCAGTTAGCCGGTCGAACTCAAGACAGAATAGGTTTTTATCCTGTGGGAAAGGAAAGCCGAGAATGCAACTTCATCATATGGCGAACCATGACTTTGGCATGTACCCATCGCAGGTACAAGATCTCGAGTTCGAGTCCCGGCGTGTCAATCCCTGTCTACTGTCAACCCAGGGTATTACCTTGTGTAGGCTAAGACGAACAGGAAAGATCATATTTTTTCAACAACCATAACCCTGTCCATTTATAAGTGGTGCGGAACCTTGGTCAGGGTGATCCACTCTAAGAAATGGCCATGAAAAAAACGCTTTACCAAATGAACTAACCGGGCACTGTCTTTCCGGGACTCTAGATTTTCAACTTGCAGCAACCAGATAACCACCTAAGCCATTTACGATATCTATAAAATCTACTGTGAACAACTCAAAATATTTCGTTTAATCCTTCGGGAAAGGAAAGCTGAGAATAAAACCACTATCGTGTCGTGGGCGCGATGGCCTTGTGGTTAAACATGTCGCATCGCAGGTTGAAGATCTCGGGTTCGAGCCCGGCTCGTTAATCCAAGTTCACCGCTAAACCTAGGGTGTGAACCAGGGTTTCCCAAACTTTTTGGGCAATGGACCCCTATATGTCAATGTAATGATTCGCGGACCCACATCCTATGTCGCATTAATATTCCGGTCAACCAGCGATAAAGGTTGATACAAATAAAAATAAAGTAACACTGAATCGTGTTTACTAATCGCAATGACAACATCAATGAGATGGATGGGGTTGCTTCTTACTGCACAACTTGTCAGTTCTAGAAGTTGACAAGCAAACTCGCAATTCAGAGTGTATGAAAAGTCTGGACCGGTGTTTTGTCTTCATATTTGTAAAAAATATCCATGTCAGTCTGTATATTAGAAAAATCGCAGACGTAGGTTCGGTTCCATTTGGAATGTTTTCCGCTTAGAGTGCAGTTGCTGGTACTACATCTTTCAGTAGCTCTTTGTTATTATTAAGTGGCCGTTAGTTGATTCTTTTTAGGCTCTTCTTCGGGCCTTGCTCAGAGTGAATTTCCATAAAAAAACAGGTCTGGTGCAGACACTGGTTCTAATTCAAGGGTTCGAGTTTCCCGCCAAAAGAACGTCGTCCAAAACATATTTTGTTAAGCTCAAGCCAAGGTAAGTACAGAACCTTTGCCTGCAGAACGATTGAAGTAGCTCAGAAGGGTTTTCTTTGACGACTCGTATCGAGTGAACTGGCCATAGTAATACATTCAGAAAATTTTATTCTGTCAACCACAGATGAACCGCGTATCATCGAAGCACATTATCATAATCAGGAATTATATTTAATCAGGCATGAGCCACTGATGGACCGCGTCTCTTTGACGAACATTAGCATAAATTTTATCAAGCATGAGCCACTGATGGACCACGTCTCATTGACGAACATTATCATAATCATAAATTTTATCAAGCATGAGCCACAGATAGACCGTGTCTCATTGACGAACATTATCATAATCATGAATTTTATCAAGCATGGGCCACAGATGGACCGCGTATCATCGACTCACATTATCATATTCAGAAATTATATTTAATCAAGCACGAGCTACTGATGGATCGCGTCACATTGACGAACCTTATCATAATCAGAAATTATATTTAATCAAGCATGTGCCGGTGATGGACCGAGTCTCATCGACCACATTATCATAATCAGATGTGATAGATTCGGTTTTGCCCAGCCCTAGCAGCAGTTGACGCTTTTAGTCACAGCTTTAACCCTTGCTTATGAGTGAACTTCTTCCTCTACAAAAAAGGGCGAAAAATCTGATATTAAATCCAAAGTCCTCAAACCCACGACCACACAGGACGACAAATATGTACAAATTTAATATTCAGAGTGAACTAGACAGATCAAGTATACAGAATATAACAGTGTTGAGAGATGAGATATCACTTCATCGTTTGAAATTTGCTACCATCATAACTCTGTAGCATGGTTAAAAAAGTGGAACCCAACTAAATGGTCAACTCCTTAAAGTTATTGAACGGTATTTCGTTAAACTTTTCCAAAATAAACTAAATGGGAAAGTAATCATTTCGTAGATTTGTCTTGTAATGTGATTTCAGATAACATGCAAGTGGGAAAATCGGTGGAATAAATATATATTGTGAAGCAATATCAGTCATATTTTTATTTCCATATCTCGACATCAAATTAGTATTAGCAGCAAAAACAAACAGATTGTACTGTGCTATGTAACAAAAGCCTCTTGCATTATGAACAACGTATCGGTACAATTATAAAGGCCACAAAAATAGATGTTCATTCAGCACAAGCAAAAAATATGTTAAATTAGCATGAAACAAGGAATATTGATCGCGATATGAGACAGGATCGGTCATTTTGAATACCAAGTTACCACATCAACTAGAGTAGGTTTTGACAATCTTTACGGTGAATTTCATCCAAACAATAAAACATGACAGAGCGTCAGAGATCATTCTCAGACCTATGGGACAAATCATTTAAATTATAGTTTCGTTCATACAGCCGTACATATAATACAACTATAAATCAATGATGGATCGCACCATCCAGAGGTCCTCCACACTAATTTATTTTTTGCAAATCAATATTTCATAATCGTACTACTGAATTGTGTAGGTGGCCACAGAGGTGAGTTCAATAAT
This sequence comes from Styela plicata, assembly GCA_963675895.2. Lineage (NCBI taxonomy): Eukaryota > Metazoa > Chordata > Ascidiacea > Stolidobranchia > Styelidae > Styela > Styela plicata. Next base: position 24,416,600 of record OZ023138.1, read on the forward strand.
ACTCCATACAAACTCTCACGGCCTTACAAAATTTATATCATCTCTATTTGAATTCTTTCAATCGAAACTCCCAAAACATTGTCTTATTAAATATTCCATTACTGGACAATACTACTAAAATTCACCTACACGACGATACCAAGCAGAATTACACATCAATGTCGAGAGATTCAAATAAAGCAGGACTGAAAAAATATCGAAAATATAAAAGCAGAACATGGATTTTACTCAAAATTGAAAATTTTTGTTCAAGAAATATCACAATCATCATCTACAGTTCTAAGTTTTTAGAGTGGAGCGTTCTGTCGCATCAGGAAAAACACAAAATGTATCTCATGCAGACACTTTGGTCAGTTACCACAGGCAGTAATAGAAATCTACAACAATCAAGATAGGAACTCTATCAAATGCGTGACGGCATGTTAAAAATACATTTTACATGTAGAGATGTTCAAAACATTTGATTTGTGAGATCATAAATTATTTAATTCTAACACTTATTTGAAATTATCAGAATAAGAACACATTTCCACAAGATCGATGTGGATTTTGGTGTACTTAACAATTTCCTGCAGAATGTCTTTGTCGGTTTATTCTAAAACTTACAGTTTTAATATTCGATCTAGAAAAACTATTCCTCCTTTTTACATGTCTACAATATTTTGCGACAATATGGAAAATATCTCTGAAAAATGTCACTTATGAAAAAGCAAAGTAAAACAGCTATAAATTGTTCGAACAACTAAGAAATGTCTTTATCGACGGCAGAAGGCTCTTCAGTGTATATAAAAATGTAGGAAGCAACGACAGATTTGCTCATAATTTCAGTGAAAAACAGCTCCTTTCTTCATTTGGGATATTTTCGAATTACATACGCACTCATTTGGAGGCCGAACATTCAACTTCAACACACGAAATCGCACACATAGTATTGCACTGGCTGTGAATACTTCTACCGGATTTCCCCATTCATGCCCACTGTTGTTACAGGGTGCAATAACTTCAGTAAGCTCACTCGACCTGAAAAACTCAACCCAGGGTGTAATAACTTGGGTAGGCATAGCCAAACAGGAAAATAATTATCTCGCCAACAATGTTTTAACCTGGCACGCCTATATGTGGCAGCTCGAAAATAGCCTTGTTCAGGGTGATCCGCTCGAAATGAATGAATATAGGAAAAGGGACATCAAACATGTATGGCAAATCCACCAGGAGTGGAATGTGGCAAAATATTGATATTTCACCCACAATGGCAGAAGTGCAGCTACTTTGACACCCGAAGAAAGTGGTTGCCATCAGAAGAATTAGCGAACGAGTTAATATTGCAGGATATATCTGCGTGTAGATGATTTGAATGTCTCTTTCAAGAGTCTGGCAGCAACCAAACTTTATAAAAAGGTTCAAAATCATCAATACTGCTATGAAATAGCAGTGTTGATGGTTTTGAAGCTTTTTCCTACATCCAAAGAAAATGACATAAACAATCACGAAACCTGAATAAAACCAAGATCCGGCTACCTTCATTTCACCTGTTCTTGCCAGAAACAATTATCTAGAAACCAGAAAACAATAGTATACGTAACCAGGATCTAGTAAAAATTTTGATACAGTATCTGAACCGAATCAGATCATCAAAAATTGGGTGAATCCAGACAAAACTTCTAAAAAATTGGAAATCACATAACTAGTTTAATTTAAAAAAAAAGCTCAAAATCAAATTAGTGCAGAGCACAGAGTCGCAATGTTTCTGATAATTATATTTCTGGTGTATTTGGTGGTAAAAATCTATTGAATTGTTTTCATAATGATAATGAGGAATTTATAATGATTCACATGAAATCAACTTTTATAAAAACCTAATGAGAGACAAGGAGACCATAAATTTTGAGAACTCAAGATTCTTGAAAATGACAACTTACAACTCACTTGAGCGGATCCCCCAGCCCAGACTATGCTGGAACAGTTCCTTGAAACACCAGAGAAAGGCGGCCAAGTACTTCAATCTACAGAGTCAACGTTAAAACGAATAGGAATACCCGTGGTTAGATATCACCAAATCACTATTTAGACTATTCTGAATTTCTTACTCACTCTAAAAATCATGAAAATACCCAATTTTTCCTTTTCATAAATCAACCAACATTTTGCAAAAACAAAAAGCATCATCGTCTGACACTTAAATCAAATTACTTCTATCAAATCGTCCCCCCCCCCCCCCCCCCCACTCAAATCACAAAGACATTCATAAGATTTCGAACACACAGTCATAAGCGGTGGATCAGTTTTTAAGGAGAAACACAACTACAAGCAGGGCTGGGCAATTCGATTCGAGGATTTGAAGCACAATTAATTCGAATCAATCGTGAATCGTTCATTCGAACACTGATAACTAAAGATAAACTGGGATTTCCATTTTTAACGACAAAATGCTATTGATTTTGGTCAAGTTCGACCAAAATCGATTACATTTTGTAGTCAAAATATGAAAACTGTTGCTCTTAGACATGCAGTGTGAATTGAAAATACACTATGAATTCCTTGATTTTCACAATGAAGACAAGTTGCAATAGTAAAAATGAAATATTGTTATTTTTATATTGTTAAAATGAGATATTTGGTATTTACATGGAATTAATGATTTGAAACAAATATTCGAATCAAGGATTTTAAACTCTAAATGATTCGATTTGGCCCAGCCCTAACCACAAGAACTTCCACCAAAAACTCCAGAAGCATATTTTACATGCACTACATCAACGGGGTAGACAAGCACCAATGACTTGTGTAAATTTATGAAATTTTTTGTGTAAGTTGTTATCAGTGAATTCAATTTAATTTTAGAAATATGATTCACAGCTCTGCATAACCAAAACTACCAATTTTTAACATATTTTGTTGTGAAAGGATGACAAATTTTCCGAGAAAAATAAATGATTTTAATGCTCATTGTAGCAATTCGGAATAATCAAAATTAAAATTTGATAGGAATTTCAATACAACCGACTAACGGCACTCTCAATACATTCAATCATTCTGATATTAATTTGGTTACCATGTATCAGCCAATTATGAAACTATTAAGTTGTGACGTTACATAACAATCACACTATAGGGATATACGACAAGGATCGTCAAACGATATTCAAATTAGAATATCGAATATAAAGAATTGAGCTATTTTACACCAAAATCATTGAGCATCACTGATTTTGCTTCATTTTTTCCTCATCAATATCTTCTTCTTCCACCTCCTCGTCTCCTGTATCCACCTCCATCTCGGCCGCGTTCCATTCCCGAACTGTATTTTCCTCCAGGTGTGCGATAAAGTTGACGATCACCTTTTCCTGTTGCCCGTTGTTTCTCATCACCGTTGGTTGCTGAAGACGTACTTGCTGGACGCTTTTGTGGTTGTTTGGGGTCAGTTTCTGTCACTACAGGTTTCCATGAAAGATTTATCGTAGATTTATACGAAGGGGGGTTGTGGAACAGGTCTTTTACGAGTGTGTTGATATTGTTGCAAGTTTTTAATGCTGTAACCTTCAATTTGCTTTGAGGTTCAGATTTCAATTGTTCACGAGATTTCCCTTGAAGAGCCATGCGTAGTTGTTTTATATAAACTGCCAAACCTCGAGCAAAATACTGTAGACGTTTGCGGAAATCTTTGAGACGTTCTTCAACATCTTCGCTGGTCAAGAAATCTGTATTTTTTGAAGTAAGTTGATAAAAAGCATATAAAAGGCATTCAACGTACGAGAAATTTAAAGTCGGATCGCCAACAGCCGCTGCAGTATCTCCTTCTGCTTCTGGAGGTAGCGGCATATATTCAATGAGAAGCTTGTACAGTGGATCAATAGAATCTTTAACCTTTGACCCATCACCAATGAATGGAGACATTTCGGCAAACAGTTTGATGATTTCTAAGCGTCTGTCTTCCTTTTTCTCTTCATCAATGGATACATCACTCAAGTGCGGAAGAACGTTATCGCCAACAAATTTCACAAATTGCGACGAGTGAACGTTTCGGGAATATAAAGGTTGAGCGATTTTCATGCATTGTATGATTTTGCTTACATTGTCTTCATCGGAGGCATCGAAACCACTTTCTTGTTCTGTGATTTTTTCGACGATGATGTTAAGAATCTGTTGACGACCTTGGTAAGTCTGAAGATGACTCAACGACGAAATAACTTTGATAAGTTGCTGAAATTCATCACCTGTCACGTCTTCCATAATTTTTTTAGATTCAGACAAAACGTATTCTTCGACATCTTTTGTCATTATCGATTCCGAGAACGTTTTCAACTTGTTGCATAAGAAAGCGATTGCTCGTTCTCTTATTATTTCATCACCTTGTTGAATTTGTGAAAATAAACCTTTCAATGTATCTCTTGCGTCCAGTTCGAACAATGAAACAAGCGCTGTATTCACGGAACTCAATTCATTGCTGTCGTCAGTTTGCGTCAACTGCACAAGAACGTCGGAAAGTCGTTGAATTTGCAGCGGATCGTGCTTACAAATGCTCGGAATCTCTTTAATTGCTGCGCGTCTGATCGAAATATCATCATCTTCACATAAATCCATGATGGCGTTGAGAGCATCTTCCGATTTGTCTTTGAAATATTTGAAGAATCTTGAAATGAATTGGGCAGACAAGCGTTTAGCTGGTTGGTTTCCCTGAACGCCTTTTAAAATCGTTTCATAACATTCCACATGCTCTGAAGCTTTGTCTTTCGCGTCAGCTAAGACACCAAAGCTTTTGTACAACATTTCCACCGTAACAGACCCCATTTTAGCAGTAAAATATCGTCCCAAACGAATAAAAGCCACCAGGAAGATTCACAGAAGCAGAAGCCTTCCAACGTTTTGAAAATGGAACCAAACGTCAAGGTTTACGGTTGCCAGAAAATTGCCCATGATGTTGAAATACAAATAACGGCGAAAGATGGCCCCCTGCGGTTTCTGCTGTAAATACTATTAAATATAAGAATTTTTTAAAAAAGTAACTTTCAGGATTATTAGACAGACACTCTTAAATATTTATAAAGCAAATTATTTTAAATTTAGGAAATAAATTCGTTTCGAAATATCTACCCAAAAAAAAATCTTTTTAATCTGGCAACATATATACTGACACGCTGAAAAATGCGCAGTTTCTCTAATGCATAGCGCCACCAAGAATTTCAGATTTATATTTCTTCGTTCTCAAGTTCGTTCGAAAATAGACTTGGGAAACGAGTGCATTCTTACCCTATGGGAGATTACAGCTCATAATACGGCTTAAACCAAAGGTGTGCGGCCTTTCGTTCAGATACCAGTTATACAAGCCATTGAAAGTTTTGCTTAACCGTTTATAGACTTTCCCTGTACAATTACGTAGGCAATCGAAGTAGTGAACCCACCAATATAGTCTCTGGGTTATAATCCAAATCCGCATGTGATTAATAGTGTACTTGGTGGGATGAAAGTTTTTACTGCCGAGGGTTCTTGTTGTTTTGCAGGTGCAGACGAAAAGATCTCATTCTTCATCAGCAGATGCTGCTATCTCCAAACTAAAATAAACGTCGCACCCACAACATCCAGGAACTTTATACCCCAATCAAAACGTTGTTCTGAATCTCAGTTTTATTACAATGACATAAATTTAACAACATTGAGTGAATAATGAATCCCTTATGTCCAATATTGCAAAAAATAGCGTCTGAAAGAAAACCTCCGTAATGTGACATCTTTATTTGTATCACATTTGTGTCGACAGAGATGTCGAAATAAACTATGTCTATGTCTGTGTATTGACATGGTGGAAGAAAACCTACATAACATACTATTTCGACTCCCCCAAAGAGAAAAATAGTAAATAGGCTAAATAAAGACACGTAGAAGAAGTCGAAGGTGGCCAAAACCTGGAGAAAGGTTTAAACATCGATTAAGTGAACCACCGTGCACCAATAAGTAGTCTAGATGTTAGATATCGTTAGATTATTGTGTCGCCAGAATCCGTCCGTTTGCTGCATCACCAAAGAAGTACTGAGACTACACTAATCAATAGATATGCTTGTACGTTCCAAGCTTTTCATTAGAATTTGTTTGTTTTGCGGGCCATATGGTATACATTATTGTTGTGTTTTAGAATTTTTGTGCGCATTTATTTTGCTGAATTGTCTATTTGAGTTCCGTATTAATTTGTAGTGCTGTTACTTAACTGGAACCAGTTTATTTCCACTAATGGGGCGGAACCTGTAGGTCCTCACAAAGATTTGTTGCATTTCATTTCACCAGATAGGACGTGGATAGGGTTGTATTTATCTGGGGCGTCATGGAGCAATGTAAACAAACAAATTAGACAAATTATTTCGATTTCATCACAAACACCGAATAATAAATAAATAATAAAATAACCGAACAAAAATGAAAGAACTTGGAAAGCGATCAAAACCTTATGTAAAGTTTAAAAAGTTCGGGACGCAATCGCTTACCATCACACACACAAACAAACACACCGATAATAAAAAAAAATAAATAAACACAACAAATTTCAAAGATTAGTCACTGATTTCATCTCCCACAAGTTCAAAAAAGCCTGATGACACAACTTTGCCAACAATATACATTTAAGAATATACATGTGGATTTTAAGAATAATATTCATGAAATTAAGTGAAGTGTTCAGTCTTTTCCCTCGCGATAATATCTTTCAACTTCAACCAAATCATCAATCCAGTTTCATTCGTCGTATTCGTGCAAAAACAGACATTACGGTGGTTATAAACTCTTCAAAATTATCTTCTCGATTCGGCAAACCGGTCCAATTCTGATAGTGCTCCAGTGTAAACGTGCATTGTGTAATCCAAAAATAAGTTACCTGCAAAGAGCAGGTCCGTCCGCGACGACGTACAAGGGCGACTCTAGCGAATTGATTGATACTTGAGGGAGATCGCAAAAATAACATATGAGATTATACCAAGCAGGGAAATTCGATGCATTGCTAGATAGCCACCATGTATGTTTATTTAGTCTCATATTATTCACTTTCACAATCACATATTAAAAATAAACCTTGAAACGTAAAGATACGCACCTGCATCCCAAGTTAAACCAGAATGGAAAGCTGATAATCGGTCAAGTAGAACCCACTATGCAAAGATAATAATAATAGGTAACGCACTATATCTCATTGTCTTTTACGAGATCTGGACCACTCTCTGTTTGAAACAATAGTCAACGAAGGGGAGGCGTTGAAAACTGAAACGATGAAAGCAAGCCCAAACGCGGCACAAATCGGCTCATCTTTTTCTTAATTTGTACGCGTATTGCCATCTCTGCGTTAACAAGAAATGTCACATTTATATAAACAGTTTATTTCGACACCTCTGTCGACACAAAAGTCGATACAAATAAAGATATGTTACGTTATCAGGAAAGCAAACTAAGCCTAAAAGAAAGTTTAAAAACGTGTCACGAAATAAGTTTCAAGGAAACATTAGAATAAAGTAACACGCGTTTGCTTACCTCAAATGCGTTTGCTTACCTTATCTTACATCGCGTGTTATGCCTTCCACGCGCATAACAAATTAAGTTTTTATACTCATTTTTGTGCCGAATGAAATCCAATGCCAATCCGGATTTTATTATTTTAAGCGTTGGGAATGTATTTTATTCATAATATATAACTCATTATGTTCAATCGCTTTAGCGGAGAACTTATTGCAGAATGCTCAACCATGTATATACTGGGCTTAGAATTAGCTTGAAACAATCTGGCACCTTTTTCTCTCACTGGTGCTCGGTTAGCTCAGTCGGTAAAGCATTGGGTATACACTTCGAAATTCGAATCCCGCGAGGGATGATAATTATGTGTGAGATTGGTGTACCGTGGTTCACGTAAGTTACGGCTTCCTCCACTAACCTGGTCCACGCAAAGAAAAAATGAGAAATATGACGAGCACTCTCCCTCAAGGGAGATGCGTAGCTCGAAGCGCATACCCAACGCTAATAATACATTTACAATACTAAAATATAGTCTTAGTTAAACGGCGAATATATTCACTGAAACTTTAAAAAATTCTATGTCCCTTTCATCCGCAAAAAAAGAATCACATTCTGGAAACCTCTCTGCTCCGGATAACGCCTGAATGGTGCCGCGCCAACTTTGAAAACTGTTGAAATGTCACTGAAGCGTGACAAAGCTCATGGATACAGCGTTGGTTTCTTCGTTTCTGAGGTTTCTTTTGCTGATGTTGGAATTATCCTACCGGTAGAGAAAGAGAGAATTTATTATTTTGTTAACCAGAAATGCAATACATAATACATTCAATTGTATGTAGATACACAGCATATGTATTTCAGTACAGACTGGGGAATGGTGATACGACCAGTTGGTCATCAAAGTCTGCCATCACCTGTATTCCTGCCAAATATATAAGTTAGTTATAGTTAAAGAAAAATTTGCAATAAACTATAATAATCTTTGCACTTACAAACACTTTTCAAGAAAATATTTTAACACTCTCATTTACCACATAGCATTCAAGCACATTGGTGTTCGTATTCTAAAATTCAACACAGACACCAAGAATGTCCGGAACAATACCTGGCAAATTTGCGAAAGAGGTAATCGAGGCAATATAATAAATAAACAGAGGGGAACAATATAGCTGCTTAACTATAGTAGTTCAATAAAAAAATAGTATCTCAGCTAAATATTTAGTTCAATGGTATTTCAATTTTATGGGATCAAGGCAATGTATCTCGCCTATCGTATAAAGTATAACTTAACAGTTAATATGGACCAATATACAAGACAAAATGAGACGGTTATAGGAATCCTAACTAACTGTATGTATTTAGCGTATGTAAATAAGGATACCTCAGTACCGGTGATCACCAATAAATGGCAAAAAAAAAACATAACTAGTAAAACATTTACAATGTCTTGTAACCACTGCAAGAATTATCATGATTTAATATGAAACACATCAGTATAATGATAAAAAGGACTGGATGTAAATACCAACACATGAATAGGTTTAGTGGAATCGAATATAATTCTGCAAGCAATGTGCCAAAAATGCAATAGTGCTATTACTCTGTACATGTACACACTGCACAGTACAGGCAGATAGGTACAGAATAGGCACAAGTTACCGTACCGGTACCGTAGTTTATTTCGACACCTCTGTCGACACAAATAAAGATATTGCCATTACAGAGCTATCAATAAGGCAAGCAGAACCTACATTAAAGTTTAATTAATAAAGTTTAATTAATTAATAAAGTTTAATTAATAATAAATAAATAATAAAAGTTCAATAACATTTCAATCAAGAGATCAGATGTCAGCACTTTGGGTCTCATGAAGTTTAGTACCGGTACCGGTACTATCCGGTTATCATAATAATTTCCCATGTTGCAAGCGAATCATCCTAACCTGGGAGACAATGCCAGATGCTTGCAGCATTGGCGCCCCCTAGTTAGGATGAGAATATTCTGCCAGTTTTTTTATTTTAATGACATTCGGGAATACATGAATATGGTACTAAACTTCACTAGACCCAGCACTTTTATTCTGTATTACGGTACACAGATTCAGGATTAAGAAATCCATTTTTTGCAGAAAAAATATTGAGCAAATGAGAAATATAAATTGTTTTCAAATAAACCTGTGAACTAGAAACGATTTATAGTACAGAGTAATTTGAATCGATGCTGCACCGGTGCTCAATACTAATCTGTGATTGCCCCTTTTTATTTTTATTTAATCCTAGATATTTCAAAATTGGGTATTTATATTTATTGCTGAATGATTGCACATGAATGAATTGTCGACAGCGTCGATGCTTTCAGTGGCGTGTAATGAAAGGTTGAGGTGCCCGGTTAGCTCAGTCAGTAAAATCGTTTGGAATATGCTTCGAGCTATGCGTCTTTACGACCTGGGTTCGAATCCTGTGAGGGATGATGATTATATTATGATTATATATACGAGGGATGATGATTATATTTAAGAGGTCTGCTGCACACCTCACCGGTGCACGGTGGTTCACGTAAGCACCTCTTCAGTCCTACCCAGTACTGAGTACAGTTTCTTCCTCAAACCAAGTCCACGCACAGGAAAAATAAGAAATATGACAAACCAAAAACCTTCACCCCGATTGGAAACTGGTATCTGCACGAGAGGTAGTGGTTTGCCATATGATTAGGCTGTATTCTCGGCTTTTCTCGTCTGCAGAATAAAAATGAAATCTTATCCGAATTCAGTCTTTTGGTGTATCAAGAAATTTTCCTGTAAGAACTTCTGATGTTCAGGATTTTGGGTGGGTATTTCTGAACAAGCAACCAGCAAGTATTTCTGAACAAGCAACCAGTTATGGACTAACATGGTTATGTTATAAATTCATGAGCTTCCTGGGTTGAGTGAGTTTACCCAAGTTATTACACCCGGGGTTGAGTGCGGGGTATGGATTAAAAAGCAAGACTTAACGAGACTTGAACCTGAGATTTTCAACCAGTAAGGTACCAGTAAGTTAAATCCATTAAAACTATGATAAAATTTTTTTTTTTTAAGAAGTTTCATAATTTGTAACAATGTTATGAAATGTTGAGGGAAGGATTCCAAAGATAACATTTGAATATAAATATATTTGATATAGTAAAAGAGTGGACAGAATAAAGGAATTTATGTACTATTTCCGGGGTTTGCTACATTTTGCTCTCAATATTTGTCACAGAAAGGATTGGATGCTGCTTTTGATCTAAAACATGTCTGAATTTAGAATGTATTTGATATTTGGTCAGCGTATTCCATGAGTTCAGGGTTCATTTCCCCCAATGCCAATTCTGAGTCTCCACATTACATGATATTGCGTTTAAATCACAGGGTCGCATGATATTACTTGAACCCTGTATTTGTGTTGGGTTCAGATTTGCTATAATGTATTTCCAGCATGTCTTAATTAAGAAAAAAAGGAGATTAAAAAAGAATATTGCAATGGAGGATGGTTTCTCCGTTGCCCGGGGCAGATACTGCTTACAGTACTCTGTAGCATTTTAGTTTGGGATGTTTTCCACTTTGGGTGCAGTTGCTAGAAATGAATTTTGATTCGTTTTGGTACTTTTAATGACCTTGATCAGAGTGAAATTCTGTAGGTTGATAAAAAAAAAACAGTAGCACTCTCTATGGTGTTTCATATAATATGATCTATTGATCAACATTGTTGCGATGGCCTAGTGGTTAAACATGTTGGCATTACAGGTTGAATATCTTGGGTTCAAGTTCCGGGAAGTTCGGCTCGTTAGTCCATGCCCACCACTCAATCCACGATGTAATAACTTGGGCAGGCTAAGCCGAACAGGAAAAGATCATATCTTTCCAGTAATTGTAACCCTGTTCGTCTATAAGTGGCAGCCGGTACAGGGCCTTGGTCAGGGTGATTCACTCCAAGAAGTGGGTATAAAAAAAAGATTGGGCTCCACTTTTTCCAATGTCAAAGCTAAGGGGACAGCTCCTTTTAGCCTAATCCATTCTGCCATCTTTCTGTTCACTTTAAGTATAGTATAGTGCGAGCGGACATTACCTCATAAAAAAAAGGTTGTTTTTGACCGTCTCAGTAAAAGACAACAGCCTTGAATAAACAATTGTGACGCCGAAGCACTTGAATAAAATCCCCTACGTCAAAAGATACTTTTCCGATTGTACGGAGCACTTGAGTATTATCTCAGAAGCTTAGACTGAATGGTGAAGTGGTTTATTATTATCCAAGCATGATACATATATAAACCAGGCTTTCCAAGCCTGGTTCATATATGTTTCATGCTTGATAGGGTGTAAATGTCCGATCAACATTTTAACACTTTAAACGCTATAAGGTACTTGGATTTTATCAGTGCGACCAAATTTCTTTAAACAAAAAGGTCTTTGTTGCGTTTTGAGTCATGTTTTTGCTAAAATCGTTTTAATTGAGGGGTTTATTAAATTTATGTTTTTAGATAATTTAAAAGCAAACAGGTGGTAGAAAGCTATGGTCGACCCCTTCAGCACTGCGAAAATAATTGAACCCGGTGGCAACCCTAATCCCCAAAATGGGAATTTTTGCTGTTATTCAGAAGCTGGGACTAAACTTGAAGAAACCTGAAAATGTGTCTAAAAGCAAAGTTCATAGATTTATCAGAGGCGCCTTGATAACTTGCTTATGGGCTTATACGCTGGACGAAACCGAATCATTTGGAATTTGAATCTGATTCTGATAATTTTATCGAATCAAATCACAAATTCCATAAAAATAACAAATATTTCCTTTTTACTATTACTAGCATTCTCTTCATTATGATAATTCAGAAAATAACGTTTGTGAATTACAAATATTAGCATTTGAACAGATTTAAAAATAATGTTTTTTTATTTTTCAATGACAAACTTGACCAAAATCAATTGTATCTTATTGTTAAAAATAAAGAATTATATTTCATTAAGCAAGTTTCTGTATCATAACCGATTCACGATAGATTCGAATAATCTAATCGTTTCGAATCACCGAATCGAATTGCCCAGCCCTACTCTGCACTTGCTTTCGATCAGACTGGCAGAAGAAAATGTTTTCTATCAGAAGAAAATTTAGCAAATGGGCAATGTGTTATGATTGCATCATTGGCCCTCAAATATAACATATCTTTATGAGTGACAAACAGCGGGCAGCAAACTACAGGAAAAGGTTCCAAATCATCAGTTCTGAAACGAAATAGCTGTGATGATGGTTTTATATTTTTTTCAGCCATCCACTGAAAATTATATGAAGATTTTAAACATTCGAAGAAAAATAACATTCTGCCCCCTGCTCATTATTATGAGGGATACAGAAATAATATTCAACTCCTCTTACAGAATTTAAAAATAAACAGCCATGATTGTGAATGACAAATATTGTTAAAAGTGTTATCTCAACAGAATGAAGATGGATCTGAATTTGGATTTGGATAATTTTGATCAACCTGAAGCTGAAGGGTCAAGGTAAGAACCTTGAACCTCGTATCATCATTTTTTCCCCAATGTACTCCATGTGAGAGTTATCTTTTACAATGAATAACATATTACATCTCGGTTTTAGACTTCTTATCAACTATTCAAAATTGGGTGGAAGTTGACGTTTATGATTGTATGGTTGTCTCACTGCCCCGTCACTCTATACCGAAATACTGATATTTTTTTACTTGTGATGTAAAATTTTTTCTTGTTACCATTCATTTATTACAATGAATAATAAATCGTCTCTCTCAACAATGACCAATACTTCGACAATAAGCTTCGTAAATGAAAATGGAAAACATGAATACTACAAGTGAAAAATATTCTATGCCAAACTGAACTGCGATATAATAAGGGATGCAAGTTTCAAAAAAAATAATTTCGAATCTAATCTTTTTGAACATAGTTCTATTAAAAAAACTTATTCTCAACTGTTTTAAGATGCTATATCAGTTTACAAAATAAAAATGAACATTCGCTTTTTGAAATTCACTGAACAATAACGCAAATAGCGAGCACTAATTTAACAACTGGGCACAATAAAATTGACGAAAATTTATAAAAAGTCACCAAATAGCCAAATAATTTTAAAATGTTAGCTTTCAAAGTCTGACAACGACAGAACTTCACATACACAATGCAACAGGAATCTATTAGAAATGCAACGAATTTTCATGAAAATTTTAAAAATCCATTCGAAATCCTAAAACTTGCATCCCTAGCTATAGTATAGTGCAATGAGTTGTGAATCTACACTTGATGAAGGTAAAATCATTATCTACCTCTACCTCTTCAGAGAAATTTTAAAGCCAAGAAATATAGGGTTCAATTGGGAATCTGGATGAAAATTTGAATTAAAGTACATTGCCAGAATGTATCTTATATCTTTGTGTTAATACAAGATGTTAAGCAGTTGACACCACTATCTTTCTCCAGGTATGTTCTCACAAGTCCCCGCTCTCTTGAAGCGTGTGCAAGAATGAAAATTCGGCCGATCCAACTTCTTCCTAAAACTATTGAAGATTTTGTGGAAGAAAATCCAGGAAAACCGATGCCTTTGTTACAGGTATTTTAATATCTCTTGTATCTGTGTATTTGCTACTCATTCAGATAATTTATCAACGACTGGTCAGCTTTAGTACTATAATACTCAATGAAAAGTTAAGTTGCCCTCAAGAAGACAAACAAACCAAAGCTCCTCACTCTGTTCTTGGTAGAACAATACTGAGTCTTAACACTATCACACAGCTCGGTCAGTTAGGCGTGGTCGTATTGTTCGGAAGGCTGGTGGATCGATGCTTGACCGTTTCACCACCGAGTGTGCCATTCAGTAAGGCACTTTGCGAGTAGCTGTAGCATAGAACAGATACACAGTCACTACAAAGGTCCGTGCCTAACTGTTGTTTGGTATAAGCCCCTCGGTAGGTTCACGAACAGGCCATAGCAAAAAAAAAGTTGGGCAGACACCAAAGTAATCAAGTAATTACAGAATGTAAACAATAACAACTGATTTCTTCTGACAACAATAGCAGATAGTAATGATCATAAGGCAAGCTAGAAAATAAAACCAAAACATTCACAATGTCCAGACTATGCAAGTTCACACTCAATAATATTGCATATTCAAATTATTTTTATCCAAATTACTCTTAAGCAATGCCAGTAGCGGAAGCAGTGAGTGGAAGGAACCAGTTCTTCACATATCTCAAAGAGCTACTACAAGATGTAATACCAGCAACTGCACTTTAAACAGAATACATTCCAAGCAGAAATGAACCGCTCTACAAAAGTGCAATGAGTGTTATCTGCCCTGGGCGATGATGAAATCATCCACCATCTCCTTTGAGACAATCCTCACAATAGGGTTATCTCTGGTTCAGCTTTATACAAACACAAACCTATGGACAAAATGACCAATGAATCATATTTATCCTTTAAATAGAACATTTGTGTGTAGTCCTATTATATTTTACATTCTTGTTAATAAAAGACTTGAGAGTTGTCAATAATCACAAGGTTTCGGACCAGATTGTTTTTCATGAACACAAAGCTATTTTAATGCTCTCACAATGATGGATTAGCTTGTTTGCTGTTAAGCCGCGCTTGGGTTGATACTAGGTTTATCATACATGGGCCTCTGATGGATCGTGCCTCTGTGGCACGATCCATCAGTGACCCACGTATGATAAATGTAATTTTAAAATTTGTTGATATATTCGTGATAAATGGATTTTGAAGCTCTCTGTCGGTCATTGATAGCATAGGTAGTTGGGTATCTGCGGTTAGTTAGTAGTTTATGACCTGGAGAAAGATTACAAATATGGACGTTGAGATCAGGAATGTCCACAACGAATCGAATATTCGATTACATTCGGAAAGAAATGTATTAAAAGTGTGGGATATGAAAATATGTTATTTTTATTGTATAAATCCAGACAGAATTAACAGATTTTGTTTTTGCTCCAAAATTAGCATAGTGCCACAGAATAAAGATGATTGTGTGCCATAATTGAAATTTTCTAAATTTTGTAAATAATATTTTTCTTTGAAAAGAACATAGCTGAATTTAGAATATATTCTATATTTCATATTCAAAATGATTTTTTAGAATGTATTCGAGATGGTAAAATATTCAATTTGAGCTATTCCCGGTTGTGATGTGAGGGATCGTTGGAAGCATAGGTAGAGAAATATATGAAAGATAGTGAGGCTATGACCTGGAGAAAGCTTGTCCGCATGTCTGTATCTATTTTGCCTTATAGTGCATGCTATAATACCAGAAGAAAATGTACATTTTTATTAAAAAGGTCAATGAGTATGCACAAGACCGCATTAGCCTTGTGCGGCATAGACCCTGTAACCAAAAATAAAACAAATGAAGGAAAAAGTAAAGGGGAAACTGACACGATGCGTGATGAAAGAGATATGGAGGTTGACCTCTATGTGCAGGGATTGGTTGGTCACTTCAAGATGCAGTTTTTCAGATGAGATCAGTTTTTTTTATTCATAAGCAATCAAGATGTAATTATTTTTAAAATGAATCATAGAAAATGAAACGATCCAGAAATGTTTTTCTGTAATCCCATGAGTTTTAAGCTGATCAATATTTCATTTACAAGTTTACTGTGATTGATTAATATCAGTGGTTTGAGAGTGTTGAGGAAAGTTCAATAGTGTGGCAGGATTAATTTTGATAGATAATTTGGGAAGTTAATGTGTTATATACGGTAGAGTGACTCAAAACAAAGCCCATGAAATGATTATTATTACTACATAGGTCTATAAATTTCCTTAAATTTTTAGTCTATGGATAAGTTTGGTCTTTTTTCCAGTTGGCTAAGAATATAAGCGAAAATATCATATTCTCATTCCACAGAAATATAAAAGTTTATTGTAAGCTTTCGTTAGAACGAGTTCTGTTCTAATAAAAGCTTACAATAAACTTATATTTCTGTGGAATGTGAACATGATATTTTTGTATATAAACTTAATATTATCTCGTTCGTGTATCCTTGTGAATTCTTTTACATACGGATCCAGCATTGTAAGGAAATAAGGAGGAGGGATTGTAGTTCATTGCAAGATATCACTGAATGGCCAAGAACATATACCGGTATATGGTTTTCGCAAAAATGTACTCTAAATTGCGTACCAGGCATTGCAGGCACGGTTGAATAAGTCGGCCTTTCATTTTCTTTTATTTTTTTCAAGGGCTCCACAATTTTATGATCTTTTTAGTGAAATTTGTCTCCTGGTCTTTTCTACGCCCACTGTCTTCAGTTCTATTGTTTGAAAATTGTTTCACACACATTATCCTTGGAATAACCGACAGATAAAAATTGGGAGGTCAAAGCATGGTTATTAAGGTGTGCATTTTGTCTTACATTTTCCAAGTCGTCATCTGATAGATACAGTTATGATTTATTTCTATCATTAATTACTATGATGATAATTATACAACAGGCAGAAACTTGCAAGATTAGTCAGCAAAGCTGGTTTCGTACTTGGCCTTTGCTACAGCTCAATTCAAAGAACTGACTTGTTAATTAAACGTAGTGATTTTACAAATACCACAGAGATATTCAGTGTAATGTCCTAATTTTTTATTTCTCAACTCCTCAAATATAAATATATATACCCTTTTTAAAGTGGATTAGTTAATTTTCCTGAATAAGCTAATCAAAATGCTGAAGCTTGCAAACAAGAAATCAGATGCAGTAAGAGAAACCATATCATGGCATCAGGTATGTTAGCTAACTAACTAGGGATGATTATTTTTGATTCAAGATTCAAAGCATCTTGAACAATCTTGTTTCACCTTACTTTTTTGTTAAAATTCAGGGCCAGGAACGGCACCTAAAAGAAACCAACTAACAGTCTCGGAAACGGCAAAAAATTACTACAAATTCAGTACTAGCTTATGGAGTCCAAGTGAAAAAGATATCAGAGGACTGAACGGCTGTAATAAAGTGCAATGAGAAGTATCTGCTTGAAGCAATATTAAAGTCAAACCTGAACATTTCTTAACGTTTTTTTCTTTAATTATAGTCAGGCTGTTGTGAGAATACCTAGCAACTACCTGACTATGATTAAAGAAAACACTTTGTGACCGTGCATTGGCAAAGGCATATTTATTTGGGTGGATAAGTATCCGGGATTCTGTCCGCTCCCAGCAAATATCAGAAATAAGATGGTTTGTCAAATTAAAGATTCGTTTTTCTTTTCATTCCATCTTTTTATTGTACTGCTTTTCATCACTAAATTTCAAAGCATGTAAATTTGTCTTTCAAAATGGTATGAAATTTATAGATATTTACGCAAAACAAGCTTTTACTGCCATGGAAATTTCCCTTCATTAATAATGAACAATCGCCCATATATCAGTCTAATTTAAAACCAGCCTCGTTAAGCATGAGTCTCTGATTGATTGCTAAACATAAAATTTCTGATATAAGTTCTCTAAAATGCATCGTCAACACCTTTTTTATAATTGAGATAAAATTTTTCAAGTATATTGTGGTAACTATGGGCAAATTTCATCCATATTTGGCAAAAGTTTGTGATATGGGTGTTCTATCCTGTATGCAGGGATTTCCAAAACGAATCGAATATTTGAAAATAAATATATTCGATATAGTAAAGTTTTCTATTTTAGTTCGGTCCAATTTGACCAAAACCGATTGCAATTTGTTGTTAAATTGAAATTTTTGATTATGGGCTAGAGGGAACTGAAAATGTATCGCTTTCAGGTTTTTAAGCTAATATTAGTAATTTGTAACTGTGAATTTCTTAATTATTATCCTAGTCTCCACTATAATAATTATAATAGTAAAGATGAGATATTTGTTATTTTTATGGAATCAGCGATCTGTCCGGTTCGAAATAATTATCCAACTCAGATTCAAATTCTAAATGATTTGGTTTTGCCCGACCCTACACGGCAATGGAAATGTTTTTGATTGACAGCGACAGCATGAATATTTAATTCATGTTTAGATCATAATTAATTCATGAGCTCTGTATATTATTGCTTCACCGTGACTTTCTGTTTATAGTTGTCTGGGATACGTGGCGCGAGGTAGAATTGCAACTTATAGTCTCGTTGAACGTTATTCGAAATTCACTAAATGAATAAAATAAAATAATGTTTCGACATTTCAAATAAACTGAATCGCTGATTTTTAACCAGATTTTGTCTTTTAATTTATTATTATAATTTTTCTCTTTTCCTCTAATTTTGCGAGGGTTTTTGCTGCACATTAGTACTTTTGCTCGATAAGGCCTGGTATATCTATCCTGTCTCACTTTCTTTTTTATATCAAATTACTGTACTTGTACATTGCATGCTTTATTAGGCGAGGTGAGTAAATATACATACATCCCTAGAGCTGACTGATAGTATTTGATAATCTATTGTGCAGATGTGAGGTATTTAATACTTGCATGAAACAGTTGACCAGCAGATCATTCGAATGCAACGTTCTATGTACTCAAGTGGTAGGAGATTGTGCGTTTTTCAATAAATTAATGCACTGGCCGAGAAGGATAACAAGGAGAGGCTTGTATTTACTGTCAAAACTCATCAAATTTTTTTTCTGATTGAAATTCACTCGAGCAAGGTCGGAAGCTGTGCCCGAAAGGAACCAACCAACGGCCACCTATTAGAGGAGTGGCTGGGGTGCAGAAAAGGACGTACGTCATATTCTAGTGATTTTCAACATGGGAGTTTTTCAGAAATAGGTCTTGATGAATGTGTAAAAAAAGTTTTATTTCCTTGTATTTATGAGCATGTTTCAAACTTGCAGGTACTCTCATTCGTTTTATTTTTTTATAGCCACTTCTTAGAGTGGATCACCCTGTCCAAGGCCCTGTAAGAGTGACCACTCGTATACGGACAGGGTTACAATTGCTGGAAAGATATGATTTCCTGTTCGACTCAGCCTACCCTATAAGTTATTACACCAAGGGTTGAGTGATGGGCATGGATAAGCAAGCTGGACTTTCCGGGACTCGAACCCGAGATCTTCAATCTGTGATGCCAACATGTCCAACCATTAGGCCATCGCGCCCACAAAACTATTAACTTCGCTCGAGTACGGACGAGAGGAAGGCTCTCCTACTCTTGTGTTATTTGCACCCTTGGGTTCGACCTCTAGCAGCAGATTGGGTCGACAGCAGCTAATAAAACGTCAAAAAATGGAACTCTCGATTCCAGGATTTATTGAGTAAATAGTAGAAGGTTTTAAGATATTTGCTCGGTTGGTAATCATTAACATTAGCAAAAGGAATAGAATGCTTATGTAAATAGAAATTATTAAAAAGCGGTTCATGGAAACGATTAAAAGATCACAGTGAATCAATATTGAGGGTTATGTCAAGGATTGTACTTGAAAAGTAATCTACGATATTTGAGTGTAATTTGGATCTGATAAGAAGGATTCAGACAGTCATTGATGTAACAGTACTTTGTTGTACCCAGGGCAAGGGGGCAAAATTTTGTTTTTCTTTGGGTGTCTGAAATGTTCATGCCATTTTCTTCGGATGGACAAAAAAGCTTCAAAACCATCAACACTGCTATTTCATAGCAGTGTTGATGATTATGAACCTTTTTCTACAGTTTTGTTGCTGCCAGATACTCAGAAAGACATTTCTATTTTTCATCTATAGGGATTTATGATAAAATAGTGCCAATTTGCTAAAAATTTTTTCTGATGGAATCCACTTTCTTTGGGTGTCTGAGTAACAAAGTAGTTGACATTCTATTAGTCTGCACTGGGGGTAGGTGATCTCATTCATCTGAGTTTCCAAGTATCTAAGCTCTCAAATTAGAATGTCATCAGGCAGAGGAAAAATAATTATTTAGGATATGATATAATTTTTATCCTGTAGCAGAGAATACAGCTTAACAATATTGCGAACCGCGACCTCTCGTGCAGACACCAGTTCAGCAGGGTACATTGCATGTTTTATGTAGAATAGGGATGGGATATCGATTTTATCCTGCTGGAGAGGAAAGCCGAGAATACAACTTAACCATATGGCGAACCACGACGTCCACGAGGCGTCCAGCAGGCCCTCTCGCATATAATCATCATCCCTCACTAGATTCGAACCTACGTCATATGACGATCAGAGATGCGTAGCTCGAAGCGTGTTCCCAACGCTTTAACGATTGAGCTAACTGGGCAATAGATAACTAACCGGGAATAAATTCAACTTGTGCAGTGCCTGAATGTGGAAAATTTTTTGAGGTCACCACCAGCTTGACAGGATGACAACTACTTTGCTACTGAGACACGGGTTCCCGCCGGAAAAAATTTGCAAATTGGAAATATTTTGTGATATATCTGTGGCTAGATGATTTGAATGTCTCATTTTGTATGACTGATATCAGCGAAACTATGGAAATGGGTTGCTATGGAATAGCAGTGTTGATGGTTTGAAACCTTTTTTGCTGTATATGTGACTAGTAGATGTGAATGTCTATTTTTGGGTGCTGGTAGAAGTAAAACTGTAGAAAAGGTTAAAATCAATGATACTGCTATGAAGCAATATTGATGGTTTCGGAGCCTTTTTGTCCATCCGAAGAAAACGACATGAATATTTCGGACACCCGAAGAAGTCGAGATTTTGCCACCATGGTTTCCACATTAACTGACTTTTATTCGGTCATTTTATGATAGATACCAATTTATTCTTAATCTTACATCCCTTTTCTCTGTTAGGTTTTTCATGACAATCACGAACTAAAGAGGATTGAACTTCTGCAACGGTGCAAAGAGATCAGGCAGACCATCATTATGGAGAATAAAGTCGAGAGCAAAAAGAATAATTCTGATCGCATTGTCAACGGAAAAATTAATCCACATAGTAGAACTCTACCTCGTCCGAATCTTGCTAAAGCAGTGACAACTAAAGAGAAATTATCGCAATCGAAAAGTGTCGGTGATAAGTTGGATTATGATGAAAATAATAATTCTGATGGGGTAAGTTATTGGAATAAGATTTCATTTTTATCCAGTACAGGGGGAAGAGCTGAGAATATGTTTATTTTTTCTAAAATTCACTCTAAGCAAGGGCGGAAGCAGCTCCCAAAGGGAACCAACCAACGGCCACTCAATAGCGAAGACCTACTAAAAAATGTAGATCTAGAAACTGCATTCTAAACGGAAAACATCCCAAATGGAACTGAACCGTCATGGTAAAGTGCAGTGACTGCTATCTGTCCTGGGCAACGGTAAAACCATCTACCACTTCTTTGCTTCCTTTTAGTCGTCTCTTTCGGCACGTAGGAAATACGTTAGGAATATTCTAAAGCCCATACCTACAGGGCTGCAACCTCTCATGTCAACACCTATTCCGAATTAGGGAGGGGATCATGGCTTTAACTCCACACTCATTCTTTTTATGAATATGGTTGGTGAAAGAAGCCCTAACCAGTTTGTACGTGAACCACCTACTATTCCGCCGGCGCGGAGTCAAGCAAATTTCTTCTATACAATCACCCTGCACGGGATTTGAACCTACGACAAGAAGATTAGGAATGCGTCTATTGATTAGCAATCTGTGCCTCCAGCCCATTTCCATTCTGGCTGATATTTGTGAAGTCACAATGGTTATCATTGTTGTCAATATTCTTTTCGGTTCACCTGAGAATTTTTAAGCTTATTTATTTTTTTCATTACCAGATGTACGAGGTTATTCCAACCATGCCAGACACGTCACCAAGAAACCCGAAGAAAACGTTGAAACAGTCGATCACACCAAGAAAATTCGGACAAACTTTGACCCCAGGAAGAGGAGCTAATTTCATGAAATCCAGGAGCAGATCGGAGGCTAATTGTAAGGGAATGTGTGCAATGTAGTCACATATTGTTTTTATACTTTCAGTGTATTTCTTTAAAAGCTTTTTCCTCGTTTCCTTTTCAATCACAGAAACCTTAACAAATTACACTGCACTGCTGACAATTTAGATGCATTTATTGTGCTTTTTTCCTATTCCGACACTAATAAAACCAGACTAAACTTTCTGCCGTTGTTATATTTTGCAAAGTGAATTTGTTTTATTTTGCAAAGTGAATTTGTTATATTTTGCAAAGTGAATTTATTTGGATAGTCTGAGTGCCTGATATTCTGGTATACCTCTCACATATAATCGTTCCTCAATGGGATTCGAACCCAGGACATCAGTGATGCGTAGCTTGAAGCGTATATTCCCAACGCTCTACCGAATGAGAACCGGGGCACCCCAGACTGTTGAAAACCCCTGATTTAGACATTCAGAATCTTAGAAAAGTCTTTATTTTTCTTACTTATTGTGTTATTTTATACGTAGCGGAACAACCATACATGATTTCTACACCACTCCCAGCTAAACGTTCAAGTTCAAAAAAAAGTTTGGAAAGAACAGGAAGAAGCATGATTGGAGGTGGCGGTTTGTTAATGTCTAAACATGATTGGTTGTGTATGAAACAAAATAAATATTAAATCAATTTTGGACCTAAAATATTTTTTTTACAAAAACTCATTTGGGTGGATAACTTTGAATGAGGACAGAAACAAAAAAAAAAACAATTTATTTGATGAACAGGGTTAGTGTTGTTGGAAAAGCATAAACTTTACCTTTCGGATCAAGGAGTCGGACTGGTATATTGACAGCTACTTGAACACCCAAAGAACATGAGTTCCACTAATTTAGCAAACTGGCAATATTTCATGAAATATCTGACGCTAGAAGATTATAATCTTTCTTTTTTAGTGTCTTGTAGAAGCAAAACTGTATAAAAAGGTTCATAATCATCAATACTGCTATGAAATAGCAGTATTGATGGTTTTGAACCCTTTTTTGTTCATCTGAAGAAAATAACATGGATATTTCTGACACCCGAAGAAAAACAAGATTCTATCACCCTGGTATAAGCCAGGAATGCTAGAACTGGAATACTAGAAGACTAGTATCACTAGACTCTATTGATATTCATTCCCTAGAGCGTTGACTGTCCGAATAATCTGTTATGTGGATTATAGCTTTAGAAATTATAGTCTATAATTTATACAGGCTTGCAGTTTTGTTACAATTTGTGAGATCAGTCTCTCTTCCTCGAAATGAATATTTTAAATATTTATCATGGCTTTGTGAGAGTTCTACGAACAGTCTTTGCGAGATTCTAGAAACCCGTAATCCCACGAATTTGCAAGCCTGTATATATGTTTGCTTGGAAGCCAAAATGCCTTCAGAGCGCAATGGCCTAGTGGTTAAACATATTGGCAACGGCGGTTGAAGAAATTCGAGCCATGGCGAGTCCGGCTCGCTTATCCACGCTAACCACTCAACCCAGGCTGTAATAATTTTGGGTATGCTAAGTCGAACAGGAAAAGATCATATCCTTCCAGCGATTGTAACGCTGTCCATATATGAGTGGCCGCTGTTACGGGGCTTTGGATGAGGTGATCCACTCTAAAAAGTGGCTGTAAAAAATATTTTGATGAATCATGAATATTTTAATGAATATTCATTTTTTTCTCTCAAATTAGTGCTCTATTTTTTTTAATAGCCACCTCTTAGAGTGGACCACCCTGTCCAAGGCCCTGTAACAGCAGCCACTTATAGACGGACAAGGTTACAGTTACTGATCTTCTGCTTTTTGGCTTAGCCCACTCAAGTTATTACTGAGATTATGAAGAGGTATTTTAAGCCAGGTTTCACTTGTGCATAGCAAAGCCGTGGTAACCCAAATCATGGTAGCAACTCTTTCACCAAAACCATAGTGGTTTGAAAATTATTTGACATTCTCGCTCGGGAAAACCACTTAGCTTTGTTTGCTCACAGTTTGTTTTGTGTTGGCCATTGTTCCATCAGAATGGAATTCAGAGTTTGTTATTATAATAACTATTGTTTGATCATAACCAATTTTCTAAAAGCTTCTTAGGAAAACAATTTGTCATTAATAAATAATCGTCACTGCTAGGCCTTACCCTTCTATTGATAGTTTTATCAATGTTTGGATGATTCAGCTATCAATTTGCCATATAAAAAAAATTTGGGCTTCATTTTCTACAAAGTTCACAGATTAAAATGTCTTTTTGTTTTGTTTAAATAGTCAAACAATCTGCGGAATATCAATTTATAGAATTTTATCCTCTCCGCCATCTCCATGTTCCGTTCGGCACTTTCACTTAAAACGATAGGATTTCATTTTTATCCTGCGAGAGAGGAAAGCCGAGAATACTGCTTAATCGTTGGCGAACCACGACATCTTGTGCAGATACAAGTTCCAAATCAGGGTGAAGGTTTCTGGATTATCGTATTTCTCATTTTTCCTGTGCATGGACCTGGTTGGTGGATGGAGCCGTAAAACCTCTCGCATATATTCATCATCCCTCACAGGATTTGAACCTGCATCATCCCTCATGGGGCGATCAGAGATACGTTGCCTGAAGCGTATTCCCAATGCTTTACCGATTGACCTAACGGGTCACCGAAATGATGGTAATGTTATAATTAACATTATCATTAGCCGATGTTAACTAGATGTTCTTGAATTCTGATCGTGATCATAATCGTTATATGTTTTCAATTTCTAATCTCCCGGCATCCTCGTTACAGAAACATCATCACTGCGCTCACGGTCCATGTCTGATCGAGGATATCATGATAGGAAGAGAAGCAGAAGTTTGGATTGTTCGAAAGTGTAAGTTACTTTAAAGATTGAGTGATTGCCACCAGGGATATTCATAGTGATACTAACTGATCAGTCGATGATGTGGAAAGGATGATTTAATTTTGCCAACGTTGGAAACGTTGGCAAAATTAACACATCGTTTGCACATGTGGGCACGATGGCCTAGTGGTTAAACATGTTGGTATCGCAGGTTGAAGATCTCGGGTTCGAGCCCCGGGGAGTCCGGCTCACTTATTCATGTCCACCACTCAACCTAGGGTGTAATAACTTGGGCTACTACTACTGGAAAGATATGATCTTTTCCTTTCGGCTTAGCCTACCCAAGTTATTACACCCTGGGTTGAGTGGTGGGTATGAACCACAATATCGTTGTGAGAACTCCCTGATAAAGATACTTTGTAAACCGCAGATACCACTACATAGCACATATCTGGTTAAAAGGACCCTGAAGACGCTCATTCCAAATTTTTTTTTTCAATTTTTTCTTTGTTTCAGTAAGCCTTTTAAAGGCACCGATATAGAACTGGCGTCATCAATGAAGTTTGCAAGTTCACAGTTCATGAGCGGATACTCGACTCCACAGAAACAGGTCGAAATGTTATTTATATGAGAAGTTGAAAAGTCTAATTTGTTGTGGAATATGTGTGACTTCAGCGAATGTTGGAAGTCGAGTTGCTATTTAGTAATTAGTACTTTATAGTGCTTGGATTGTGTTATTCTATTAATATTTGTTTGAGCGCAATGGCCTAGCGGTCATCATGTTGGCATCGCAGGTTGAAGATCTTGAGTTCGAGTTCCTGCGAGTGCAGCTCGTTTATCCACGTTCACGCTTTGGGGTGCCAGGTTAGCTCAATCGGTAAAGCGTTGGGAATACGCTTTGAGCTAAGCATCTCTAATCGTCATAACGCTGTGAGGAATGATGATTATGTACGAGAGATCTGCTGGACGCCTCGCCGGTGCAAGGTATATCACGTAAGTACTGCTTATGGCTTCCTCCACCAACCACGTCCGTTCACAGGAAAAATGAGAAATATGTTAAGCCATAAAATCTCACCCCGATTCGGGACTGGTATCAATCAGCACAAGAGGTCGTGGTTTGCCATATGGTTAAGCTGTATTTTCGGCTTTCCCTCTCCCGCAGGATAAATATGATATCCCTTCTATCAGCCCTAGGGGTGGCCAAAATCGAATATCTTTTGTTTTCGGAATCGAATATTAGAATCCGATGTCATATAATAACTCTTGTGCAAAGTGAGCCGATTTAGAAAAAAAAATATACCAAGTTTACTCAATACCACCTCTTTGCACAAGTATTGTTCGAACTCGCTTTGTTTTCTAGTAAATTATTGACAATTTTTTTTACCAAGTTTTATTGTTTTTATCACAGAAAGACCAGAAAATTTTAGAAGTGATGAAAGATAAAAGGAAACAACAGGAGAACGAGGCAATAAAAATTAGTGAGAAGCAAAAAGAGTGGGAAGATGAAAAGAGAAAAGAAGAGAGAAGAAAGGTGAGAGTCACATGATTGTTATTAATGTTCTTTTAATCTAATCTTTTATGCAAGGCAAGAGTCATTTTTAATGTGTTATATAATAATTTATTTCTGTAACGAAGATTCGACCTTCTCAGACAAACATTTTCCACAATGACAATAGAAAGCATCAGATAGGGATGATCATTATGTCTTCTTCCAGCAACGTCCACGCACCAGAAAAATGAGAAATACGATAATCCAACAAACCTTCACCCCGATTCGGAACAACTGTTATCTTCACGTGGGGTCGTGGTTCGCCATATGATTAAGCTGTATTCTCGGCTTTCCTCTCACGCAGAATAAAAATGATATCCTTCCCTACCCTAATTCATTTATTGTAACTTACCTGATTTCTTTCATACAGCATCAGGAGCACATCTCAAAAGAACGAAGTTTGCGACAATCTCAGTTGGAGTGGGAGAAGAGAATAAAAGAGAAAGAAGAAAAAAGAGTGAGAGAAATGAAGAGAAACGAGCAGGAGAAGTTGATGATAATAGAAGAAACAGAGAAACAGATCGAGAAAAAGAAAAAAGAGCAGGTGTGTATTAAATGGGTTCATCCTTATCTTTTTTTTATTGAAATCCACTCTGAGCAAGACCAGAATCAATGCCGAAAATGAATCGACCAACAGCCACCTAATAGCGAAGAGCTACTACAAGATGTAGTACCAGCAAATGCTCTCTAAACGGAAAACATTCTAAACAGAACTGAACCGTGGTAAAGTGCAAGGGTATCTGCCCCGAGCAATGATGAAACCACCCACCACTTTTTTGCTTCCTTACGCCTCTTGCGACACGTAGGAATTATGTTAAAACTATTTTCTAAATTCAGTACCTACAGGGCTAATAATGGCAAATGGTTTCATCATTGCTTGTGGCTAATATCACTCGTTGCGCTTCATTATAGGGGTTCATTCTTTCTATGGTGTTTTTCCTTCAGGGTGCTGTTTCTGGGTTCTACATTTGATGTTGCTCTTTGCATAGTAGCTGTTAGTATTAATAGTGAATAATAATTAGTGAATATTAATTTTGTAGAATTCTGGATTTCCTTCTTCTCAAACAAAATCCAAATTGTATCCAAATTTTAAATAACATTTTTATTTCATTGAATTCACTCTGAGCAAGGCTGGAAACAGTGTCATAAAGTAACCAACTAACGACAAATTAACAGCTAAAAGCTATTGAGAGATGTAGCACTACTATCAATTGCACTCCAAGCGAAAACCACCCCAAATGAAACTGAACCGCTATGGTAAAGTGCAGTGAATAGTAAGTGGTATCTGTCTTTAGTGATGGTAAAATCTACCACTTGATATCACCCAAGGTGTGAAAGATAAGGCGTACTTTACTAGTAAAGTACGCTCAGTGTTATACACCTATGAAATAGCAGTGTTGAGGGTTTTAAAGCGTTTTTGTTCAACTGAAGAAAAGGGTGTAGACATTTCGAAGCAAAACAAGAAAATAGAAATCTGAAGGCCGAGCCTACATAGGTAAATTTGGATTCATTCAGTCATTCAATCAAGTTTAAACTGATTCATGTTTTTATTGTTACCAGGAGAGAATGCAGCGAGCATTATTAGAAGAAAGACGAAAGTCCGAGTTGCTACGGAAACAACAACAGGAAGTCGCAAAACAGACAGTCGAGAAAGAAGTCAAGGTGACATATTTGACTGATTTGAGGAACCACTCTTCAATTCAAGAAATTCAAATCGATATGGATTCATTCGAATTTCATTTATGTTTTTTTTTCTTCATTGAAATTCACTCTGAGCAAGCAGTACCTAAAAGGAAATAATTAGCGGCCACTTAATAGCAAAAAGCTACTGGAATATATCGGGCCAACGATTGCACTCTAAGCGGAAAATATCCCAAACTGAACTGAACCACCATGGTAAAGTGCAGGGAGTGATATCTGCCCTGGGCGAAGGTTAATAAACCATTTACCACTTCTTTGTTTCCTTTTAGTCGCCTCTTACAACACATAGACAATACATTAGGACTATCCTAAAACCGAACCTAAAGGGCTGAGGAGGGAAAGGGAAAAAACCCTTGTTTGGCCTGTCATATTGTCGTTAAGAAGCTTTTCAGACCCATTGATGGGGCTGCAATATTGGATTTGGGGTTCGTGGATTCAGGAATTATTTGACTCGATTTTTCCATTCGACCAGATCAAAAATGTACGATATATTTAGAATAGTCCTGAGAGTATTTCCTGCGTGTCGTAAGAGGCGGCTAAAAGAAAGCAAATAAGTGGTTCTTTTCAGACACTGCTTCCTGCTTTGCTCAGGGTGAATTTCAATGAAGAAATAAATAAATATATTTTCAAAAAATTACTTATTCTTGTTTGTTTATTGTAATACTTCTGATTCGAATATTTACTTTGTAAAAAATAGAATTAGAATCCCAACAAAATCATCAGTACTGCTACCTGGTAGATATTTAACCAATTATTTTTCCAGGCTTTCCAGGAAGCTACGGAGCGGGAACTCGATACAAAATTAGACAAAGCTCAAAGGATCAAACTAGAAATGGAAATGAAGGAAATCAGCAAGGTTGGTAGTAGTGTTTCAGACTGATAGAATGCCAAATGGCAATTTTTTATTGAAAATCACTCTAAGCAAGGTTGGAAGCAGCTCCTAAATGGAACCAACCAACAGCCACTCAATAGCAAAGAGCTACTGAAAGATGTAGTACCAGCAACTACACTCTAAACAGAAAACATCGCAAGCAAAACTGAATCGTGATGGTAAAGTGCAGATTTGTCCAAAATTGATTGTATTTTGTCGTTGAAATGAAATTTTCGCTCTTTGGCTGCAGTGTAATTAAATATACATCGCTATTAAGTCTGTTTAATTAAGCTTACATATGTGATCCATAATACTATTCTGAAGCCCGTACCTGCAAGACATATTTCATGAGAAATCATTAAGCCGACTAAAAGATTGAAAAACCTTCTTTGGAGTTTCTTTATTAAAACTGTTTGATAATAATTTTGATGATAATTTTCAAGCCTTTTTGTTCTTTTTAAAATATGACACAATATTTTTGCACACACACATACACAAAAGAAAAACACACAAAAATAAATTAATTCTGCGATTCCCTGTCAAAGGGGGAGACCGTATTAGTATTGCCTAGGACAGATACCACTTGCTGCACTTTACTTTAGCGCTTCAATTTCATCTAATTTGTGGCAACCTAGAATTAGTGCTAGGAAATTCAATTAGGTGATTCGAATCGATTCGGAGTACAGATTATTTGAATCAATCGTGAATCGTTCATAGGAACAAAAACTTGTTAAAGGAACTAGGATTTTCAATTTTAACGACAAAATACAATCGATTTTGGTCAAATTTAAATCAAAATCGATGATAGTTTGTCAAGAATTTTTGCTCTTGGACTGGAGTGTAATATGCATCGCTCTCAAATCTGTTTAATTAAGTAATATTTGTGATCCGTGACTGTAAATTTCCAAATTATCA
>OZ023138.1:24446908-24504988 GCA_963675895.2 Styela plicata
GAAAATTTTATTTTAATGACAAAATACTATCGATTTTGATTCAAATTTGACCAAAATCGATAGTATTTTGTCGTTAAAATTGAAAATCCTAGTTCCTTAACAAGTCTTTGTTCCTACGACCGATTCACGATTGATTCAAATAATCTGTACTTCGAATCAATTCGAATCTCCTAATTGAATTTCCCACCCCTAATTCTACAAATTATGTAAAATCGAAGCGCTAAATTAGAGTGCAGCAAGTGGTATCTGTCCTAGGCAATACTAATACGGTCTCCCACTTCGACAGGGAAGAGCAGAATTTTGTATTTTGTGTGTCTTGTTTTTGTGTATGTGTGTGTGCACAAAAATTGAGTCATATTTTTAAGAAGAATAAAAAGGCACCAAAATCATCATCACTGATTTTTAAGCTTCAAAAGCAGTTTTAATAAAGAAACTCTCAAAAGGCTTTCCAATCTTCTACTCGGCTTAACGATTTATCATGAAATATGCCTTGTAGGTCTAAACAAGACCAGAAGTAGTGCCTAAAAGGAACCAACTAACGGCCACTTAGTAGCAAAGAGTTACTGAACCACAATGGTAAAGTACGACTTTAGAATAGTCCTGACATACTTCCTGCATGTCTTAAGAGGCGACTAAAAGGAAGCAAAGAAGTGGTTGATGGCTTTACCATTGTCCAGAGCAGATACCACTGACTGTACTTAACCATAAAGGTTCAGTTTCGTTTTGAATGTTTCCCGTTTAGAGTGCAGTTGCTGGTACTATATCTCTTAGTAGCCATTGAGTGGCTGTTGGTTGGTTCCTTTTAGGAGCTGCTTCCGACCTTGCTTAAGGTGAATTTCAATAAAAAAAAAAATTGCCATCAGTCATTCTGTCAGTTTGAAACACTACTACCAACCTTGCTGATTTCCTTCATTTCCATTTCTAGTTTGATCCTTTGAGCTTTGTCTAATTTTGTATCGAGTTCCCGCTCCGTAGCTTCCTGGAAAGCCTGGAAAAATAATTGGTTAAATATCTACCAGGTAGCAGTACTGATGATTTTGTTGGGATTCTAATTCTATTTTTACAAAGTAAATATTCGAATCAGAAGTATTACAATAAACAAACAAGAATAACTAATTTTTTGAAAATATATTTATTTATTTCTTCATTGAAATTCACCCTGAGCAAAGCAGGAAGCAGTGTCTGAAAAGAACCACTTATTTGCTTTCTTTTAGCCGCCTCTTACGACACGCAGGAAATACTCTCAGGACTATTCTAAATATATCGTACATTTTTGATCTGGTCGAATGGAAAAATCGAGTCAAATAATTCCTGAATCCACGAACCCCAAATCCAATATTGCAGCCCCATCAATGGGTCTGAAAAGCTTCTTAACGACAATATGACAGGCCAAACAAGGGTTTTTTCCCTTTCCCTCCTCAGCCCTTTAGGTTCGGTTTTAGGATAGTCCTAATGTATTGTGTATGTGTTGTAAGAGGCGACTAAAAGGAAACAAAGAAGTGGCAAATGGTTTAACCTTCGCCCAGGGCAGATATCACTCCCTGCACTTTACCATGGCGGTTCATTTCAGTTTGGGATATTTTCCGCTTAGAGTGCAATCGCTGGTACGATATATTCCAGTAGCTTTTTGCTATCAAGTGGCCGCTAATTAGTTCCTTTCAGGTACTGCTTGCTCAGAGTGAATTTCAATGAAGAAAAAAAAACATAAATGAAATTCTAATG
Source organism: Styela plicata (assembly GCA_963675895.2). NCBI lineage: Eukaryota > Metazoa > Chordata > Ascidiacea > Stolidobranchia > Styelidae > Styela > Styela plicata. The sequence goes on from OZ023138.1 coordinate 24,448,631, forward strand.
AATCCATATCGATTTGAATTTCTTGAATTAAAGAGTGGTTCCTCAAATCAGTCAAATATGTCACCTTGACTTCTTTCTCGACTGTCTGTTTTGCGACTTCCTGTTGTTGTTTCCGTAGCAACTCGGACTTTCGTCTTTCTTCTAATAATGCTCGCTGCATTCTCTCCTGGTAACGATAAAAACATGAATCAGTTTAAACTTGATTGAATGACTGAATGAATCCAAATTTACCTATGTAGGCTCGGCCTTCAGATTTTTATTTTCTTGTTTTTCTTCGAAATGTCTACACTCTTTTCTTCGGTTGAACAAAAACGCTTTAAAACCCTCAACACTGCTATTTCATAGGTGTATAACACTGAGCGTGCTTTACTAGTAAAGTACGCCTTATCTTTCACACCTTGGGTGATATCAAGTGGTAGATTTTACAATCGCTAATGGCAGATATCACTTACTATTCACTGCACTTTACCATAGCGGTTCAGTTTCATTTGGGGTGGTTTTCGCTTGGAGTGCAATTGATAGTAGTGCTATATCTCTCAGTAGCTTTTAGCTATTGATTTGTCGTTAGTTGGTTACTTTATGGCACTGTTTCCAGCCTTGCTCAGAGTGAATTTCAATGGAATAAAAATGTTATTTAAAATTTGGATACAATTTGGATTTTGTTTGAGAAGAAGGAAATCCAGAATTCTACAAAATTAATATTCACTAATTATTATTCACTATTAATACTAACAGCTACTATGCAAAGAGCAACATCAAATGTAGAACCCAGAAACAGCACCCTGGAGGAAAAACACCATAGAAAGAATGAACCCCTATAATAAAGCGCAATGAGTGATATTAGCCACAAGCAATGATGAAACCATTTGCCGTTATTAGCCCTGTAGGTACTGAATTTAGAAAATAGTTTTAATATAATTCCTGCGTGTCGTAAGAGGCTTAAGGAAGCAAAAAAGTGGTAGATGGTTTCATCATAGCTCAGGGCAGATACCACTCACGGCACTTTTGTAGAGCGGTTCAGTTCTGTTTGGAATGTTTTCTGTTTAGAGAGCATTTCCTGGTACTACATCTTGTAGTAGCTCTTTGGATTTCAATAAAAAAAAATAAGGATAAACCCATTTAATATGCACCTGCTCTTTTTTCTTTTTCTCGATCTGTTTCTCTGTTTCTTCTATTATCATCAACTTCTCCTGCTCGTTTCTCTTCATTTCTCTCACTCTTTTTTCTTCTTTCTCTTTTATTCTCTTCTCCCACTCCAACTGAGATTGTCGCAAACTTCGTTCTTTTGAGATGTGCTCCTGATGCTGTATGAAAGAAATCAGGTAAGTTACAATAAATGAATTAGGGTAGGGTGGGAAATCATTTTAATTCTGTGGGAGAGGAAAGCCGAGAATACAGCTTAATCATATGGCGAACCACGACCCCACGTGAAGATAACAGTTGTTCCGAATCGGGGTGAAGGTTTGTTGGATTATCGTATTTCTCATTTTTCTGGTGCGTGGACGTTGCTGGAAGAAGACGTAATGATCATCCCTATCTGATGCTTTCTATTGTCATTGTGGAAAATGTTTGTCTGAGAAGGTCTGACCTTCGTTACAGAAATAAATTATTATATCACACATTAAAAATGACTCTTGCCTTGCATAAAAGATTAGATTAAAAGAACATTAATAACAATCATGTTACTCTCACCTTTCTTCTCTCTTCTTTTCTCTTTTCATCTTCCCACTCTTTTTGCTTCTCACTAATTTTTATTGCCTCGTTCTCCTGTTGTTTCCTTTTATCTTTCATCACTTCTAAAATTTTCTGGTCTTTCTGTGATAAAAACAATAAAACTTGGTAAAAAAAATTGTCAATAATTTACTAGAAAACAAAGCGAGTTCGAACAATACTTTTCTAAATCGGCTCACTTTGCACAAGAGTTATTATATGACATCGGATTCGAATATTCGATTCCGAAAACAAAAGATATTCGATTTTGGCCACCCCTAGGGCTGATAGAAGGGATATCATATTTATCCTGCGGGAGAGGGAAAGCCGAAAATACAGCTTAACCATATGGCGAACCACGACCTCTCGTGCTGATACCAGTCCTGAATCGGGGTGAGATTTTATGGCTTAACATATTTCTCATTTTTCCTGTGCATGGACGTGGTTGGTGGAGGAAGCCGTAAGCAGTGCTTACGTGATATACCTTGCGCCGGCGAGGCGTCCAGCAGATCTCTCGTACAAAATCATCATTCCTCACAGCGTTATGACGATTAGAGAAGCGTAGCTCAAAGCATATTCCCAACGCTTTACCGATTGAGCTAACCTGGCACCCCAAAGCGTGAACGTGGATAAACGAGCTGCACTCGCAGGAACTCGAACTCAAGATCTTCAACCTGCGATGCCAACATGATGACCGCTAGGCCATTGCGCTCAAACAAATATTAATAGAATAACACAATCCAAGCACTATGAAGTACTGATCAGTAAATAGCAACTAGACTTCCAACATTCGCTGAAGTCACACATATTCCACAACAAATTAGACTTTTCAACTTCTCATATAAATAACATTTCGACCTGTTTCTGTGGAGTCGAATATCCACTCATGAACTGTGAACTTGCAAACTTCATTGATGACGCCAGTTCTATATCGGTGCCTTTAAACGGCTTCCTGAAACAAAGATAAAATTTTTAAATGATGTCGAATGGACGTCTTCAGGGTCCTTATAACCAGACATGTGCGATGTAGCGGTATCTGCGGTTTACAAAGTATCTTTATCGGGAGTTCTTACAACGATATTGTGGTTCATACCCACCACTCAACCCAGGGTGTAATAAATTGGGTAGGCTAAGCCGAAAGGAAAAGATCATATCTTTCCAGTAGTAGTAGCCCAAGTTATTACACCCTAGGTTGAGTGGTGGACATGAATAAGTGAGCCGGACTCCCCGGGGCTCGAACCCGAGATCTTCAACCTGGGATACCAACATGTTTAACCACTAGGCCATCGTGCCCACATGTGCAAACGATGTGTTAATTTTGCCAACGTTTCGAACGTTGGCAAAATTAAAACATCGTTTCCACATCCTCGACTGATCATTTAGAATCACTATGAATATCCCTGGTGGCAATCACTCAATCTTCAAAGTAACTTACACTTTCGAACAATCCAAACTTCTGCTTCTCTTCCTATCATGATATCCTCGATCAGACATGGACCGTGAGCGCAGCGATGATGTTTCTGTAACGAGGATGCCGGGAGATTAGAAATTGAAAACATATAACGATTATGATCACGATCAGAATTCAAGAACATCTAGTTAACATCGGCTAATGATAATGTTAATTATAACATTACCATCATTTCGGTAAAGCATTGGGAATACGCTTCAGGCAACGTATCTCTGATCGCCCCATGAGGGATGATGCAGGTTCAAATCCTGTGAGGGATGATGAATATATGCGAGAAGTTTTACTGGGCGCCTCGCCGGTGCTGCTTACGGCTTCCTCCACCAACCAGGTCAATGCACAGGAAAATTGAGAAATATGATAATCCGAAAACCTTCACCCTGATTTGGAACTTGTATCTGCACAAGATGTCGTGGTTCGCCAACGATTAAGCTATATTCTCGGCTTTCCTCTCCCGCAGGATGAAAATGAAATCCTATCCTATCGTTTTAAGTGAAAGTGCCGAACGGAACATGGAGATGGCGGAAAGGATAAAATTCTATAAATTGATATTCCGGAGATTGTTCGACTATTTGAACAAAACAAAAAACATTTTAATCTGTGAACTTTGTAGAAAATGAAGCCCAAATTTTTTTTATATGGCAAATTGATAGCTGAATCATCCAAACAAATTGATAAAACTATCAATAGAAGGGTAAGGCCTAGCAGCAGATTATTTAAGTAGTAGTAGATTATTTATTAATGACAAATTGTTTTCCTAAGAAGCTTTTAGAAAATTGGTTATGATCAAACAATAGTTATTATAATAACAAACTCTGAATTCCATTCTGATGGAACAATGGCCAACAAAAAACAAACTGTGAGCAAACAAAAGCTAAGTGGTTTTCCCAAGCGAGAATGTCAAATAATATTCAAACCACTATGGTTTTGGTGAAAGAGTTGTTATCGCGTTTTTGTAATGTGATTTGGGTTACCACGGCTTTGCTATGCACAAGTGAAACCTGGCTTAAAATACCTCTTCATAATCTCAGTAATAACTTGAGCAGGCTAAGCCAAAAAGCAAAAAATCAGTAACTGTAACCTTGTCCTTCTATAAGTTACGATGTTACAGGGCCTTGGACAGGGTGATCCACTCTAAGAAGTGGCTATTAAAAAAAATAGAGCACTAATTTGAAAAAAAAAAATGAATATTCATCAAAATATTCATGATTCAACAAAATATTTTTTACAGCCACTTTTTAGAGTGGATCACCTCATCCAAAGCCCCGTAACAGCGGCCACTCATATATGAACAGCGTTACAATCGCTGGAAGGATATGATCTTTTCCTGTTCAGCTTAGCCTACCCAAGTTATTATACCCAGGGGTTGAGTGGTGGGCATGGATAAGCGAGCCGGACTCGCTGGGGTTCGAACCCGAGATCTTCAACCGCAGTTGCCAATATGTTTAACCACTAGGCCATCGCGCTCTGAAGGCATTTTGGTTTCCAAGCAAACATATATACAGGCTTGCAAATTCGTGGGATTACGGGTTTCTAGAATCTCGCAAAGACTGTTCGTAGAACTCTCACAAAGCCATGATAAATATTTAAAATATTCATTTCGAGGAAGAGAGACCGATTCCTTAAGGTTCCTTTTGCTTATTTCCTGTGTAATACATTATTAAATCCATCTAATATGCTATTTTACCCTCTTTACAGAAAAACAGAAAAAAAAATTGGGATCTCACAAATTGTAACAAAACTGCAAGCCTGTATAAATTATAGACTATAATTTCTAAATCTATAATCCACATAACAGATTATTCGGTCAGTCATAGGCAACGCTCTATGGAATGAATATCAATAGAGTCTAGTGATCAAGTTTGTAGTGTTCTAGTATTGCAGTTCTAGCATTCCTGGCTTATACCAGAGTAATAGAATCTTGTTTTTCTTCGGGTGTCAGAAATATCCATGTTATTTTCTTCAGATGAACAAAAAAGGGTTCAAAACCATCAATACTGCTATGAAATAGATTTTGAACCTTTTTATACAGTTTTGCTTCTACAAGACACTAAGAAAGAAAGATTATAATCTTCTAGTGTCATATATTTCATGAAATATTGTCAGTTTGCTAAATTAGTGGAACTCATGTTCTTTGGGTGTTCAAGTAGCTGTCAATATACAAGTCCGACTCCTTGATCCGAAAAGTTTATGCTTTTCCAACAACACTAACCCTGCTCATCTAATAAATTGTTTTCTTTGTTTCTGTCCTCATTCAAAGTTATCCACCCAAATGAGTTTTTGTAAAAAAAAATATTTTAGGTCCAAAATTGATTTAATATTTTTTTTGTTTCATACACAACCAATCATGTTTAAACATTAACAAACCGCCACCTCCAATCATGCTTCTTCCTGTTCTTTCCAAACTTTTCTTTGAACTTGAATGTTTCGCTGGGAGTGGTGTAGAAATCATGTATGGTTGTTCCGCTACGTATAAAATAACACAATAAGTAAGAAAAATGAAGATTCTGAATGTCTAAATCAGGGGTTTTCAACAGTCTGGGGTGCCTGGTTCTAATTCGGTAGAGCGTTGGGAACATACGCTTCAAGCTACGCATCACTGATATCCTGGGTTCGAATCCCATCAAGGAACGCTTATATGTGAAAGGTACCTAGACTATCCAAATAAAATTCACTTTGGAAAATATAACAACGGCAGAAAGTTTAGTCTGGTTTTATTAGTGTCGGAATAGGGAAAAAGCACAATAAATGCATCTAAATTGTCAGCAGTGCTGTGTAATTTGTTAAGGCTTCTGTGATTGAGAAGGAAACGAGTAAAAAGATTTTAAAGAAATATACTGAAAATACAAAAAGAACTACGTTGTACACATTCCCTTACAATTAGCCTCCGATCTGCTCCTAGATTTCATGAAATTAGCTCCTCTTCCTGGGGTCAAAGTTTGTCCGAATTTTCTTGGTGTGATCGACTGTTTCAATGTTTTCTTTGGGTTTCTTGGTGATGTGTCTGGCATGGTTGGGATAACCTCGTACATCTGGTAACAAGAAAAATAGAAAAAATAAATAATCCCCAAGAAAACCGTAAAGAAAGTTGACAAGAATAATAACCGTTGGAGTGTTGCGACTTCAACAACTAACAGCCAGAATGACATGGGCCTGGAGGCACAGATTGCCGATATACGCTGCAATAGATACGGGTGCCCTGTTCAATTGGTAAACCCATTGGGTAATTGCTACACATTGCTGATCTTCTTGTCGTAGGTTCATATCCCGTGCAGGGTGATTGTATGAACGAAATTTGTTCGACTCCGCGCGGGTGGAATAGTAGGTGGTTCACGAACAAACTGGTTAGAGCTTTTTTCACCAACCATATAAATAAAAAGAAAAATGAGTGTGGAGTTAAAGCCATGATCCCCACCCTAATTCGGAACAGGTGTTGACATGGTAAGAGACAACTAAAAGGAAGCAAAGAAGTGGTAAATGATTTTACCGTTGCCCAGGACAGATAGCAGTCACTGCACTTTACCATGACGATTTAGTTCCGTTTGGGATATTTGGATATTTTCCAAAATGAAATCTTATTCTAATAACTCACCCCATCAGAATTATTATTTTCATCATAATCCAACTTATCACCGACACTTTTCGACTGCGATAATTTCTCTTTGGTTGTCACTGCTTTGGAAAGATTCGGACAAGGTAGAGTTCTACTATGTGGATTAATTTTACCGTTGACAATGCGATCAGAATTATTCTTTTTGCTCTCGACTTTATTCTCCATAATGATGGTCTGCCTGATCTCTTTGCACCGTTGCAGAAGTTCGATCCTTTTTAGTTCGTGATTGTCATGAAAAACCTAACAGAGAAAAGGGATGTAAGTTTAAGAATACCGTACATTGATATCTATCATAAAATGATCAAAAAATCAGTTAATGTGGAAACTAGATTAGCAGAATCTTGTTTTTCCTCAGGTGTCCTAAATAAGCATATTCATGTCATTTTCTTCAGATGGACAAAAAGGCTTCCAAACCATCAACATTGCTTTTTCATAGCAGTATCATTGATTTTAACCTTTTCTACAGTTTTACCATCTCTGATCGTCATGACGCAGGTTCGAATCCTGTGAGGAATGATTATTATATGCGAGAGGTCTACTGGACGCCTCGTCGGTGCACGGTGGTTCATGTAAGCGCTGCTTACGACTTCCTGTACTAACTAGGTCCATGCACAGGAAAAATGAGAAATACAATAATCCAAAAAAACCTCCATCCCGATTCGGAACTGTTATCTGCACGAGAGGTAGGTGGTGGTTCGCCATACGATGGTTACGCCATAATGATATCCTATCCTAAATAATTCTTTTCCGCTGCCTGATGACATTCCAATTTGAGAGCTAAGATACTTGGAAACTACCCCCAGTGCAGACTGATAGATTGTCAGCTACTTTGCTACTCAGACACCCGAAGAAAGTGGATTCCATCAGAAAATTTTTTTAGCAAAGTGGCACTATTTTATCATAAATCCCTATAGATGAAAAATAAAAATGTCTTTCTGAATATCTGGTGGCAACAAAACTGTAGATAAAGGTTCATAATCATCAATACTGCTATGAAATAGCAGTGTTGATGGTTTTGAAGCTTTTTTGTCCATCCGAAGAAATGAACTTTTCAGACACCCGAAGAAAAACAAAAATCTGTCACCCTGCCCTGAGTGCAACAAAGCACTGTTACATCAATGACTGTCTGAACCCTTCTTATCAGATCCAAATTACACTCAAATACCTCATATTACTTTTCAAGTACAATCCTTGACATAACCCTCAATATTGATTCACTGTGATCTTTTAATCGTTTCCATGAACCGCTTTTTAATAATTTCTATTTACATAAGCATTCTATTCCTTTTGCTAATGTTAATGATTACCAACCGAGCAAATATCTTAAAACCTTCTACTATTTACTCAATAAATCCTGGAATCGAGAGTTCCATTTTTTGACGTTTTATTAGCTGCTGTCGACCCAATCTGCTGCTAGAGGTCGAACCCAAGGGTGCAAATAACACAAGAGTAGGAGAGCCTTCCTCTCGTCCGTACTCGAGCGAAGTTAATAGTTTTGTGGGCGCGATGGCCTAATGGTTGGACATGTTGGCATCACAGATTGAAGATCTCGGGTTCGAGTCCCGGAAAGTCCAGCTTGCTTATCCATGCCCATCACTCAACCCTTGGTGTAATAACTTATAGGGCAGGCTAAGTCGAACAGGAAATCATATCTTTCCAGCAATTGTAACCCTGTCCGTATACGAGTGGTCACTCTTACAGGGCCTTGGACAGGGTGATCCACTCTAAGAAGTGGCTATAAAAAAAAATAAAAAAAATGAGAGTACCTGCAAGTTTGAAACATGCTCATAAATACAAGGAAATAAAACTTTTTTTTACACATTCATCAAGACCTATTTCTGAAAAACTCCCATGTTGAAAATCACTAGAATATGAAGTACGTCCTTTTCTGCACCCCAGCCACTCCTCTAATAGGTGGCCGTAGGTTGGTTCCTTTCGGGCTCAGCTTTCGACCTTGCTCGAGTGAATTTCAATCAGAGAAAAAATTTGATGAGTTTTGACAGTAAATCAAGCCTTTCCTTGTTGTCCTTCTCGGCCAGTGCATTAATTTATTGAAAAATGCGCAATCTCCTACCACTTGAGTACATAGAACGTTGCATTCGAATGATCTGCTGGTCAGCTGTTTCATACAAGTATCAAATAACTCACATCTGCAGAATAGATTATCAAATACTATCAGTCAGCTCTAGGGATGTATGCTGGTATAAGTTTATTCACCTCACTGCCTAATAAAGCATGCAATGCACAAGTACAATATTTTGATATAAAAAAAAAGTGAGACAGGATAGATACACCAGGCCTTATCGAGCAAAAGTACTAATGTGCAGCAAAAACCCTCGCAAAATTAGAGGAAAAGAGAAAAATTATAATAATAAATAAAAGACAAAATCTGGTTAAAAATCAGCGATTCAGTTTATTTGAAATGTCGAAACATTATTTTATTTTATTCATTTAGTGAATTTCGAATAACGTTCAACGAGACTATAAGTTGCATACCTACCTCGCGCCACGTATCCCAGACAACTATAAACAGAAAGTCACGGTGAAGCAATAATATACAGAACTCATGAATTAATTATGATCTAAACATGAATTAAATATGCATGCTGCCGCTGTCAACATTTCCATTGCCGTGTAGGGTCGGGCAAAACCAAATCATTTAGAATTTGAATCTGGGTTGGATAATTTTTTCGAATCGGATCGCTGATTCCATAAAAATAACAAATATCTCATCTTTACTATTATAATTATCATAGTGGAAGCTATTATAATAATTAAGAAATTCACAGTTACGAATTACTAATATTAGCTTAAACAGACCCGAAGACGATACATTTTCAGTTCTCCCTAGTCCATAAGCAAAAAATTTCAATTTAACAACAAATTGCAATCGATTTTGGTCAAATTGGACCGAACTAAAATAGAAAATTTTACTACATCGAATATATTTATTTTCAAATATTCGATTCGCTTTGGATATCCCTGCATGCAGGATAGAACACTCATATCATAAACTTTGGCCAAATATGGAGAAAATTTGTCCATAGTTATACTCGAACCATTTTATCTCGATTAAAAAAAGGTGTTGACATGAAATTCAGAGAACATATATCAGAAATTATATCTTGTCATGCATGAACCAACATTGATCCAGCAATCTCATACTTAACAACGCTGGATTTGACTTACATATGGGCGATTGTTCATTATTAATGAAGGGAAATATCCATGGCGGTAAAAGTTGTTTTGCGTAAATATCTATAAATTTCACACCATTTTTGAAGACAGATCTACATGCTTTGAAATTTAGTGATGAAAAGCAGTACAATAAAAATAAAAAGACGGAATGAAAAGAAAAACGAATCCTTAATTTGACAAATCATTCTATTTCTGAGATTTGCTGGGAGCGGACAGAATCCCGGATAATTATCCACCTAAATAAATATGCCTTTGCCAATGCACGGTCACAAATCGTTTTCCTTTAATTAATCATAGTCAGGTAGTCGCTACGTATTCTCACAACAGCCTGATTATAATTAAAGAAAAAAAGTTAAGAAATGTTCAGGTTTGACTTTAATATTGCCTTGAGCAGATACCTCTCATTGCACTTTATTACAGCCGTTCAGTCCTCTGATATCTTTTTCACTTGGACTCCAATAAGCTAGTAGAATTTGTAGTAACTTTTTGCCGTTTCCGAGACTGTTAGTTGGTTTCATTTAGGTGCCGTTCCTGGCCCTGAATTTCAACAAATGAGCAAGGTAAAACAGGATTGTTTGAGATGCTTCGAATCTTGAATCAAAATAATCATCCCTAGTTAGTTAGTTAGCTAACATACCTGGTGCCATGATATGGTTTCTCTTACTGCATCTGATTTCTTGTTTGCAAGCTTCAACATTTTGATCAGCTTATTTAGCAAAATTAACTAATCCACTTTAAAAAGTATATATATACTTATATTCGAGGAGTTGGGAAATAAAAAATTAGGACATTTCACCAAATATCTCTAAAGCTCTGCGGTATTTGTAAAATCACTACGTTTAAAAAACAAGATACCGTTTTGAATTGAGCTGCAGCAGAGGTCAACTGCCGAATCCAGTTTTGCTAACTAATTTTGCATGTTTCTGCCTGTTGTATAATTATCATCATTGTAATGAATGATCGAAATAAATCATATTGGACGGTATCAATCAGATGACAACTTGGAAAATGTCAGACACCCCATTAACCATACTTGGACCTCCCCTGATTTTGTATCTGTGGGTTATTCCAAGGATAATACGTAAAAACAATTTTCAAACAATAGGAGAACTGTGGTGGTCATAGAAAAAGACCAGAAAACAACATTCACTAAAAAGATCAGGATCTGTTTCTCCACCCTGTGGAGCTCATGAACAAAAATAAAAATAAAAAAAGAAAAGATCAGGATCACAATTCTCAAGGAGGAATGTGTGGTAACTTTGGTCGATGTATGCAAGCATGCCTGCAATGCCTGGATGCGAGTACATTATTGGGAAAACCATATATATTCTTAGCCATTCGTTGATATCTTGCAATGAACTACCTATCCCTCCACCATGTTTCCTTAAAATCCTGGATCCGTGTGTGAGAGAATTCACAAGGATACACGAATGAGATAATATCAAGCATATATACAAAAATATCATCTTCTCATTCCACAGAAATATAAGTTTATTGTAAGCACTCGTTAGAACAGAACTCGTTCCAACGAAAGCTTACAACAAACTTTTATATTTCTGTGGAATGAGAACATGATATTTTCGTAAATATTCTTAGCCAACTCGAAAGAATACCTAAACATTAGCCCCAAACTTATCCATAGACTTAAAATTTAAGGAATTTAGCAATAATATTCATTTTCGTGGGCTTTGTTTTGAGTCACTCTACGAGGTATAAGCACATTAACTGCCCAAATTTTCTATCAAAATTAATCCCAACACACTATTGAACTTTCCTCAACACTCTCAAACCACTAATATCAATCAATCACAATGAGTAAACTTGTAAATGAAATATTGATCAGCTTAAAACTCATGGGATTACAAAAAAACATTTCTGGATCGTTTCATTTTCTATGACCCATTTTGAAAATAATTACATCTTGATTGCTTATAAAAACAATTACTCTGTCTATAAAGTTACCAGCTACTAATACTATTTATGATTGGAAATCCCTTTTTGTCCTGAAGCTGCATCAGAACAAACGCCACCAGGACTAAAAATTCAATAACTTGATGTCAGAGATGAAATTTTAAAGTCATTTAATGTTTTTTAATTAAGTTTTTTTTTTTGCTTGTTTCCTACTTAATCGCGATGGCCTAGTGGTTAAACATGTTGGCATCGCAGGTTGAAGATTTCGGGTTTGAGTCCAGGCGAGTCTGGCTCACTTATCCATGCCCACCACTCAACCCAGGGTATAATAACTTGGGTAGGCTAAGCCGAACAGGAAAGGATCATATTTTTCCAGCAATTGCAACCCTGTCCGTCTGTAAGTGGCCGCTAGTACAGGGCCTCGGGCAGGGTGATCCACTCTAAGAAGTGGCAATAAGAAAAATCCATTATACAATTATCCTCATCTATTATAACCCCTATGTGTAGATTTGAAAAATTGTAATCTCAAAGACTGCTACGAATTTGCAAGTACAACTAATTCGACAAAGAGTTGAATGTATTTAAAACGAGAAACTGCGGACTAGACAAATCATTCCATGCATAGGCATTCCACTTTTAGACTCAAGATCTGAATCGATTTCGATAAATGAATTAGACTCTTTTTTGTGATTCGAGACAAATTATTAACCAGACATGTATGAATTCTTAACATATTTAAAAATTTTTTGACAATACAATGGAAGATTTGCCTTCCATTGGATTTTGCATTAATTTTTGAAAACCAAATCACACTCTGAAGTATTCAAATATAACTTGATATTCTAATTGAAAAACTGTATCTAAAAGCAGAAACCCAATCCCTGTATACAGATATCAATCCCCATATCTTTTAGCTTTCTACATGTCATAGCCTCACCATCTTTGATATATTTCTATACCTACACTTCCGATGACATACAGAAAGCTTCTAATGACCGCTCAGATCTGAACCAGGAATAGCCCGAATCGATTATTTTACTATCTGAAATACATTCTAAAGAAATAATTTTGAATATGAAATATCGAATACATTCTAAATTCCACCATGTTTTTTTAAAGGAAAAATATTATTAACAAAATTTCAAAAATTCTAATTATGGCACAAAATCATCTTTATTCCGTGGCACGTCAATTTGGGGAGCAAAAACAAAATTTTCTATCGATTCTGTCTCGATTTATACAATAAAAATAACATATTTTCATATCCCACAATTCTAATACATTTCTTTTCGAATGTAATTGAATATTTGATTCAATTCGGACATTCCTGATCTCAACGTCCATATTTGTAATCTTTCTCCAGGTCATAAACTAACTAACCGCAGATACCCAACTACCTATGCTATCAATGACCTACAGAGAGTTTCAAAATCCATTTATCACGAATATATCAACAAATTTTAAACTTAAATTTATCACACATGGGCCACTGATGGATCGTGCCACAGAGGCACGATCCATCAGAGGCCCATGTATGATAAAACATAGTATCAACCAAGAGCGGCTTAACAGCAAACAGGCTAATCCATCATTGTGAGAGCATTAAAATAGCTTTGTGTTCATGAAAAACAATCTGGCTTTTATTAACAAGAATGTAAAATATAATAGGACTACACACAAATGTTCTATTTAAAGGATAAATATGATTCATTGGTCATTTTGTCCATAGGTTTGTGTTTGTATAAAGCTGAACCAGAGATAACCCTATTGTGAGGATTGTCTAAAAGGAGATGGTGGATGATTTCATCATCGCCCAGGGCAGATAACACTCCTTGCACTTATGTAGAGCGGTTCAGTTCTGTTTGGAATGTTTTCCGTTTAAAGTGTAGTTGCTCGTACTACATCTTGTAGTAGCTCTTTGAGATATGTGAATAACTGGTTCCTTTTACTCACTGCTTCCGCTTCTGGCATTGCTTAAAGAGTAATTTGGGTATGCAATATTGAGTGCGAACTTTCATAGTCTCGACATTGTGAATGTTTTGGTTTTATTTGGAATGTCTAGCTTGCCTTGTGATCATTACTATCTGCTATTGTTGTCAGAAGCAATCATTTGTTATTGTTTACATTCTGTAATTACTTGATTACTTTGGTGTCTGCCCAACTGTGTCATACTTTTTTTTTGATTTTTTGTTATTTGATATGGCCTGTCCTGGAACCTACCGGAGGGCTTATACCCAACAACCGTACTGCATGGACCTTTGTAGTGACTCTGTATCTGTTTTATGCTACAGCTACCCGCAAAGTGCCTTGCGGAAGGGCACGCTCGGTGGTGAACCGGTCGAGCATCAAACCAACGGCCTTCCGGACAATACGACCACGTTTAACTGACTGATCAACCGAGCTGTGTACTGTGAGGAGCTCTGGTTTATTTGTCTTCTTGAGGGCAGCTTAACTTTTCATAGAGTATTATAGTATTAAAGCTGACCAGTCGTTGATAAATTATAAATGAGTAGCAAATACACAGGTACAAGAGATATTAAAATACCTGTAACAAAGGCATCGGTTTTCCTGGGTTTTCTTCCACGAAATCTTCAATAGTTTTAGGAAGAAGTTGGATCGGCCGAATTTTCATTCTTGCACACGCTTCAAGAGAGCGGGGACTTGTGAGAACATACCTGGAGAAAGATAGTATTGTCAACTGTTTATATCTTGTATTAACACAAAGATATAAGATACATTCTGGCAATGTACTTTAATTCAAATTTTCATCCAGATTTCCAATTGAACCCTATATTTCTTGGCTTTAAAATTTCCCTGAAGCATCCGGCAGTGGTAAATAATGATTTTACCTTCATCAAGCGTAGGTTCACAACTCATTGCACTATACTATAGCTAGGGATGCAAGTTTTAGGATTTCGAATGGATTTTTAAAATTTTCATGAAAATTCGTTGCATTTCTAATAGATTCCTGTTGCATTGTGTATGTGAAGTTCTGTCGTTGTCAGACTTTGAAAGCTAACATTTTAAAATTATTTGGCTATTTGGTGACTTTTTATAAATTTTCGTCAATTTTATTGTGCCCAGTTGTTAAATTAGTGCTCGCTATTTGCGTTATTGTTCAGTGAATTTCAAAAAGCGAATGTTCATTTTTATTTTGTAAACTGATATAGCATCTTAAAACAGTTGAGAATAAGTTTTTTTAATAGAACTATATTCAAAAAGATTAGATTCGAAATTATTTTTTTTCGAAACTTGCATCCCTTACTATATCGCAGTTAAGTTTGGCATAGAATATTTTTCACTTGTAGAATTCCTGTTTTCCATTTTCATTTACGAAGCTTATTGTCGAAGTATTGGTCATTGTTGAGAGAGACGATTTAATATTCATTGTAATAAATGAATGATAACAAGAAAAAATTTTACATCACAAGTAAAAAAATATCATTATTTCGGTATAGAGTGACGGGGCAGTGAGACAACCATACAATCATGAACGTCAACTTCCACCCAATTTTCACTAGTTGATAAGAGTCTAAAACGGAGATGTAATATGTTATTCATTGTACCGGTACACAGATAACTCTCACATGGAGTACATTGGGGAAAAAATGATGATACGAAGTTCAAGGTTCTTACCTCGACCCTTCCGCTTCTGGTTGATCAAAATTATCCAAATCCAAATTCAGATCCATCTTCATTCTGTCGTGATAACACTTTTAACAATATTTGTCATTCACAATCATGGCTGTTTATTTTTAAATTCTGTAAGAGGAGTTGAATATTATTTCTGTATCCCTCATAATAATGAGCAGGGGGCAGAATGTTATTTTTCTTCAGATGTTTAAAATCTTCATATAATTTTCAGT
This sequence comes from Styela plicata, assembly GCA_963675895.2. Classification (NCBI taxonomy): domain Eukaryota; kingdom Metazoa; phylum Chordata; class Ascidiacea; order Stolidobranchia; family Styelidae; genus Styela; species Styela plicata. The sequence goes on from OZ023138.1 coordinate 24,464,397, forward strand.
GGATGGCTGAAAAAAGTATAAAACCATCATCACAGCTATTTCGTTTCAGTACTGATGATTTGGAACCTTTTCCTGTAGTTTGCTGCTACCAGTCACTCATAAAGATATGTTATATTTGAGGGCCAAGGATGCAATAATGACATATTGCCCATTTGCTAAATTTTCTTTTGATAGAAAACATTTTCTTCTGCCAGTCTGATCGAAAGCAAGTGCAGAGTAGGGCTGGGCAATTCGATTCGGCGATTCGAAGCACGATTTATTCCATCAATCAGGAATCGGTCATAGAAACGAAACTTGCTTAATAAAGTAGAATTCTTTATTTTTAACAACAAGATAAAATTGTTTTTGGTCACAAAACATTATTTTTCAAATCTGTTTATATGCTAATATTTGTAATTCGCAAACATAATTTTCTTAATTATTATAATGGAGAGAATGCTAGTAATAGTAAAAATGAAATATTTGTTATTTTTATGGAATTTGTGATTCGATAAAATTATCAGAATCAGATTCAAATTCCAAATGATTCGGTTTCGTCCAGCCTATAAGCCCATAAGCAAGTTATCAAGGCGCCTCTGATAAATCTATGAACTTTGCTTTTAGACACATTTTCAGGTTTCTTCAAGTTTAGTCCCAGCTTCTGAATAACAGCAAAAATTCCCATTTTGGGGATTAGGGTTGCTACCGAGTTCAATTATTTTCGCAGTGCTGAAGGGGTCGACCATGGTTTTCTACCACCTGTTTGCTTTTAAATTATCTAAAAACATAAATTTAATAAACCCCTCAATTAAAACGATTTTAGCAAAAACATGACTCAAAACACAACAAAGACCTTTTTGTTTAAAGAAATTTGGTCGCTCTGATAAAATTCAAGTACCTTATAGCGTTTAAAGTGTTAAAATGTTGATCAAACATTTACACACTTATCAAGCATGAAACATATATACACCAGGCTTGGAAAGCCTGGTTTAAATATGTATCATGCTTGGATAATAATAAACCACTTCATCATTCAGTCTAAGCTTCTGAGATTATACTCAAGTGCTCCGTACAATCGGAAAAGTATCTTTTGACGTAGGGGATTTTATTCAAGTGCTTCGGCGTCACAATTGTTTATTCAAGGCTGTTGTCTTTTACTGAGACGGTCAAAAACAACCTTTTTTTTTATGAGGTAATGTCCGCCTGCACTATACTATACTTAAAGTGAACAGAAAGATGACAGAAGGGATTAGGTTAAAAGGAGCTGTCCCCTTAGCTTTGACATTGGAAAAAGTGGAGCCCAATCTTTTTTTTATAGCCACTTCTTGAGTGAATCACCCTGACCAAGGCCCTGTACCGGCTGCCACTTATAGACGAACAGGGTTACAATTACTGGAAAGATATGATCTTTTCCTGTTCGGCTTAGCCTACCCAAGTTATTACATCGTGGATTGAGTGGTGGGCATGGCCTAACGAGCTGAACTTCCCGGAACTTGAACCCAAGATATTCAACCTGTATTGCCAACATGTTTAACCACTAGGCCATTGCAACAATGTTGATCAATAGATCATATTATATGAAACACCATAGAGAGTGCTACTGTTTTTTTTTATCAATCTACAGAATTTCACTTTGAGCAAGGTCATTGGAAGTACCAAAACAAATCAAAACTCATTTCCAGCAACTGCACCCAAAGTGGAAAACATCCCAAACTAAAATGCTACAGAGTACTGTAAGCAGTATCTGCCCTGGGCAACGGAGAAACCATCTTACATTGCAATATTCTTTTTTAATCTTATTTTTTTCCTAATTAAGACAAGCTGGAAATATATTATAGCAAATCTGAAACCAACACAAATACAGGGTTCGAGTAATATCATGCGACCCTGTAATTTAAACATAATATCATGTAATGTGGAGACTCAGAATAGGCCCTTAGTTTGACATTAGGACAAATGAACCCTGATCTCATGGAATACGCTGACAAAATATACATTCTAAATCCAGTCATGTTTTAGATCAAAAGCAGCATCCAATCCTTTCTGTGACGAATATTGAGAGCAAAATGTAGCAAAGCCCGGAAATAGTACATAAATTCCTTTATTCTCTCAACTCTTTTATTATATCGAATATATTTATATTCAAATGTTCTCATTGGAATCCTTCCCTCAACATTTCATAACATTGTTACAAATTATGAAACCTCTTGAAAAAAAAAATTTTTTATCATAGTTTTAGTGGATTTAATCTACTGGTACCTTACTGGTTGAAAATCTCAGGTTCAAGTCTCGTTAAGTCTTGCTTTTTAATCCATACCCGACACTCAACCCAGGGTGTAATAACTTGGGTGAACTCACTCAACCCAGGAAGCTCATGAATTTATAACATAACCATGTTAGTCCATAACTGGTTGCTTGTTCAGAAACACTTGCTGGTTGCTTGTTCAGAAATACTTGCTGGTTGCTTGTTCAGAAATACCCACCCAAAATCCTGAACATCAGAAGTTCTTACAGGAAAATTTCTTGATACACCAAACACCAAAAGACTGACTTCGGATAAGATTTCATTTTTATTCTGCAGAAGAGAAAAGCCGAGAATACAGCCTAATCATATGGCAAACCACTACCTCTCGTGCAGATACCAGTTTCCAATCGGGGTGAAGGTTTTTGGTTTGTCATATTTCTTATTTTTCCTGTGCGTGGACTTGGTTTGAGGAAGAAACTGTACTCAGTACTGGGTAAGACTGAAGAGGTGCTTACGTGAACCACCGTGCACCGGTGAGGTGTGCAGCAGACCTCTTATATATAATCATCATCCCTCGTATATATAATCATAATATAATCATCATCCCTCCCAGGATTCGAACCCAGGTCGTAAAGACGCATAGCTCGAAGCATATTCCAAACGATTTTACTGATTGAGCTAACCGGGCACCTCAACCTTTCATCACACGTCAATGAAAGCATCGACCCTGTCGACAATTCATTCATGTGCAATCATTCAGCAATAAATATAAATACGGTACTCAATTCTGAATTATTTAGGGTTAAATAAAAAAAAAGGGGGCGATAACGGATTAGTATTGAGTACTGGTACAGCATTGATTCAGATTACTACAATTCATTTGTAGTTGACACTGCACAGGTGTTATTATTTCTCATTAGAGAAATGATTTATATTTCTCATTTGCTCAATATTTTTTCTGCAAAAACGGATTTCTTAATCCTGAATATGTGTACCGTAACAGGTAATACAGAATAAAAGTGCTGGGTCTAGTGAAGTTTAGTACCATATTCCCGAATGTCATTAAAATAAAAACTGGCAGAATATTCTCATCCTAACTAGGGGGGGGCAATGCTGCAAGCATTTGGCATTGTCTCCCGGGTTAGGATGATTTGCTTGCAACATGGGAAATTATTATGATAACCGGATAGTACCGGTACCGGTACTAAACTTCATGAGACCCAAAGTGCTGACATCTGATCTCTTTGATTGAAATGTTATTGAACTTTTATTATTTATTTATTATTAATTAAACTTTATTAATTAAACTTTAATGTAGGTTCTGCTTGCCTTACTGATAGCTCTGTAATGCGATATCTTTATTTGTGTCGACAGAGGTGCCGAAATAAACTACGGTACCGGTACGGTAACTGTAATTCTGTACCTATCTGCCTGTACTGTGCAGTGTGTACATGTACAGAGTAATAGCACTATTGCATTTTTGGCACATTGCTTGCAGAATTATATTCGATTCCACTAAACCTATTCATGTGCAGTGTGTTGGTATTTACATCCAGTCCTTTTTACCATCATACTGATGTGTTTTATATTAAATCATGATAATTCTCGCAGTGATTACAAGACATTGTAAATGTTTTACTAGTTATGTTTTTTTTTTGTCATTTATTGGTGATCATCGGTACTGAGGTGTCCTTATTTACATACGCTAAATACATACAGTTAGTTAGGATTCCTATAACCATCTCATTTTGTCTTGTATATTGGTCCATGTTAAGTTTTACTCTATACGATAGGCGAGATACATTGCCCTTATCCACTAAAATTGAAATACCATTGAACTAAATATTTAACGTTGGCTGAGCTACTATTTTTTATTTATTGAACTACTATAGTTAAGCAGCTATATTGTTCCACTCTATTTATCCTACTTTATTATATTGCCTGGATTACCTCTTTTTTGTTCTCTTTCGCAAATTTACCAGGTATTGTTCCGGGCATTTTTGGTGTCTGTGTTGAATTTTAGAATACGAACACCAATGTGCTTGAATGCTATGTGGTAAATGAGAGTGTTGAAATATTTTCTTGAAAAGTGTCATCATTTGTAAGTGCAAAGATTATTATAGTTTATTGCAAATTTTTCTTTATATACTAAGTTATATTTGGCAGGAATAGGTGATGGCAGACTTTGATGACCAACTGGTCGTATCGTCATTCCCCAGTCTGTACCGAAATACATATGCTGTGTATCTACATACAATTTAATGTATTGTGTATTGCATTTCTGGTTAACAAAATAATAAATTCTCTCTTTCTCTACCGGTAGGATAATTCCAACATCAGCAAAAGAAACCTCAGAAACGAACGCTGTATCCATGAGCTTTGTCACGCTTCAGTGACATTTCAACAGTTTTCAAAGTTGCCGCGGCACCATTCAGGCGTTATCCGGAGCAGAGTGGATCCCAGAATGTGATTCTTTTTTTACGGATGAAAGGAACATAGAATTTTTTAAAGTTTCAGTGAATATATTCGCCGTTTAACTAAGACTATATTTTAGTATTGTAAATGTATTATTAGCGTTGGGTATGCGCTTCGAGCTACGCATCTCCCTTGAGAGAGAGTGCTCGTCATATTTCTCATTTTCCCTTTGCGTGGACCAGGTTGGTGGAGGAAGCCGTAACTTACGTGAACCACCGTACACCGATCTCACATATATTTATCATCCGTCACGGGATTCGAACCTGACAATCAGAGATGTGTCGCTCGAAGTGTATACCCAAAGCTTTACCGACTGAGCTAACCGAGCACCAGTGAGAGAAAAAGGTGCCTGATTGTTTCAAGCTAATTCCAAGCCCGGCATATACATGGTTGAGTATTCTGCAATAGGTTCTCCGCTAAAGCGATTGAACATAATGAGTTATATATTATGAATAAAATACATTCCCAACGCTTCTGAATTTGGCATCTTCAAAATAATAAAATCCGGATTGGCATTGGATTTCATTCGGCACAAAAATGAGTATAAAAACTTAATTTGTTATGCGCGTGGAAGGCATAACACGCGATGTAAGATAAGGTAAGCAAACGCATTTGAGGTAAGCAAACGCGTGTTACTTTATTCTAATGTTTCCTTGAAACTTATTCCGTGACACGTTTTTAAACTTTCTTTTAGGCTTAGTTTGCTTTCCTGATAACGTAACATTATATCTTTATTTGTATCGACTTTTGTGTCGACAGAGGTGTCGAAATAAACTGTTTATATAAATGTGACATTTCTTGTTAACGCAGAGATGGCAATACGCGTACAAATTAAGAAAAAGATGAGCCGATTTGTGCCGCGTTTGGGCTTGCTTTCATCGTTTCAGTTTTCAACGCCTCCCCTTCGTTGACTATTGTTTCAAACAGAGAGTGGTCCAGATCTCGTAAAAGACAATGAGATATAGTGCGTTACCTATTATTATTATCTTTGCATAGTGGGTTCTACTTGACCGATTATCAGCTTTCCATTCTGGTTTAACTTGGGATGCAGGTGCGTATCTTTACGTTTCAAGGTTTATTTTTAATATGTGATTGTGAAAGTGAATAATATGAGACTAAATAAACATACATGGTGGCTATCTAGCAATGCATCGAATTTCCCTGCTTGGTATAATCTCATGTGTTATTTTTGCGATCACCCTCAAGTATCAATCAATTCGCTAGAGTCGCCCTTGTACGTCGTCGCGGACGGACCTGCTTTTTGCAGGTAACTTATTTTTGGATTACACAATGCACGTTTACACTGGAGCACTATCAGAATTGGACCGGTTTGCCGAATCGAGAAGATAATTTTGAACAGTTTATAACCACCGTAATGGCTGTTTTTGCACGAATACGACGAATGAAACTGGATTGATGGTTTGGTTGAAGTTGAAAGATATTATCGCGAGGGAAAAGACTGAACACTTTACTTCATTTCATGGATATTATTCTTAAAATTCACATGTATAATCTTAAATGTATATTGTTGGCAAAATTGTGTGATCAGGCTTTTTTGAACTTGTGGGAGATGAAATCAGTGTTTTACATGTAATCAAACAAATTAGACAAATTATTTCGATTTCATCACAGACACTAAAATAACCGAACGGAAATGAAGAGACATGGAAAGCGATTAAAACCTTGTGTAAAGTTTAAAAAGTTCGGGAAGCAATCGCGCACCATCACACACACAAACAAACACATCGGTAATAAAAAAACTTACTTCTTTGGTGAAACGGACGGATTCTAGCGACACAATGATCTAACATCTCGACTACTCATTGGTGCACGATGGTTCACTTAATCGGTGGTTAAACCTTTCTCTAGGTTTTGTCCTTTCTCCGACTTCTTCTACATGTCTGTATATTGCCTATTTACTTTTTTCTCTTTGGGGAAGTCGAAATAATATGGTATGTAGGTTTTCTTCCACCATGTCAATACACAGACATAGACATAGTTTATTTCGACATTTCTGTCGACACAAATGTGATACAAATAAAGATAGCAGATAGAGATAGCAGCATCTGCTGATGAAGAATGAGATTTTCTCGTCTGCACCTGAAAAAAAAAACAAGAACCCTAGACAGTAAATACTTTCATCCCACCAAGTAGACTATTAATCACATTTGGAATATAACCCAGAGACTATAATGGTGGGTTCACTACTTCGATTGCCTACGTAATTGTACAGGGAAAGTCTATAAACGCTTAAGCAAAACTTTCAATGACTTGTATAACTGGTATCTGAACAAAAGGCCGCACACCTTTGGTTTAAGCCGTATTATGAGCTGTCATCTCCCATAGGGTAAGAATGCAATTTTTTCCTATGTCTATTTTCGAACGAACTTGAGAACGAAGAAATATAAAATTGAAATTCTTGGTGGCGCTATGCATTAGAGACTCCGCGCATTTTTCAGCGTGTCAGTTTATGCGTTGCCAGATTAAAAATATTTTTTTTCGGTAGATATTTCCAAACGAGTTTATTACCTGAATTTGAAATGTTTTACTTTCTAAATATTTAAGTGTGTCTATCTAATAATGCTGAAAGTTATTTTTTTCAAGAAATTCTTGTAATTAAAAGCATTTACAGCAGAAACCGCTGGAGCCATCTTTTGCCGTTATTTGTATTTCATCTTCATCATGGGCAATTTTCTGGCAACGGTAAACGCTGACGTTTGCTTCCGTTTTCAAAGCGTTCGAAAGCTTTTGCTTCTGTGAATCTTCCTGGCGGTTATTCTTTGTTGGGGCGAGATTTTCCTGCTAAAATGGGGTCTGTTACGGTGGAAATGTTGTACAAAAGCTTTGGAGTTCTAGCTGACGCGAAAGACAAAGCTTCAGAGCATGTGGAATGTTATGAAACGATTTTAAAAGGCGTACAGGGAAACCAACCAGCTAAACGCTTGTCTGCCCAATTTATTTCAAGATTCTTCAAATATTTTAAAGACAAATCGGAAGATGCTCTCAACGCCATCATGGATTTATGTGAAGATGATGATATTTCGATCAGACGCGCAGCAATTAAAGAGATTCCGAGCATTTGTAAGCACGATCCGCTGCAAATTCAACGACTTTCCGACGTTCTTGTGCAGTTGACGCAAACTGACGACAGCAATGAATTGAGTTCCGTGAATACAGCGCTGGTTTCATTGTTCGAACTGGACGCAAGAGATACATTGAAAGGTTTATTTTCACAAATTCAACAAGGTGATGAAATAATCAGAGAAAGAGCAATCGCTTTCTTATGCAACAAGTTAAAAACGTTCTCGGAATCGATAATGACAAAAGACGTCGAAGAATACGTTTTGTCTGAATCTAAAAAAATTATGGAAGATGTGACAGGCGATGAATTCCAGCAACTTATCAAAGTTATTTCGTCGTTGAGTCATCTTCAGACTTACCAAGGTCGTCAACAGATTCTTAACATCATCGTCGAAAAAATCACAGAACAAGAAAGTGGTTTCGATGCCTCCGATGAAGACAATGTTAGCAAAATCATACAATGCATGAAAATCGCTCAACCATTATATTCCCGAAACGTTCACTCGTCGCAATTTGTGAAATTTGTTGGCGACAACGTTCTTCCTCACTTGGGTGACGTGTCCATTGACGAAGAGAAAAAGGAAGACAGACGCTTAGAAATCATCAAACTGTTTGCCGAAATGTCTCCATTCATTGGTGATGGGTCAAAGGTTAAAGATTCTATTGATCCATTGTACAATCTTCTCATTGAATATATGCCACTACCGCCAGAGGCAGAAGGAGATACTGCAGCGGCTGTTGGCGATCCAACTTTAAATTTCTCGTACGTTGAATGCCTTCTATATGCTTTTTATCAACTTACTTCAAAAAATACAGATTTCTTGACCAGCGAAGATGTTGAAGAACGTCTCAAAGATTTCCGCAAACGTCTACAGTATTTTGCTCGAGGTTTGGCAGTTTATATAAAACAACTACGCATGGCTCTTCAAGGGAAATCTCGTGAACAATTGAAATCTGAACCTCAAAGCAAATTGAAGGTTACAGCTTTAAAAACTTGCAACAATATCAACACACTCGTAAAAGACCTGTTCCACAACCCCCCTTCGTATAAATCTACGATAAATCTTTCATGGAAACCTGTAGTGACAGAAACTGACCCCAAACAACCACAAAAGCGTCCAGCAAGTACGTCTTCAGCAACCAACGGTGATGAGAAACAACGGGCAACAGGAAAAGGTGATCGTCAACTTTATCGCACACCTGGAGGAAAATACAGTTCGGGAATGGAACGCGGCCGAGATGGAGGTGGATACAGGAGACGTGGAGGTGGAAGAAGGAGATATTGATGAGGAAATCGAAAAAATGAAGCACAGTCAGAGATGCTCAATGATTTTGGTGTAAAATAGCTCAATTCTTTATAGTTGATATTCTATTTCGAATATCATTTGACGATCCTTGTCGTATATCCCTATAGTGTGATTGTTATGTAACGTCACCACTTCCATAGTTTCATAATTGGCTGATACATGGTAACCAAGGTAATATCCGAATGACTGAATGTATTGAGAGTGCTGTTGGTTGGGCATCTACTGATCCCGTTAGTCGGATGTATTGAAATTCCTATCAAATTTTAATTTTGATTATTCCGAATTGCTACAATGAGCATTAAAATCATTTATTTTGTCATTTCACAACAAAATATGTTAAAGATTGGTAGTTTTGGTTATGCAGAGCTGTGAATCATATTTCTAAAATTAAATAGAATTCACTGATAACAACTTACTCAAAAAATTTCCATAAATTTACACAAGTCATTGGTGCTTGCCAACCCCGTTGATGTAGTGCGTGAAAAATATGCTTCTGGAGTTTTTGCTGGAAGTTCTTGTGGTTAGGGCCGGGCAAAATCGAATAATTTAGAATTTAAAATTCTTGATTCGAATATTTGTTTCAAATCATTAATTCCATTTAAATACCAAATATCTCATTTTTTACTATTACAACTTATCTTCATTGTGAAAATCAAGGAATTCATACTGTATTTTCAATTCACACTGCATATCTAAGAGCAACAGTTTTCATATTTTAACGACAAAATATAATCGATTTTGGTCGAACTTGACCAAAATCGATTGCATTTTGTCGTTAAGAATGGAAATCCCAGTTTATCTTTAGTTAGTCAGTGTTGGAATGAACGATTCACGATTGATTCGAATAAATTGTGCTTCGAATCATCGAATCGAATTGCCCAGCCCTACCTGCAGTTGTGTTTATTCTCGAGTATTGATCCCACCGCTTATGACTGTGTGTTCCAAATCTTATGAATGTCTCTGTGATTTGATTGGGGAGGACGCTGTGATTTATGGAAGTAATTTAATTTAAATGTCAAACGATGAAGGCTTTTGTTTTTGCAAAATATTGGTTGATTTATGAAAAAGAAAAATTGGGTATTTTCATGATTTTTAGAGTAAGTAAGAAATTCAGAATAGTCTAAGTAGTGATTTGGTGATATCTAACCACGGATATTCCTATCCGTTTTAAAGTCGACTCTGACTCTGTAGATTGAAGTACTTGGGCACCTTTCTCTGGTGTTTCAAGGGACTTCTCCCGCATAACCTGATCTCGGTGATCCGCTCAAGTGAGTTGTAAGTTGACATTTTCGAGGATCTTAAGTTCTCACTTTTCAAATTTATAGTTTCCTCATTATTATTCGGTTAAATAGCTTCGTTCCAATAGTTGTGTATTCTTAGATTTTATAGAAGTTGATTTTATGTGAATTATTACAAAAACAATTCAATGGATTTTTACTGCCAAATACATTGCAGAAATATAATTTTCTCAAATCTTGGGCTCTGCACTAAATTAATTTTTGGCTTTTTTTCTTAAATACGACGACCAATTTGTCGTAATTTTTGTGTGAATTGACCCAATTTCTGATGATCAGATTCAGTTCGGCTTGAAGCTTTTTCCACAGTTTCGGCTGCCAGACACTCAAGGCATTTGAATCACTCTGCCCGCAGACATATCATGAAAAATTACCCTATTTGCTAAATTTTCTTATGATGATGACCATTTCCTTTGGGTGTCTCAAGTACCAATGTAGGTAAGATATCAAGATTCAGCCACATCCCAGTCCTGATGGATTTGCCATACGTGTTCGATGTCCCTTTTTGTATATTCATTCATTTGAGATTGTGGCTTCGTACAGGCAGCAACTTATAGATAACGGTGTTGTTTTTTTTATGCCCATTCATTTTGAGCAGATCACCCTGAACAAGGCTATTTTCGAGCGGCCACATGTAGGCATGCCAGGTTAAAACATTGTTGGCAAGATAATAATTCTCCTATTTGGCCTAGCCTACCCAAGTTATTACACCCTGGGTTGAGTTTTTCGGGTCGAGTGAGCTTGCTGAAGTTATTGCACCCTGTAACAACAGTGGGCATGAATGGGGAAATCTGGTAGAAGTATTCACAGCCAGTGCAATACTATGTGTGCGATTTCGTGTGTTGAAGTTGAATGTTTTGTCTCCACATGAGTGCGTATGTAATTCGAAAATATCCCGAATGAAGAAAGGAGCTGTTTTTCACTGAAATTATGAGCGAATCTGTTGTTGCTTCCTGCATTTTTATATACACTGAAGAGTCTTCTGCCGTCGATAAAGACATTTCTTAGTCGTTCGAACAATTTATAGCTGTTTTACTTTGCTTTTTTATAAGTGACCTTTTTCAGAGATGTTTTCCATATTGTCGCAAAATATTGTAGACATGTAAAAAGGAGGAATAGTTTTTCTAGATCGAATATTAAAACTGTAAGTTTTGGAATAAACCGACAAAGACATTCTGCAGGAAATTGTTAAGTACACCAAAATTCACATCATTTTGGTGAAAATGTGTTTTTCTCTGGTAATTTCAAATAAGTGTAAGAGTTGGAATAAAATAATTTATGATTTCACAAATCAAATGTTTTGAACTTCTCTACATGAAAAATGTATTTTTAACATACCGCCACGCATTTGATAGAGTTCCTATCTTGAATGTTGTAGATTTCTATTACTGCCTGTGGCAACTGACCAAAATGTCTGCATGAGATAGATTTTGTGTGTTTCATGATGCGACAGAACACTACACTCAGAAAACTTAGGTCTGTAGATGATGATTGTAGACATTTCTTGAACAAAATTTTCAATTTTGAGTAAATTCATTTTCTGCTTTTATATTTTCTGATATTTTTTTCCATCCTGCTTCATTTGAATCTCTCGACATTGATGTGTAATTCTGCTTGGTATCGTCGTGTAGGTGAATTTTAGTAGTATTGTCTAGTAACGGAATATTTAATAAGACAATGTTTTGGGAGTTTCGATTGAAAGAGTTCAAATAGAGATGATTCAAATTTTGTAACGCCGTTTTGCATTGATTTGCAAAAAATAAGTTAGTGTTGAGGACCTCTGGATGGTGTGATCCATCATTGATTTATAGTTGTATTATATGTACGGCTGTATGAACGCAACTATAATTTAAATGATTTGTCCCATACGTCTAAGAATGATCTCTGACATATATGTTTTATTGTTTGGATGAAATTCACCGTAAAGATTGGCAAAACCTACCAGAGTTGACGTGGTAACTTGTTATTCAAAATGACCGATCCTGTATCATATCGCGATCAATATTTTCACGCTAATTTAACATATTTTTTGCTCGTGCTAAATGAACATCTATTTTTGTGGCCTTTGTAATTGTACCGATACGTTGTTCATAATGCAAGAGCCTTTTGTTACGTACCACGGTACAATCTGTTTATTTTTGCTGCTTATGCTCGTTTGATGTCAAGATATGGAAATAAAAATATGACTGATATTGCTTCACAATATATATTTATTCCACCGATTTTCCCACTTGCATGTTATCTGAAATCACATTACAAGAAAAATCTACGAAATTGAAACGAAAAATTACTTTCCCCATTTAGTTTATTTTGGAAAAGTTTAACGAAATACCGTTCAATAACTTTGACCATTTAGTTCGGTTCCACTTATTTAACCATGTTTCAGAGTTATGATGGTAGCAAATTTCAAACGATGAAGTGATATCTCATCTCTCAACACTGTTATATTCTGTATGCTTGATCTGTCTAGTTAACTCAGAATATTAAATTTGTACATATTTGTCATCCTGTGTGGTCTTGGGTTTAAGGACTTTGGATTTAATATCAGATTTTTCGCCCTTTTTTGTAGAGGAAGAAGTTCACTCATAAGCAAGGGTTAAAGCTGTGACTAAAAGCGTCAACTGCTGCTAGGGCTGGGCAAAACCGAATCTATCACATCTGATTATGATAATGTGGTCGATGAGAGTCGGTCCATCACTGGCTCATGCTTGATTAAATATAATTTCTGATTATGATCGTGTGCGCCGATGATACGCGGCCCATCTGTGGCTCATATTTGACAGAATAAAATTTTCTGAATGTAAAACTATGGCCAGTTCACTCGATACGCAGAGTCGTCAAAGAAAACCGTTCTGAGCTACTTCAATCGTTCTGCACGCAAAGGTTCTGTACTTACCGTGACTTGAGCTTGACAAAATATGTTTTGGACGACATTCTTTTGGCGGGAAGCTCGAACCCTTGAATTAGAACCAGTGTTTGCACCAGACGTTTTTTCTTTATTGAAATTCATTCCGAGCAAGGTCCGAAGCAGAGCCTAAAAAGAATCCACTAACGGCCACTTAATAGCTAAGAGCTACTAAAAGATGTAGTACCAGCAACTGCGCTCTAAGCGGAAAACATTCCAAACGGAACCGGACTTCTATGAAAAAGTGCGATAAGTGGTGTCTGCCCTGGGCGATATTCAAACCATCACCACTTCTTAATGCCACATGATTTACTTTACACCCTTGGTAAAGTGGTGAACTTCGATTAACGAGCGGGGCTCGAACCCGAGATCTTTAACCTGCGATGACACATGTTTAACCACTAGGCCATCGCGCCCACGTTACAATAGTGGTTTTATTCTCAGCTTTCCTTTCCCGAAGGATTAGACGAAATATTTTGAGTTGTTCACAGTAGATTTTATAGATACCGTAAATGGCCTAGGTGGTTATCTGGTTGCTGCAAGTTGAAAATCTAGAGTCCCGGAAAGACAGTGCCCGGTTAGTTCATTTGGTAAAGCGTTTTTTTCATAGACACTTCTTGGAGTGGATCACCCTGACCAAGGTTCTGCACCACTTATAAACGGACAGGGTTAGAGTTGTTGAAAAAATATGATCTTTCCTGTTCGTCTTAGCCTACACATGGTAATACCCTGACAGTGGACAGGGATTGACAAGCCAGACACGCCGGGACTCGAACCCGAGATCTTGTACCTGCGAGGGCTACATGCCAAAGTCATGGTTAGCCATATGATTAAAGTGCATTTTCGGCTTTCCTTTCCCACAGAATGAGAATAAAATTCTATCCTATCTTGAGTTCGACCCGTTAACTGATGTTCGTCATTTAGCTTAGAGTGAAATAACATTTCGCTTCTAAGTGAAAGCTGGTACTACTCGATTTTTGTTGCCTTTGCTCACAAAATGGTCAATTAGCTAACAGTTAGGTCAGAGAGTTCCGCGCACATATTTCAATTGAAACATCTTGACTTCACATCTTCTGCGTCGCGTTTCATCTACAGCCCATATATATACGAAAAAGTCCATTTTATAGTATCATTTCGATATCACTGATTGAAATTACTGTCGAATAACAGAGATTTTACTGTGTTTTTTACAGTGCAATATGGACTCGTACATCATACAGTTAAGGTCCGACTTCTTCTGGTTCCTCTCCTCTTTTCTTGATATTTCCTCGAACATCAGAAAAAAGATTTGGGGGGATTTTTAACACTAGAAGTATGGAGTACGACAAGGCAAGTTGCGGCAGCGGAATGTCTTGAGGGGGCTCGGAAAAAATGAAACCTAGATACAACTTCTCATTTGAAAAAGATGATCCAAAGATCCTGAATCAAATTTTGATCTCCGTTTGTGCATTCTAGCTGATCTTTGATTCATGGACGTCGTTCACAGGAAAGCGACACAGAGATCAAACTGATTTATTTACTGGCCATTTGCAGTAATTGCAAATTTCCGAAATTAGAAACGCCATGTTGATGAGATTTATGCCGCCAAGTCGATTATAGTTTTATTTTGCCCAACATGGCCCTCTATTCTTACCTCAACGTATTTGATGCGAAACCTCTTGGGTTCAGTACTGTCATCTGTGGTCCCAAGTAGGCAATTTGATTCGTTGATTCGAAGCGCAATCTATTCGAATCAAAAGTGAATCGTTCATAGAAACAAAGACTTGCTAAATATACTAGAATTTTAACGAGAAAATGTAATTGATTTTGGTCAAGTTTGATAGGGGAATACGTCACACATTCGTATTTTAAACCAAAATGTTTTGCGTCTAGCCTGTCTCAATTTACCTCAATTTAATTTTGCCATGTATATAATACTGTTTTGTTCTTGAGACAAATAAATATACATACATATGCTTGAGCGAGATGAAAACCAGCTCTACGCAGATGTGAACACGCGCTACTAGTGGCCGAAATAGTTTCTATAGTTACCAGAACGCGGTGGTTCCCCTACTTCACGTTTTTGTTTTGTCGTTCGATGCTCGTGAAAATTATATTTAATGTCAGTTATGACTTGAAAGAAATATCTCTAAAATATCTAGTATAAGGGCATTTACTTATATATTTCACGTGCTTTTGCATAGCTTGCTTAACAAACAATTTCAACTTAATCGATTAAAATGACTCAGAACACTGTGGATTCGAAAGAAATCAGTCTCTCACAGAAGGAAGTTTTGTTGATGCGTTTGTCAAATCACATAGAACAAGCACAAGTCGACAGTCC
This sequence comes from Styela plicata, assembly GCA_963675895.2. Classification (NCBI taxonomy): domain Eukaryota; kingdom Metazoa; phylum Chordata; class Ascidiacea; order Stolidobranchia; family Styelidae; genus Styela; species Styela plicata. The sequence goes on from OZ023138.1 coordinate 24,480,007, forward strand.
AGCATTCTTTTTGTCAAATTTGGCTCTTAAGGGTAATGAAGAGTTGGTGAACGAATTCCTTGGTGATCAACCATCCATGGACACATCGACATTAGAAACATTTTTACAATCCCAACTTTATGTGTCTTGCTTCTGGGGGCTTTATGACATAGTCAAGGTATTGTTAGATAACAAAGCGGATCCAAATTTTCAGAATTTTAGAACATTATGGACGCCGTTACATGCTGCTGCATTTCAAGACCACGGAAGGATTGTGATGTTACTATTGGAATATGGAGCAAACCCTATGAGCAAAGATTACAAAGGACGTACGCCCACTGATTTTGCTTCAGTTTCAGATAAAATTTGGTCTCATTTTGATGTGATAAATATTCCGAGAACGTCTGTTTCAGATCTCATAAAAAAGAATATTTTGAAAGGAAATCCCGAATCTACGCCGCAAAACACTGGCAAATACGAAAATGGAGACAAAACCTCATCGGGTATTAAACTAGCAAGCTATGGATCATCCTCAAATCACCCGGAGAATGCAAAATCATCAGAAAATCATACTTTACCATCATCAGCATCTTCATCTCGTAGATCGCACTCAGGATTTTATAACAAATCATCCGATAACACAGCGTATCAGAATTCACTGTTTGATTCCACAAGTCTCCCATCAACGCGACCAGGCAGCAAGTCTACATTTGGTGCCTCAGTTTCAAGAATCGGTGCCCCAAATTCAATAAACGACGCCTCAAATTCAATGCACGGTGCCTCAGATTCAATGCATGATTTGGAAAATGGTGTCACAAATATTATACTCGAGTCCCCAGAGTCAAGAATCAGTGCCCCGGATTTGAGAATCAATGTCCCAGATTCGCGAAACGGGGCCTCAGTTTCAAGACACAGTGCCTTAAGTTCGAGGAGCGGTGTCACAAGTTCAAGAGGTGGTGCCTCCGATTCAAGTCAAATGAAGGATATACTCGGCAATGGAGGTTTTACCACAAGCGCCACACCAATGCATACTGGCAGACGATCATCCCGTAGAACTTCTGGATCTGTTCTCAATATTTTAACTTGGGAGTGAGATGGCCAATGCCCATTTATCCTAATATCTGGATATTTCAAAAAATCAAGCCCAAATATTGTTTAACGATTATTTTATTGCATTACATAATCATATATTCAAATGTCGAAATTCTTCATCGGAATCTAGTCAAACTGTGGATTAACTGAGTCCATTGTAGAAACATTTACTTTGTTCTGAATTGAATTCAATCAGAGACAAATCAGTGACGTTCTTGTTTGTTCTTTTATGTTTGAATGTTATTTATTTGTGTTGAATGGAAATAGAAATGTGTATTTTTTCCAACACCTCGTTTAAGCTGAATCACACTGTTTTTTTGATTTTGTAACTTTTACTAATTTGTAAAAATATTTGGATAAACAAACGCAACAGAATCTTTTCCTTGTGTTTTGTTTAGGATAGACAAGATTGCTTCAGAACCATTAAAATTGCATTTTATAGGAGTATTGAATTTTTTGAAATCATTTGTGAAATATTGAAATATTTCTCATTGTGTTTATGGCAATTAGCAAAAATTCATATTCCCCATGCGGTTTTAAACCTCTCAAAGTAAAACTCATTTGCCTCGTTCGTTTTGAAAAGGCATCTTTTTTATTTTTCATTGGAGTTACACGCTGATATTTTATTTGAAAATATGCATTAACATTTATTCCGAGCTGGATCTACCCATTTAGCAATAATTTGTTGTGTTCCTGGACAATTTTCTCTTTGATGGCAGAATTAGTTTGGTTGTCTGAGTGAGAGAGTCCTGCATTTATGGTGTGGATGCCCCATTAAGTTTGTTCGGCGGAATTGGTATAACTGATATTGTGAAATATAATTGGCGATATCTGCAATGTGTAATCGCAAAACCATCGAATACTCAATCTTTTAAGTGTATATTTAAAGTATTGCTTTTGTATCTACCATACGGGTAGATGATGTGAGATAACAACTTTGTTCTCAGTTCTCACTTTGAGTCTAGAGCTGGGGAAAATTGAATAATTTGGATTGTAAATCTGATTCGAATATTTTTTTTTTGAATCTGATCAAATCACCAATCCCATGTAAATAACAAATGTCCCATTTTTACTATACAACTTGTCTCCATTGTGAAAATCAAGAAATTTATAGTTAGCAGTGTGTATTTTTAATTCATATTCTATGTCTAAGAACAACATTTTTCATATTTTGACGACAAAATATAATCAATTTTGGTCAAGTTTGACCAAAATCGATTGCATTTTATCGTTGAAAATGAAAGTTCTAGTTCATTCACCATGTTCATTCACCTCGATTCGCATTTATTGATTCGAATAAGTTGTGCTTCGAATCACAGAATCAAATTGCCCAGCCCTATTTAAGTTTATATAAAAAAGAAACACCTTTTTCTCGTGTTCTGTTTCATGTTTCTGTGTTTTGTTTTTATATTCCCCTACTTATTCTCTGTTTTGGAAACCAAAACAAATTCTTTCATACTGTTGGTGCTATATTCTTATTGTATTAATATGTTTGATTTATTTATATATTACAGTTAATATCTAAGCTTAGTTAAACCTAATTTAAATCATCTCTGTAACAAATCAAATCAATCACAATATTTCAGACGAACTAACTAACGATTTTTTAGAATATTCGGGATATAATTAGGTATATAAATTGGGATCTAATATATTTTGGTTTTAGAATCGATCAGAATAATCTTCTTGAATAGAATCTGAAGTCATGTAATAAGGAAACAAAGGCATCTATTTATTAGCTGATCAGTAATTTACTTGAAAATTCACAATTTTTATGAAAAAATTTTAAATTATCATTCTGTTGATTTTGGATCGTTGCAGAAATTGAATCCAATATTTCGAATTGAAAATTTCGAACAGCCCTAGATATGGTGAAACAAAAATTGAAAATTTTGTGTTGTTGTAGCTTGGTTGATTTTTTTCAAAAAACTCAAAAGGTATCACTTCGTAATTACAAATTTGGTCAAAGAAATTCTTAGCGATCAACTTCAAAATTTTGTCTAAACCATGATACTGCTGCATGATTTGATAACTTTAAAATCTTTTGTTGAACATGGGCCACTGATAGATCGCACCATCGAGGTGCGATCTATCAGCGGCCCATGTTCGGCAAAAACAATTTCTGAATAATTTGTATTTCAAGTAGGGCCAAAATATTCATTTCGATTCAGAATATTCGAAACATGAATTATTCGATTTCTGCAACAATTCAAAATCAAGAAAATGGTAATTTAAAATATTTTTTATAATTTTTCATGAATTATCACGCAATTTATAACATGGCAAAAGAATGTCTTTGTTTGTTTTTTATACAACTTCTGATGCGAATATTCAAGAAAATTATTCGATTCGATTCTGAAACCATGAGATATCCCACATTGGCCACCCTTCATTTTAAGTCAAAAAAATTTTATTTGGCTTCGTTTTGGTTTAATTCAATAAATATCTAAATTTGTTGGAACAAGCTTTTTACTTGAAATTTGTGCAAAGTTTGTCCTATCAGTGGCTCATACTTAACAAAAAAATTTTGAATTAATTTGTATATGAAGTCAAAAAAAAAATTTTTTTTTGGTTCAATTCAACAAATATCTAAATTTTTAAAATTATAGAAATTTTTAAAAAATGTTTAAATTTGTTAAAACTAAATATTTTGGATATCGTTAGTTTCTGCTTAATATTTGCTCTGTGTTGGAGATATTTTTCAACAAGTTGACTGTTTTGGAGATATATATTTTTAAGGAATAGCTTGTAGGAGTCAAACAACTGCAGTCATGTATCAAACCATGGAAATCTACATGGCTCGAAAGAAGCAAGTCCCAGGACATTACAAGTTTGTAATTTTTATAATTGAAATTTTCTTAAAGTCAGATGGGAAGCAGCACTTAAGAGTTGGGTTGCACTGTCGGGATTTTCCAAAAGTCTTCATTTCTGCATAGGGCTGGCAATTCGATTCGGTGATTCGAAATACAGATTATTCGAATCAAAAGCGAATCGGTCATAGGAGCAAAATCTCGCCAAATGAAATGGAGTTTTTTCTTTTCAACGACAAAATGCAATCGATTTTGGTCAAATTTGGCCCAAATCGATTGTATTTTGTCGTTAAAATAAAAATTTTAGCTCTTAAACCAGAGTGTAATTGAAAATACATCATTTTTAAATCTGTTCAAGCTTATATTTTTAATTCGTAACTGTGAAATTCTTAATTATCATGGAAGAGACAACTATAGTAATAGTAAAAATGGCATATTTGTGATTTTTTATGGAATCAGCGATTCGATCTTACTCGGAAAAATTATTCGAATCAAATTCGAAATTCAAATGATTCGATTTTGCCCGTCCACTGCATTCTGCACTTATGTAGCTCTTTGCACAGTAATGGGTTTGGGAAACTTTACCAAATCTTTCGCATGTGAAAAAAATTTTTTTTTTGTTTTGAAGAAAGTTGTCATTTTAGAGCAAAAAGCATACAAATTTTAAGTATCATAAATGATATTTTAAAAACATATTCAAGGTCTTAGGGGTGAGATTGCCTCCACCCGTGTCAAAACTTAGGGAGGAACATGTCCCCCCTAGTTACGCTGTTAGTGCTGACAAGCCCATATGATATTGTTTCTCATGCAAATGTATTTATTGATGAAATAATAGTAATCTTCTTCTATTTCATCTTTTGACTGAAACTTGCCTTTTACTTTTCATTTTCACAGTCCAGACTCCAATCGAATATTTGATCGAGATGTTGGAGATGATTCTATAGGGGATTCCCGCTTGAATAAACTTCATACTAACCGAAAAAATCCTCCCCCTCCCCCCCACCCGAGAGAACCAGAAAGAAGAAACTGTCCTCAACCCACGCACAGCAGATTCCTGAGTCATAATGCAAGGTATGTGTGGATTTTGAGTTATTATTTCCCTCCTGTGGGAGAGGAAAGCCGAGAATGCGGCTCAACCTTATGGTAAATCACGACCTCTCGTGCATATACAAGTGCATTTTTTTCTGAAGTGAACCTGACAGAGCTTACGTGAACCACTGTGCACCGGTGAGGTGTTGAACGAGAATAGGATATCATTTTTATCCTGCGGGAGAAGACAGCCGAGAATACAGCTTAACCATATGGCGAACCATGACCTCTCGTGCAGATACCAGTTCCGAATCGGGGTGAAGTTTTTTGGGATATTAACATTTGACTCATCTTTTTCTGTGGTTGGTGGAGGAAGCCATAGGCAGAGCTTAGGTGAACCACCGTGCACCGGTGAGGTGTCCAGCAGATCTTTGCATATAATCTTGCAGCTTAAAATTCGATATATATATGCGAATAAACGCAATAAATTTTACTCAGACTTCTCAAATACCTCATCATTCCATTCGTTTTAGTAGCTAAATAGTAACCCTGTTTTTATCCTTCAGGTTTCTTAATGAACCGATCTGTGTGATGGCGACAGAGAGTACAGATAACGAACAAAGCTCATGGTGGCCATCGAGAACAAGTGATGAACCACTCAAAGTTCCAGAAAGAACACTAGATACTGTGCACAGGTTAGTTGGAACTTGAAAATCACGTCCTTTATTCTAAATCTACTCACTTTGTGGGCGCGATGGCCTAGTAGTTAAACATGTTGGCTTCGCAGGTTGAAGATCTCGGGTTCGAGCCCCGGCTCGTTTATCCATACCCACCACTAAAATCAGGATGTAATAACTCTGGTAGGTTAAGCCGAACAGGGAAAAATTCATATCTCTCCAGCAATTGTAACCCTGTTCGTCTATAAGTGACCTCTGTTACGGGGCATTTGGCAGGGAAATCCACTCTAAGAAGTGGCTGTAAAAAAAAATGAAAAAAATTTACCCCAATCCCCCAACTTGTGTAACAAGTAAAAATTTTAATCACACCTTATTGTTTAAATTTACTTTAAACAATGCTGGCAGTTCCCAACAGGTGTGAACTAACGATCCTTGAATGTCAAAGAGGAACTACAAAACATAGCACTGACAACTAGGGCTGTCCGGAATATTCGAATCATAAATTATTCGATTCGATTTCTGCAAAATTCGAAATCAAAATTCGAAAATTTGAATTTTCTTAAAAATAAGTATGAATTTTCCAGTAAACTATAAGCTGACGAAAAGATGGCTTTGTTTGTTTATTATATGACATGTGATTCGATTCTAAAACCAAAAGATATACGTTTTTGGCCACCCCTACACTCTGAGCGAAAACGTCTCAAACAAATGCACATGGCATTCTGCTTTGCTCAGAAATTAGATAGGTTTTTGTGTGTAATAGAATACCTTTTTCAACTAGTATCTTTTTTCATACATGAAGAAAGATACTAGTTGAAATAGGTATTCTATTTTTATAACCACTTTCTAGAGTGGATTACCATATATGTCCGTCAGTAATGAATTTCTATCCTGATCTCCTCCAACGCAACAAAACTGTTCAGCTTCAAAGTTTCAGAAAATGCTTACATGTCAAGGTGTGACATGACACTTTGATTTTTATTCAATGGAGGAATTATTTTTTATTTTTATTTGTAAATTTATAGTTCCAAATGTGGAGAAATAATTGAGTAATTAGTCTGCAAGAATGATAACTGTCTATTGTGATGGAAGTTCAAAAAACATGTGTTATGACATCACAAACAGTTCTTTTGAGATTTCCTATATTTTAAAAGCACTTGAAAGGTCATTTTGGGATGTTTTTTAGTCAGCGAGAGGGGGGGTGCCATAAAACGCTAGTGCCCCTAAAACAATCTATCTATTCAGCTTAATTTATATATAGTGAATAAAAGAAATCCTAAGCTTGAAACAATCTGTAAAAGTTTGGCCTAATCCATATATATTTTGTTATGTTTAATCCTCTCTTCCTTACCAGATCAGACTATCAACATTCAGCTCCAGTGAAAGGAATCAGGAGACACGACAGCAATCCATTTACTGTTCCAGCTAAAGGAATTTGTGAGTTGATTTTCCATTTTTATGACATGATTGTTTTTATTGAAATCTATCACTTCTTTGTTCATTTTACTTATCCATCTGTACTAGGAGCGTTTCAGCATTTCGAATCGAATCAATTAATATTAGTTCGAATCGATTCGAATCATTTCAAAGAGTTTTTTAATTTCTGTTGCATCATGTATGCGAGGTTTTTTTGTTGTCAGAGCTTGAAAGAACACATTTTTAAATTATATGACTATTTGGTGACTTTTATTAATTTTCCAATTTTATTGTGCTCAGTTGTAAAATCAATACAAAGCTATTTTGTTCTTGTTCAGTGTTGCTCAAATTTGAACAACGAATGTGTTCTTTGGTTTTGTAAAGTAAGGTAGAATCTTGAAACAGGGGGGAGTGATTTTTCTTAAATAGAATCATATTGGGAAAAACAATGTTCGGAGCTTGCATCATGAGATACAAAAAATGCATTAGGGAATCAGGAGAGAATTTCATTTTTATCGTACGGGAGAGTAAAGTCGAGAATATGGCTTAACCATATAGGTAACCACGACCTCTTGTAAAGACACTTGTTCCTAATTGGGGGGGAGGTTTCAGCTTGACAAATTTCCCATTTTTCTTGTACATGAACATAGTTGGTGGAGGAAGCCATGGGCAGCACTTACGTTAACCATCGCGCCTTGCGGGATTCGAACCATCGTCAGGATGCTCATAGATGCATAGCTCGAAACGTTTTACTAGGGTTTTGCCGATTGAGCTAACATGGCACTCAAATCTATACTTTCCCCTCAGGGCTAATAATCATTGAATGTTTCCTTTTATATCTATCAATGTTTCAGTTCATCAGAGACACATACTTGAGAAAAACATGCACAGACCATGAATATTTAATATTTTTTTATTAAATTACCTGATTTCGCTAAATAGAGTTTTATATTCAGTCTGGCACGGCAAAATCTTTTTTTTTTTTGTGCGACTGAATGTCATGTCATTTCCCTTGCAAGGACAAAAATAGCCTCACAACCATCGACAATGCTTTTTCATAGCAGCAGTTTTGAACTGTTTAAATAATCTGGCCACATGATATACCATGATATATTACCGATTCATGAATTTTCCTCTGTTGAAACCCATTTTCTTTGGGTGTCTGAGAAGCTGAATAGCTGGCACTCTGATTCAGTTTTACAATTAATATAGTTTTAGAGTTATTTATTGAGTTGAAAGAAATATTTAGGGCATCGTACACCGCGCTTTATTAAAGTATTAAATGACCTATTTGCCGACCTGTGGGCGTATCTTTAATTGTTACGTACAAAACAATTATTGTTTCATAATGAGATAATTTCAACCCATTGTCTGATAATTTTGTTTATTATGCCATCACAGAGTAGAGTTCATAACAATGAAACTTTCGTAAATCAATAAACCTGATAACGGGGGCAGAATCTTGTTTTTCTTCGGGTGTCTGAAATGTTCATATCATTTTATCCGGATGGACAAAAAAATTCGAAACCATCAACACTGCTATTTCATAACAGTATTGATGATTTCATTTCTTTTTTCAAAATCTGATTGCTAACAGACACCAGAATGCAATGATATATTCTTCTAACATGGAATATATCATGGAATATTGCCCATTTGCTGAAGTTTCTTCTGATGAGACACATTTTTATCGGGTGTCTGAATAGCAGGGTGCCTGGCGTTTTCCCGATCCTGATTAGGGTTTGTACACTCAGAAGCAGTTTTAAAATATAGAGAAAGTTTAAAAAAAATAGTTATTTTTTTTATGCAACCTGTATAGCTTCAAACCCTAAATCCGAAAGTAACACCTCTACTCGTAATAAATCCATCATACATTTTTATCAATTCTTTTTTATTGAGATTCACTCTAAGCAAGGTCGGAAGCAGTGCGTAAAAGAAACTTCCTGATATCAAAACCACAATACAAGATTAAGTACCAGCAATTGCACTCTGAGCTGGCAGGTTTATGCACAGGAAAAATGAGAAATACGATAATCAAAAACCTTCACCCCGATTCGGAACTGGTATCTGCACGAGAGGTCGTGGTTCGCCATATGGTTAAGCTGCATTCTCAGCTTTACTTTCCCGCAGGATAAAAATGATATCCCATCCTATCCTATATGCCAAATGGCACTAAATCGCAGTGGTAAAGTGCAGGGATTGGGATATGCCCTGGGTACACCATCCACCACTTCCTAAATCATATTTGACACCTACATTGACTCATTTAAGTCGCCTGTTTGTGAAAAGGAATTGATTATTTTATTTATTATTCAGTGCCAGTGAACACTCCTAAAACCAAAGATGACGACGGCGATATCCTACTTGAGAAAATCTCGTACCGACATGAATACAATTCAAGATTGGACAGGAATGAACCTATAAGAGGAAAGGTATGATTTTCAAGATCAATCAGACCAATATCCCGGTACCAAATTTCACCACTGCCATGAAACAATGTTTTAATGCGTTTCACCCAAATGACGATACTTCATGATAAATTGTTCTCAAGGAGATGGAAACTTCTAATCTTGAAAGCCTGGTGTCAATTTCACTGATCAAATTCATCAACCTACCAACCAATTGAATGCAATGGTTTGTGGAGTGAAATGAACTTTATTTCACAGTTTTAATTAACAATGTTTACAATTATATCCGGTTACGAGGTTTATCTTGTGCGTTGTCATTCCACCCCGGGTGGAACCAATGAGGAACCGATAAGCTTATCGAGCATCGTCTCAAGGCTGTGGGTTACAGTGTCTTCCCCAGGGGCACCCTTATGTATTGCTCTTTGAAGGATTTCTTGTTTATCAATCTTGACCACACTTCACGGGGTTTCGAACCTGTATCATCTGTTATGTGTTAAGCTCAATGACTATTGTCGCTTATATTACGTACCTACGGCCCCCCATAAGTGGCGGTTGGTTGGTTCTTTTCAGGTTCTGCTCAGAGTGAATTTTGTTTATCCGTAAGCGGCCTCTGGTACATGGCTTTGCTTAGGGTCATCCACTTCAATGTGTGGCTATTCAAGGCTGGGCAATGGATTAGGTGATTCGAATCGATTCGAAGCACAATATATTCGAATCAATCGTGAATTGTTCACAGGAACAAATACTTCTTATTTTACTTATTGAAATATTTATCAACGACTAAATGTAATCGATTTTGGTCAAATTTGAACCAATCGATAGCTCTTTGAACTGTGGCTTCAGGAGAATTTTCAAGTATGATTCGTCTCCTGTGGCCTTGCTCTGAGCGAATTTCAATATTAAAAAAAATCAGTAGTTGCTTGCTGGTTTCTCTCATTTGCTATGTCTTACCTATGTTAGAATATATTTTAATAATAAAGAAAAAGTCATTGATCTTCATAGTGCAAACAGGATTCATTCCCGTGTTGTGATCACCCTAGAATCCATTGAATTAGCCTGATGTCCTGTGCCAGAAATACGGCCCACGAGAAACAAAAATTTGCTTCAAAGGCAATATTTCTCGCGATAATTCATTTATTCAGAGATTGGAATGAGTTTTTTCTTTTTGAATGCCTATCAGTAGTTGTAATCGAACGGTAAAAAAGGCTTCAAAATCACCAGAAACTGCTCTTTTTTATTGTCCAAAGATAATGACCTCTTAAGGTAAACAAGATTCTTTCATGTACTATCAGTTCAAATATAATAATATAAAATTATAAAACTTTCTTTTGCAGCTTCACGGCAGTTTTGTCTGGGACCAAGTTGTGCAAACGGACGCAGGTAAAGTGGTCGTTACTCCGTGGAATAAGAAAATTCTTCACAGATGCGCCACTGTACCGATAACAAAGAATGAAAAGGCCAAGAAAAATGAAATAAAAACTGAGGAAGGAAAACCAGGTACGGTCCAGAGTTTGCGATGGAAATTCTATGTTTTAGATGAAATAGAGATAGGATAGGATTTCATTTTTACCTTGCGGGAGAAGAAAACTGAGAATACGGCTTAATCATTGGCTAACCATGGCCTCTCGTGCAGATACCAGTTCCGAATCAGGGTGAAGTTTTTTTTTTTTTGGCTTGTCATGTTTCTCATTTTTCCTTGACTTTTAATTTATGTGGGCTGGTTATCACGGGGGCATCGCAGGTTCGAGTCTCGGCGAGTTCTGCTCGTTAATCCATGGCACCATCTCAACCCAGGGTGTAACGACTTGGGTAGGCTTGGGCGAACTAGAAAAATCATAGTTTTCCAATAACCTCAACCTTGTTTGTCCAATACAAACAATGATCTGGTCACAATGATCACGGTGATTCACTCCAAAGATAATTATAAAAACTTTTACTCCTTCACAAATTAGGATAGGATTTCATTTTCATCCTGTGGGAGAGTAAAACTGAGAATACGGCTTAATCATATGGCAAACCACAACCTCTCATGCATATACCAGTTCCAAATCGGGGTGAAGGTTTTCGACGTTTTACCCTTTACCTGTGCATGGACTATTTTTTTTTTTGTGCATAGCCACTTCCTAGAGTGGATCATCTTGTCCAAGGCCCGGTAACAGCGGCCACTTATAGACGGACAGGGTTGCAATTACTGGAAAGATATGATCTTTTCCTGTTCGGCTTAGCCTACCCAAGCTATTACACCCTGGATTGGGTGTTGGGCATGGATGAGCGAGGCGGACTCGCCGGGGCTCAAATCCAAGATCTTCTGGTTCGTGGAGGAAGCCGTAAGCAGTTCTTACGAGAACCATCATGCACAGGCAAGGCGTCCAGCAGACCTCTCGCTCATGATCATTCCTCAACGGGATTTGAACCCAGGACGTTAATGATGCATAGCTCGAAGCCCAGGATAAACATGAAATCCTATCCTACCTTGGATGTGACGCCGGATTTATTTCCTCCCTTGGGATGAAAACGATACCCAGCTCTAAAAAATGAAATTATTTGCATTTTTCCAGACCAAGAAAAGCCACACGCATCACCAAAACAAGCAAGCGATGAAAAAGAACAAACAAAAGAAACGCCAAAAACACCTCCGACAGAAAAATCAGCTGAAATCCAGACAGGAAAAGAAGAAGCATCAGTAAAAGAAACACATGAATCAACAGGGAAGCCGGAAAACAAAGAACTAAACAGAAAAGCAGAAACCATCCCCCCTATTGATGGACTACCTGCTCCTTCAGCTGCCTAGATCACTAAAAAAAAAATGTTTCTTTCAATTTTTTGAATAAAATGGTTACTATTTTTTAGGCGTTTATTATGAAAATGATAATACAACTCTATTTTCAATATCTGCACTTTGTTTATCTTATTAGTATCAGTAGATGAACACTGATCAAGTAATTTGCTGCCATTCTGATAAAAATACTCTTCCTGAGTTTAGTGTAAATATTTCTGACTGACTGTACGATGACATTATCTTGTGATTTCTGTTAAATTTAGGTTAATTCCACAATATTTTTGTGACTTCTTGATTCAAAGGGCGAACTTGACTGATCTTACTAATATTTTAATTCTAGAAATACTTTTTCATACCTCACTGTAGTCGCACTTATCACTAATAGCACTCAATATTCTGGTACGGGCCATTTTGGTCCATCAGAGATTCAATAATTTGTGATGTGAGTTTTAAATTATTCATTTTTGAATCAAATCTTAAATTTGATTCATTTGTATACTTCTGATATTCATATTTGTCACAAATTCACCATTTTTCCTACTGAGTCTTTGTATCACGACCAATGTCCTAGATTTTCCAACACATACCACTCAAAAAGGCAGATGCTTGTTGGTATATTTTCACTTCGCTTGTTAATAGTTAGATTTTTGTGCAGTTGCATGTTTGGTAATTTGGTCTTGGATTCTATAGTTCTTTGATTTTAATTTACATCCCTGGTCATGCTTGACTGAGTTTTTTATTTAGGAATTAATCTTTTACTGATGCATCCTTGCTTTTTCTCCTGCTTGCTTTTTAATCGACCTGTTTACCTAAATCAAAGTGGCAATTTTTCATATTAAAGCCTAATTTTTGTTATTTGTATCAGTGAATGCAAGAAATCTGGACCAGTTGGTTCAAGAGAAATCATTTTGGAAAGAATAATCGACTTTTGGCAAGAACCTCGAATGTATGATGCGGTAACGCCGTTCTGCTAACACACAGGAAGGTCATACCATGATCAGTTCTTTCAGTGGTGAGATAGGATATCATTTTTATCTTGACGGAGAGGAAAGCCGAGAATACAGCTTAACCATATGGCGAACCACGACCTCTCGAGCAGATGATACCAGTTCCGAATCGGGGTAAAGGTTTTTTGATTATCGCATTTCTCATTTTTCCTGTGCATGGACCTGGTTGGTGGAAGAAGCCGTAAGCAGTGTTTGCGTGAGCCACCATGCACCGGCCAGCAGACCTCTTGCATATAATCATCATCCCCCACGGGATTTGAACCTGTGATACTGTGACTACAAGATGTGAAAGAATTTACAGTTTGCCCTTTCAGTTAGTTACCTATCATTAACTCAACGACATAGTTTCTGTGCAGCTTAATAGAAATTGGTCCCTGGAGGCGGGGAATTAGATTACGTCAACAAACACAACCTTCAGATACACAAATCCTCACTTGATTGTAGGATCTCATGTCCTTAGGTCAGGATATCATTTTTATCCCCAGGGAGAGAAAAGCTGAAAATACAGTTTAATCGCACAACGAACCATGACCCCCGTGCAGACAACATTTCCGAATCGGGGGTGAAGGGTTAGGTTTAACATATTTCTCATTTTTCCCGTTTGGTAGATTAAGCCCTAAGCAGCTCCTACGTGAACCAGTGTGCAGGAGAAATCACGCATATAATCATCCAGTGTTGGGATCAAGTCACTTCGTTTTGAGTCAAAGAACACCTGAGTTGCGTGTCCAATTCTTAAGTTTTACCAAAATTTAAAGTATCAAGTCAAGTTCAGGGCGCAAGTTCCTTATTCCTTCATTTCATGTAGCTCTTTGCACTTTTGTGGCTTCAGGAGAATTTTCAAGTTTGATCAGTCTCCTGTGGCCTTGCTCTAAGTGAAAAAAAAAGTCTAGTCGGGTCATACATTTTTCGAGTCAGTCGAGTTCAAAACCTATGTAGAGTAATGTCAGGTTAATTTGTCAATTCTCACTTTACAAGAACCCACTTAGAATCATCATCTGATCCTTATTGGACAGACGAACATGGGTTTCACATCAGGGTACATGGTATGTTTTATAGCCTTCTCGAGTCTCGTAGGGGTGCTCGGTTAGCCCATAGGTAAAGCGTTGGGAGTACGCTTCGAGCTACACATCTCTGATCGTCATGACGCAGATTCGAATCCCAGGACGGATGATGAATTTATGAAAGAGGTCTGCTGGACACCTTGCCGGTGCACGGTGGTTCACGTAAGCGCTGTTTGCGGCTTCCTCCACCATCCAGGTATCTGCAGGAGGGGTCGTGGTTCGCCATATGATTAAGCTGTATTCTCGGCTTTCCTCTCCCGCAGAATAAAAATGATATCTTATCTTAGTCCAGAGCCTAGTGGCATCTGCAGTCGAGTATGAGCTAGAGACATTGAAAAACGAGTCTTTGACTCAAGCCCCCCCCCACTCTAATCATCCCTCATAAGATTCGAACCCAGGACGTTAGTGATGCTTAGTTCAAAGCGTATTTCCCCACTTCACCGATCGAGTTAACCACCTCTTTAATTAATTTATAACTACTAAGACGACACCAACATTCAAGGAGTAACAACTTTATTATAATATACTTCGCATTGAAGCACATATATCACAGCTAACATATTACATTGGTGCTCATAATCAAGCATGAGCCACAGATAGACCACACCTTGTAGGTGTGGTCTATCTGCGGCCCATGCTTGACAAAACGATTATCATTTTGAGCAAAATTAAAAATAGCCTTTGAACCAGATTTTTAGTATTACACTTTGCATTAAAATACAAACATCACAGTCAAAATATTCTTGAGCCAGACCAAGTTAACCGACAGCAATAATAATTTTTCATCCATAATATGCAGATTCCAAAAATATCACATAATAGCTACCAATCTATCCTTGCATAATTCCCACGAAAATCAATTTTTTTTATGGTAATTAATCTTTTCTTTTTATTTTGTTATTCATAGACTGGTTTGAGATTGTCTTTGTTGATATTTCTCGATGTCGACATTTTAGTAGAGGGGGCTGGAATCGAAAATTTTTTGGTTTCGAAATCGAATCGAATAATTTTCCCAAATCGAATTGGAAGTCTTATAACAAACAAAAAAGACATCTATCCATCGGCTTATAATTTACTTGAAAATTCAAACTTATTTACGAAAAAAATTAAAATTATCATTTTGTTGATTTTAAATTGTTGCAGAAATTATTCATCGAATAATTTATGATTCGAATATTACGAATCGAATATTTTGGACAGTTCTACGAGAAAAAAATATTGGTCAGGCTCAAATTAATACTCACATCATAAGAGGTTTCATCTTGTCAAACATGAGCCATAGATATACCACACCTTCCTGGTGTGGTCTATCTGTGGCTCATGCTTGACTGAATGTTCCAAAAAAGCATTTCGTTCATCGAGCATTGTTAGTAAATGTAATAAGGGTTAAATATATATATTTGCATTGAGATACATTATCGCCAGCACATTAGAAAATCTGTATTTTTTATTGACAATTCAACACGGACTAACTAGAGAGGTTCAAAGTCTTTGAACCTCTCTAATTAGTCATAATCACTCTTGCTACTGTATCCTTGCATGTAATCCATCAAAGATCCGTAAACACTAAGGCACAGAGGAAGGATAAGTAGTTAGTCCACGTCCCACAGACCAATAGTGTGAACACAGACTATTGTAATATTAGACATGGCTTCTTTCAAACACACATTTATTTTTGAAACTTTTTATTAGAAAGGTTACAGAAAAATAAATTTGTGTGTGTGTGTGTAAAAAAACTCTTGAGCATATTGTCTAGTATAAAACATATGGGCCAACTTATACGAAAGCATAGAAGGATAAGAATAAGTAGTTGGTCCCACATAAATCCAAGAAAGAGAACGTCATAATATTTTTCTCAAAAAGTTACGTTCGACTAAATAAACATTCAAAACATTGGCTTGCAGGTTCGTAAAGTTTTGGATATTTTTGACTCTTAAAACTTTCAGCAAAATACGCTGAAAATGTTAAAATATACAACAAGACAAATGTAAGAGCAATTGTAAAATTTTCTTTTCTTATTTCCAGCGTTATTCAAAACTCCTATTTTGATACCTGCAGTTTTATTATCTTATATGGTGGAATTTCTTGAAAATCTGTAAAAAAATTTTACTGTTCTCACTTATTCATGGGCTGTGGTGGAATCTTCTCTACCAAGCACGATTTATTCATTGCCCTCTGTTTGTCCGAAGGAATTTAAACATTAGATAGATATACAGTAGAAATACTAATTAAAAGAAATTAATTAATGTGCAAATTGAAAACGATTGATTAATCTCATACAGAATTGCATTGATTTCTAGAAAAGGAACTGGGTAAGTCCAGGACCTTTGAAAAATAATGCAAACATGATAACCGTCCCATTGGATGGACCACAAGCATGAGGATATGACCAAAATTGTTTTTTTTTGGGGGGGGGGGGGGTTAAAGATGCTTATGACATGGTTAATGATGTGCTATGTATATAATTTGAATTCTTATGGAGAATAATTTCATTATAAAATATAAAAGTCACTTCTTTTATAGGGAAACAATACATACCAAATTTCATGCTGGAAACCCAGTTAGCTGTTAAGATTATATTTAAATAGATAAGTTTTTCTAGACCTATTGATTAATTTTTTTTTAATTATTTTTCATTTACAATCAACTAACTCTGTAAAATTTCTCTGCAAAATTGGCAAATATTTTCAAATAGCAGAGATTCCTGATTTGTTTATTAACAGCCACTTCTTGGAGTGGATCACCCTGTCCAAGGCCACTTATAGACGGACAGGTTTAGAATTGCCGGAAAGATATGATCTTTTCCTGTTCGGCATACCCAAGTTATTATACCCTGGGTTGGGTGGTGGGCATAGATTACAGAGTTGAACTCAAACCCGAGATCTTCAATCTGCGATGCGAACATATTTAACCACTGGGCCATTGCGCACACAATTTGAAATTTGAAAAATCCCTTAAAATATGCTTTGTTAAGCATGGGTCACTGATGGATCGTGTCGATAAGACACGGTCCATCAGTGGCCATGCTTAATAAAATAAACCTTCTAACTGGGTAATCCCTTGCCATATGGAAGAGACATGGTCCATTTGAGCACTCTTACAGAAGAAAACAAAACTATAATCAATATGTACACATTAAAAACATAATTTGAAAAATCTTTTTATCCATTGGAGAAAATATAACACGATCTCTCTTAGTGCAATACTGCAAATAAAATATTTTTTAAAGAAAAATAAAATTCACAAAAAATAATAATATGACATCAAATGAAAGGTAGTTAGTTTTTTTGCAATAATTGAATAAATCAAACGCAAATAAGAGAAGATATATAAATTTAAAATATTGATGGACCAAACTGAAAGAACGATAGCTAGTCTGCTATGTAGACACCCGAAGAAAACGGTGTTTCATCAGAAGGAAATTGACTGCAAGAGCAATATTTCTTGATATATATCTTGCTGGAAGATAAAAATGTATTTTTTGACCGTCTAGTAGCAACCAATCTATAGACAAAGGTTCATAATTTTCATTAGCTGTTTTGATGGTTTCGAAGGGTTTTTGTTCATCCAAAAAAAATTTCTTGAACATTCCAAACACCCAAAAAAAAACATGATTCCGTTACCCTGGTCTGCTAAACAGACATCCGGAGTAAATTTGCCAAAAGGCAAAAGTTCATAATAAATCTCTTAAAACACTGGAATGTCGCGACTCATTTTCCTTGCAGATGAACAAATAGACACGAATGCTGCTATTTTATACCTAGTTCAAATTTATGTGTGAGTTGATTTATTTTTAACCTCAAGTGCATCTGAGCAAGACTGAGGAAGGAACATGCTAACAATCATAATTCATCACATGGAAAAGCATTAAAATATAAACTTCAAAATAAAAAACAACCCAAACAGAAATAAGCCACTATAGTAGAGTGGAATGAGTAGTATCTGCCCTGGGCAATATCTTAAACATTCCCCCACCTGTTTGGCAGGGTCTACCAGAGTTGACACAACAGCTGAACCATTTTGCTCCCTTCAAAAATATTGGTATAAAAATGGCTGATAAAAAAACTAGAAAATATTGAGAAATGGCACTGAATAAGGATGTACCAGGTTTACCATATATGTGAAGTAGAATATGCAATTCCTATTAAAGGTTCCAAGACAATGTTGCGTGGGTTTCATCTTGTTTTATTCCACCCGTGTATTTTACGTAACGCAGGAGTAAAATGAGAGAAACGAACCAGTGGTGGCGGAAGGTCTCAAATCTTGATAAGGGGGGCGGGACATCAATAAAATCAATTTTGAAATTGTCCTTATTCAGTGTAAAATAATTACACAGGGGATCGTCTCTACCTTTCCAAACTTGGGGTGGGGGGGGGCACGTCTCCCCTCCCAGGTTCAGTCACCTGTGAATGCAATAAAGAACATGCTAGCAACTTAACAGTGTATTGCGGCAATCAAGGTTGCTACCTTCTCCAAAAAAACTTCCTGAAATAAGTTTTGTATGTAAGCATGCAAAAGTTTTAAAGCGACGTCGTGCCATGCTCTGTGACTCATGCTAAACAAATTAAAAATCATAAAGGCCACGTCGCGACACAATCCATAAAAATTAAAAGTCATAAAGGGGATAACACAAAGAGATTTCAAAGCCAGAAAAATATATTCCGTTTACATTTTTTCTGGGGGACATTTAGAGGAGCCACAAACAAGTTGTAATTTAGAAAAAATTGCCTATTTGCAAAGTAATTTCATAGAGGTTGTATGGACGAATAATTTTTTTTTGTCGAATCAAAATGGTTTTAATGAACGACTTTCAAGATATCTCTGATATATTACATGGTCGATTTAGGAATGTATAGACGTTTTGTACTCAAAATTATTTTCAATAATATATCTTATAAAAATATTCTGTAATGGCCACTGTTGGCTCAAAGTTATCAGGCAGGTTCCTCGATACCTCTGCAGAACATGAGAATTAATCCTCTATGAACTCTGACAGTCATGTTAGGATCTTTCACGATTTCACCATCTGAATTCCACGAGCTATGAGTATTCACAACTTCGCTTTGTGTTCGTTTCATTTCGCGTCGTTTTTTACGCTTCTTTTTTCCGCTCTGGCGATCGTATCGGACACTGAGGTCCTCGAGGCTTATATGAATCGACTCGCCACCGCTACCGACCTCGTGTGGTGATTCTGGAGATGAATACGGACTTTCAATGACAGTTGGAATCGTAGCAATTGATGGAATGAACTGGAATGCTTTTACTCTGTGTACTTCTATAAATGGAAAGTCAAATCTGTCGCCTCTGAAAAAAGAAGCGAAATAGCATTGATCAGAGGAAACATAAAATGTTATTCGCTCCGAGGAGGATCGGCAGCAGTAGGTAAAAATCCTCCAATGACCACTTATGTGTAGGTCCAAGCAATTCGATTCGGTGATTCGAAGCACACTCGAGTCAATCACGAATCCTTCACAGGAACAAAAACTTTCAAAAATTTTAACTTTCTGACGATAAAATGCAATCGATTTTGGTCAAATTTGACCAAAATCAATTGTATTTTGTCGTTAAAATATGAAAATTGTTGCTCTTAGACATGGAGTCTGTATTGAAAATATACACTATAAACTCTGAATGTCTTGATTTTCCACAACTAAAAATGGGATATTTTCATAAACAATATAATATTCAGAAGCATTTCCAGAATTTATCCAGAACAGCCTGGCAGAATTTCAGCTACTCAGACACCCGAAGGAAATGGTTTCCATTGGAAGAAAACTTAGCAATGGACAGCTTTACAAAACATATCTCTTGCTAGAAAAATGAACCGTCTTTTTTGACTGTCTGGTGGCAGCAAAACTGTAGAAAAAGATTCCAAATCATCAATACTGCTATTTCATAGCAGTGTTGATGGTTTTGAAGCTTTTTTTGTACGTTTGAAGAAAATGACATGAACATTTCGAACACCCGAAGAAAAAGAAAAGATTCGGCCACCCTGATTCAGATTAGTAGTAATATTATATAAAAGATAAACAAACCTTCCAGTGTGAACAGCAAGATATCTTAAGAAATCAAATCTGGAACATGATCTGACGATGATGAGATCGAGCGCACCGTCAGATAGGTGGGAATAGGGAGACAATCCGAGGGGTGATCGCTCACATGCACACGACATCGAGACTCCATTCACCGCCATGAAGTCACCTTTTATAACCTTTAATATGTGAAATGGATGAACAGCATAATATTTTTTGTTTTTACTAAGCAATGATGTGCACAGCCAACTGCAAGGACTCTAAAAGCCAACATGCTTGAACTTCGCACTTTCTCGTTAAGAGCAGAATTTCAACAAAAATTATTTTGATTGTATATTGTGAAATTATTAAAATTTTGCTTCCTTCCCCAAGTTTTTGTTCTTATAATCGATTACTGACTGGTCAAATAATTTTTGTTTTCGATTGATTTGAATCACTCTTTAAAGATTAATCGGTGAAAGCATCGGGAATACAACTGGGAATATATAATATGGTATTCTGTGAGAGAGGAAAGCCGAGAATACAGCTTAACCATATGGCGAACCATGACCCCTCCTGCAGATACCAGGTTTTTGAATATCGTATTTCTCATTTTGCCTGTGCATGGACCTGGTTGGTGGAGGAAGGTGTAAGCGACGCTTACGTGAACCACTTAATGTTCCTGGGTTTGCATGGGAAGAATATATGTGAGATAATTCCCTGGCATCAGGGCCTCAGCAGTGCACGATGGTTCCCATATTTGCTAGTTATTGTAGCAATTTCGAAATCTAAAAGGTCGAAATTTCATTTTATTTCTGTAGGGAATATTGAATGTTGTGTGAAGTAAACTACAGGGAACAACTTTTTTATATAAGTTCACCTTGAACAAGACCGAAAGCAATGCCTAGAAGCAGCTAACTAACGGCCACTCAAATGTCAAAGAGCTGCTGCAAGATAAAGGAAAGCCCTGGAATAATGATAAAACCATATTCTTAGTTTCCTTTTAGTCGCCTTTTCAACATGCAGGAAATACCTCAGGCCTGTACCTAAAGGGGACAAACTCGCAAGACATTTTGATCACACCGGAGAGAATATCTGAGAAAATGGTAAACCCCGCAACCTCTTCTCATTCAACAAGTCTCGAGAAATATATTTTCAACACACCTTCCATTTCTCTTTATCTTTATTCACTGTTGAAAGATTAAGTTCCAAGCTTTTAGGACGAGCACAGAAACTTGTTATTACATCACTATTCAATTGTTCTGTCATAATTACATCATTATCTGCATAGTTCTCTTGCTCAGCAGATTCAGGTTCGTCTTGCTTCTTCCGAAAAAAATAAATAAATCAGGAAATTATGAACAACATTATGAGATATTGTTAAATAGCCAAAGTGGCAGAGTCTTTGTATTTTTAGAGCGAATGGAATTTTTTTATTGAAATTCACTCTGAGAAAGGCCGGAAGAAGAGCCTAAAAGGACCAACTAACGGCCACTTAGGAGCAAGGAGCTACTGAAAGGCGAAGTACCAGCAACTGCACTCTAAGCGGTAAACAACACAAACCAAACTGAACCACTATGGTAAAGTGCAGTGAGTGGTATCTGCCCTGGGCGATGGTAACACCATCTACCACTTCTTTGCTCCTTTTTAGTCGACTTTTACGACACACAGAAAATACGTTATGACTATTCTATAGCCTGTACTCACAGGGATTTAATGTTTGGGTCATTTTCCTCAGATGCGCAAAAAAGCTTCAAAATCATCAATACTGCTATGAATGATTTTAAATCTTTTTCTCCACTTTTGTTGCTACTAGACATTCAGCAGATATTTTATTACCTGGTGGACCCTTTGCAATTTTTTGATATTTCACGGCCCTATGAAAATCAAAGAACGCTGTAGGAAAAATTCAAAGATCACAATAAAAAGAAATTAACACTAAACAAACCAATGGAAGAAAAACCAAAAACTGTCAAATACGTTAAGAAGTTTAATGGGATGGGAACCGCTGCTGTACCCAAATGAAATAAGCCCGGGATATATCGCTCACAAATTTCAACTAGCTCTAACAAGATTCCTCACCTCAAACTTCGGACAATCTGCAACATCGTCGTTCAAACCATCAACTGGGCTCTCATTGTTCTTTTTCCCTGAGTTTACTGCAATCTTCGCCGTTATATGGATATGCTGCTTGGTCTCTGATATATCTTCCTGAATACCGGAGTCAAGGAATTTGTTCGCATTTGAAAGACCTGTCAAACATTTATGAAAAGAATTTATAATAGTTTCCTTGGACAACATAGCATGAGCGATATGGTTTTGAGCGAGAACTCGTCATATATGGTTTATATATATTTCACACATGCAATTGGTCTGGGACTTGAATTAGTCCTTCACGTGATTATCAATTTTTATGATAGAATGACTCCCTATGTCTGCGTAGTGGGACAGCAAACTTTTAACTGCCTACAGTGGTCAACATCCATGATCACAAATCATTACCGTGAGTCATCTTCTCCCTTAAATGTTCGTCATTCTTCCCCACTTCTTCCTCTGTTGCATCATCATTTGCAATGATTTCATTATCTTTCGATTGATCAGGGGTCACAATTTCGTCATCGAATTTAAATCCAAGGCCTGTAATACCAATTAATAAAACCAGGCTTAAACAATGGTTTTGTTGCCGAAGCGAACTGCAGCGGCGTAATTAATTAACGAAATTAACAAAATCACAAAATATCTAGAATGTTGAAGTTAGGGTCAAGTTGAAGTTCAAGCCCGGCTTCTTAATCCGAGCCCCCCACTTAGGATGTAATAATATGGATTCAGACGAACCTGAAAGATCATACCTTTCGAACAACACTAACCCTGATCGTGTATAAATCGCCGTAGAAACAGGGCCTGTTTCAGAATGACCCGAACAAATAAGTTACTATAAAAAAATATCAAGTCATGTGAGTTTGCAAACTTGGGTAACAAAAGAATTTGAATCAAAAACAGACTATAGGTTTGATTCACCCCAATTCGTAACTGGTATCTGAATGAGAGGTCGTGGTTCGCCATATGGTCAAGCTGTATTCTCGGCTTTCCTCTCCCGTAGGATAAAAATGCTATCCAACCCTGCCCTATTATTGAAGGATGATTTCACAACCAACCAGGACAAAGCCTAATAACAGCAAAGTACTTCGACAACAATCTCATTCAATTGAACAAAGCTTGAATAGTGAATGTAAACACCAGTTAAATAAAGGGAAATCCCAATTCAAAAACAGAAGTTTCGTTTGTTCAAAAGATTTGCAGAATAAAGAAAGATCTGGTTTCTGCTGTGTGCTATATCAGTTTGTTTGAATTTCTTTTATCAAGTTTGTTTTGCATAAACGTTTCCAAAGAAACTGAAAACATTGACAAAAGAAATGACAATCAATTCAATAAGGGCGGGAAATATTCATCTGAAAAAATTCAACAAAACTGTGAGTTTACGAAGCACTAGCCTCTATAATAAGTATGAGCCACAGATGAAGCACAAGCGTCATATTTAAGAACGAGAGTATTTAAAAAGTGAATCTTGATAATTTTGTATAAAAAACTATTTCACTACTGCACTTACTTGTAAAAGACCACCATCATAAGTAAAGTGCATTGGAAGTTGTCCAGAATGTTTTAATCAATTGTACAACAAAATTTACATGATGCACACACTCTCATTTGCTATTTATGAGAGTATTCGACAGTCTTAGAGCGAGTACTGACAAGAGTAAAGTCTCGTACTTTCAGAAGACAAAGAAATATCAATACATCACTAGAATTTACCTTGATTCTCTGTCCCAGTAAAGGATGAATTCGGTGTGACTGGAGTGAATAACGATGAATCTACGTCAGCCAGGCCATCCTGACATACTCCACACGGAGCTCGACAAAAACTGGAACTTTTTGGACCTGAAAGTGAAAGAAAATTCATATGATTAACATCTTAGGAAGAATACGAGACTTGTATACTCTACCAAGTCCCTATAAACCATTCATTAAAATACTTGCAAGAAATATTTTGAAGCTGATTTATATATATTATGTTAGCAATCTTGTTTTTTCATCAAAATTCACTCCAAGCAATGCTGGAAGCGGTGCTGATAAGAACACAACGGCCACTTGATAGCAAAGAGCTACTGCAAGATGTAGTGCCAGCAACTTTACTCTTAGTGGAAAACAACCCAAACTGAACTGAACAGCCATAATAAAGTGCAGTGAGTTGTTTCCGCCCCGGGTGATGGCAAAACCATCTTCAACAAAAATCTACAACCTCGAAGCAACTATGCCCGATGAAAAATATATCATCGTTTATATTATATTTTGCATTTTAAGCGGAAAAATCATAATAATTAATGCAGGCTGGCTTTGACAACAAGCCAGCTACTCCTCTACTCAGACACCTGAATAAAATGACTGCAATGAGAAGAAAATTTAGCAAACAAGCAATATAACGTGATATATCTCTTTCCTGAGAGATAAAATGTCCCTTTTTGACTGTCTGTTTGCAACCAAACAATATAAAAAAGTTCAAAATATCAATACTGCTATGAAATAGCAGTGTTGATGGTTTGAAGTCTTTTGTCCATCCGAAGAAAATGGCACTAAGATTGTAAACACCCGAAAAAATGCCGTCATCCTGATTCAACTAGAGATGGGCCGATACCAAAATCTTTGCTGATAACGATA